>BSBK01004953.1:0-545479 GCA_027943335.1 Chamaecyparis obtusa | reverse complement strand
ATCTCATTGAGTGCTTGTTAAATTATATTAACATAGAATTTACTAATTTAGATTGTTGTGTGATAACATATGTTTTTACATTTCTTCTTACTTTTCTTTACCAATCACTTGGAATGAATCATAATTTATTGCAATTCATGATGTTTGTTTTCCTTTATGGTGTTCTTTTATATGGAATTATGAGATTATCAAATATATTTCTTCCTTATAAAGCATTTTTCAATACTTGTATCAATATTTCATTTGGCTTTATCATTTGAATTTAACAAAATGCATGGAATATGTTGATTACATAAGGGTCTTTATCAATGAACCTAAAGATAACACTAATATAAATCTTCCTAATCCTAATCCTATAGTACCTATGATCAGGATGATAGAGATCTAGCTCCTAAAAATCCCATCTTGGTGAGACCTGGATCTCATCTTCCTCAACCTAATTTAATGGATAGTCTTAGGGAAGCTAGTTTATGCAATTCCTTAGATGATCTCAAACAATATTATCTTTATCAAAGCATTATTCATAATAGTGATGTCAATCATTTTCTTTATGATTTCTCTCCAACATTAAGTAGACAAGAAGATCTCAACAAGCCTTCTTCTTTATCACGACCTAAAGATGATAAGAATAGTGATAGGCCTCTTCCTAAAGGGAATATCCCTCCTCATATTCCTCCTTATACAACACATTTCCATAAGTTCAAGATGAATATCTTTCACCTTCTATATTAAATTTCAATTACAATGTGGGATATGACATTACTACTCAACAAGGTTACAATGGGTTAGGTCTTGGCATCAATGAACAATGTATCAAGGTCCCTATAGATCCTCCTACACAAGTCACTAGTTGTGGTCTAGGTTGTATGCCTCAAGACACTACTTTTTATCCTTCCATTACTTCTTTCTCACAAAACCAACCTCCTCTTAACATTATTTTACTAATACCATCCATTGTCACACCTCCTTTTGATGGCCACTTGGCTTTCTAGCTAAAAGAATCTTTTGGAGAATGAAATATGATCCTAAAATTCTCTTCCCTTATCAAAATTTTCCAAAGAATAAAATAATTATTAATGGTGAATTTATATGTCAATTTAATCATAGCAATAAACACTCTCTTGCTAATTGTATTGAATTTAGACAATTTTCTCAAGATTTGGTAGATAGGTCTCTTCTTTCTCTAACAATGGATCTCATGCTTTTTCTTGATATCAAAGACATACCTTAGCAGTTCTTTTCTCCTATTGTGTTTCTCTTCATTATGTAAACTTAGTAGCTCACATCATTGGGGTCTCTTTTCTTTTCATAATGTGCATCATGATCATCATAATAGGCATTCTTTCTTATCTCCACACCTGGGGGGCAAGGTATCTTTATCTCATTTTTGTTTTTATTTCAAAGGATCCAATATCTCTTTATTGGTTACATATTTTATATTATGATGTCCCTCTACAAATGGACTTATTTTTTTAGGATATTTCTCTCTAAATAGGATTGGCATCCTTCTTTATGAATCTCTTCCTTGTTTGGAAGTGCACATCTTGCATAATTGATTTATCCACTAAGTTTTCATTGTGTGGCATCCTTCTTTTCCTCTCTTCATTTAATCTCTATGCATTGGTATTGTTTTATGATTTAACATCCTTTTTGGTATGATATTCTTTGTTTTACATCAGGTACTTGCATCTTTTCTTTAAAAAACTTTTTCAAGTATTAAAGAGCATGTTTGTCATAAAATGATCTACCATTATGGTTTGAATATGGTTTATTTTTAAAAACATTCATTCTCCCCTTGTTGACTTGTTTCTCTTATAGTATGATGTCCTTTCTTGCATAAATATGTTTTTTTTACATTAGGACCTTCTCTTTTTAGGAGATTTATATTTTGGTTTACAACTTATTTTTGCTTGAAAGTGCATGTCTATTATAAACGAACTATCACTGAAGGTGTATAGTTCTTTCTCTTGCCTTCACACTTGAGGGAAAAGGATTCCTGTGCTCATCTTCCTCTTCCTTTTCCTTGTAAGGATCTACTTTCCTTAGTATACCGACATTTGTTTATCATGTAACATTATTTTCTTATAAGGAATTATTTTGTGTTGATTTAGGATTCCCTCTTATGCAAGAGGTGTGCATATTTGATCACAACCTCTTTATTTTTTGAAAAATTATGTTCATTCTAAATAAATTATCTTATTTTTGGGCCTGAAGTATGTCATCCCTAATCAAGAATCCTTTCTTCACCTAGAAATAGGGGGCTAGAAAGGGTGCATTCTTGTTCTCTTCCCCTCTTTTTCTTGACGATATTGTATTTTTCAAGATCACCTCTTGAAGGTAGATAACTTGCAACCAAGATGTATACCTTTCAAGGTTCTCTTCCCACTTGTAGGTATCCTTTCATTATTATCTATTTCCTTATCTAACAAGAGTTTTCACTCTTTTCTAAGGTTATGACATACATTGTTGTTTTGAGGATATCTTCTTGTTGTTAGAAGTAGGTATTGTTAATATGATTTAGAACAACAAAGAGGGGGGGGTGAATTAGTTGTTATCAGGTCCAGATGTATAAATAAAACTTTTAAGCACTTCAACAACTTAGATCTAACAACCAATAGCTACTCATTCATTAAAGTTTGTATACCAGAAACATATAACAGTGCAGTCCACTATCCAATAGTATTTGACTTGCAAAACACAGAAAATTTCAAGCCAAAACATTCACACAAGTATTAACACCAGGATTTATAGTAGAAACCCAATTTGGGAAAAACCACTTTGTAACATGTTCTTGGTATTTTCACTCTTTTGAAGTGAGCTCTATGAAAAGCCAACCCTGTCAAAGGTTTAAAAACACACTGCTAGGTGTGACCCTATTAAAGGATTTCAACTACCCTATTAAGAGTGCTCCTTGTTAGAGGACTTAAGTACATTCCATTACAATGAAACCTTGTTCAAAGGATTTATACAATGACTATTAGGTCAACCTTGATTAAATGATTTAAACTGATACAATGGTCAGAAAGTAACAATAGTGTTTTGATCTGAAAATATACAACTCACTTTGCAAATAACAGATCCAATTCTTACATACATATGCTGGCTTACTGCTTGAGTTCCATTTTCATCTCCATCACTAATCTTCTCAAAATTTGCTTCAAGAAATCACAACTTTGATCAAATCCTTCTCCTTCAGCCTTTCTGCTTATTTAGTCAATAACAACACCAACTCTAGTATCATCTCTATTCCAACCTCACACTTAGGTTTCCTTAATACCTCTGCAATAGGTAGATCCATCTTTTTCCACTTAATCTCCTCCATAGATCTTAGGTTTAGGTCAGATTCATCGAATCCTTCCAACATTATATTCTTCATCCATCCTTCTAGAAACATCTCTAATCTCCTTATAGAAATCATAATAAAATGGTTTACTATGCATTAAATGCTCCATACAGTCAATTAATAAAGTCAAAGTGATTTACATAATCCAAGAATTCAAACATGTCAGCTAGGAATCTGAATTCTTCCTCAAATGTAAATTACGAACACTCAATCAATACTGTGTTCAACTCCTTGGTCTCCACTGTGCAACTCGGTCTCCACTTGAAATTGTTTCCTCAACTAATACTATCTTCCTCGGTAATAAACTAATGTTCGATCAACACTGAATTTACTCAACATATATTGGCTCTCGGCCGACACTAACATCACTCGGCTTAAACTAGATTTCTTCATATTTTTCAGTTAAGCCTACTTGTTTAGCCTTGCTTCTTACTTAGATAAACAATAAATTATGTTATCATTGTGCCACATAATCAAGTACTCATTGAAGTATCAAGATAACTCAACCTTTCCCTAGGTTCTATTGTTACCAACCTTTCCCTAATCCTTCTCATCAATCAAATAGATATAGTACTTTCTTAGATAGCAACAGTCTTACTAGTTAAGTTTTGACATCAATGACAATATAACAATTGCTTCAATTGAAATTTCCAACAATCTCCCTCTTTGGAATTGATGGAATCACCATATGAATAACACATGTTCACCAACCAATCCAAAAATTGTATTTGTATTAGAAACATTTGTAATATCCTTAGCTTCATTCTAATTTTGAATCTCTTAGCCTTGCTTTCTTGACCATCCACACTGTAATCTCTGAATCTTATCTGTGTCCCTTTTCTCTGAATCTCTCCCTCTTTCTTGATCTTCCATGAAATCTCATCATGTGTTTTCATCTTACTTATCTCCCTCTTTGACAATAATGCCAAAGCAACAAATATATCTTGCATCGTTTAGATGTAGATGTCATCTTGTCAGTTCATTAACAATATTTCTCCCTCTGTCATTTTTCTTATGACTGATTATCAGCTTTGTTGTACTTTTCACAACTCTACGCTACTCCTAAAGTGTGACCTTTTTTGCATCAATTTGTCAGATACTCTTTGTAGCACATTTGATGCAGCGCTCCTAGCTTGACTAGGCAGCCTCAGTTAGGGAAGAACCCCTAATTTTCCTCTTAGATACTCATGAGCCTCCTTAGGTAAGGCTTTTGTGAATATGTCTACTAGTTGTTCCTTTGTATGCACATATTCCATTCTGACTTCTTTATCTTCTACCATTTCCCTCAAGTAGTGATACTTGATAGCAGTATGCTTGGTCTTTGTGTGCATTACTATGTTCTTTGATATGTTGAGAGCACTTGTGTTGTCACAGTATATGACAACTAGTTCAATGATCTCTTCTTTCATGCCTACCAACAATTGCTTAATCCATATCAGGTTTGAATAATTCACTGCAACTACTACATACTCGGCTTCAGCTATAGATTGGGAAATGCAATTTTGTTTCTTGCTTTTCTAGGAAACTAATCTCTGTCCAAGAAAGAAGGCTCCACCACTAGTACTTTATTTGTCATCCACATTTCCTTCCCAATTTGCATCAGTATAGAATCTCAATTCAAATGTTTCATGCTTCTTGTAGTACACTCCAAAATCTACAGTTCCTTTCAAATATCTCATTATCCTCTTCACAGCCATCATATGAGTTTCCTTAGGATTGGCAGATAATCTTGCCACAATCCCAACTACTAGAACAATATCTGGTATGCTTTGAACAACATACTGTAGCTTTCCAATCATGGACCTATACAAAGTTTGGTTTACTTCAGCAACATCATCATTTTTAGATAGTTTTTGTCTAGTAGCCATGGGAATACTAACTGGCCTTGAGTCCTCCATTCCAAAGGTTTTCAGTATTTCATTGGCATATTTAGACCGAGTGATGAAAATACCTTTTCCCATTTGATAGACTTGCAAACCAACAAAGAATTTGATCTCCCCAAATATTGACATTTCAAATTTAGTTTGCATCTCATTTGAAAATTTCTTACATAGGTCATCTTGTCCACCAAATATGATATCATCTACAAAAAATTTAGCTAACATGATTCCTTTACCTTCTTCATCTTTCATGTACAGATTTTTGTTGACATTTTTCCTTGAGAATCCAATCTATATCAAGTAATTGTGTAGCCTCTAATACCATGCTCTAGGGGATTTCTTTAATCCATCTAGTGCTATTCAGTTTGCAAACCATGTGTCTCTTGTTTGGATCAAAAAATTCTTTAGGTTGTTCAATGTACACTTCTTCTTCTAATATACCATTAAAAAATGTAGACTTGACATCCATTTGGTATACCTTGAAATCTCTGTAGGCAGCATATGCAAGTAAAGTTCTTACTCCTAATCTTGCTACAGGGGAAAATGTCTCCCCATAGTCTATTCCCTCTTCTTGTGCATAGCCCTTGCATACCAGCCTCACTTTGTTCCTTGTGATTTGTCCATGTTCATTAAGCTTATTTCTAAATACCCACTTTGTTCCAGTAACATTTTTCTTTTTTGGTCTCAACACTAGAGTCCAGGTATCATTCTTTTCTATTTGGTCTATCTCCTCATTCATGGCTTGGATCCAATCTTCATTCTCTAATGCCTCCCTTGTTGTCTTAGTCTCAAAGTCACACAATAAATATGTAGGGTCTCTTAATTTTATGTTTCTTTGTCTCCAATGATCTGCTCAGTCTTGTGTTGTCTCCTTACATATTGTGCCAAAACAAGTTCAACTCTCTTTTCTTCTTGCTCTTCAAGTTCACCAATAAGATTATCATATTTAGCCTCTGATTGCTCATCCGCCTCTTCCTGTTGCTCAACAACATCCTCTTGATGCTTGGCATTATCTTTCTATTGCTTGACATTATTTTCCTGATGCTCGACATTGCTTACCTGAGACTTTGCATCAGGTGCAAGTGTGTTACTTGCCTCTCCTTCTTCTACATAAACAAAAAATCTATATAATCTTCTAGTTCTCTTTTGCTTTCCTGTTCATTTTTCTTTTTTTTAATTTGTACTCAATTTAAGGTACAAACAGTTGTACTTACAACTTCTTTCCAATACTTTTTTGCAATATTCTTTTCAATCATTAGTGTCCTTGCACAATCCATGATAGATTTGTTCCTTCTCTCTGCTATACCATTCTGTGGAGGTGTTCTAGGTGCAGACAACTATCTCTTGATTCCTTTATCATTGTAGAATAGATTGAACTCATTTGATATGAATTCTCCACCTCGGTCAGATCTCAGACACTTTAGGTTCCTACCTGTCTCCTTTTCAACCTTAGCCAAATACCACTTAAATAACTAAAATGCATCTGATTTTTCTTTTAGAAACATTACAGTCATCATCCTAGTATAATCATCCACAAAGAGAATAAAGTATCTAGCACCACAATAGCTTTTTGCACCCATAGGTCCACAAAGGTCAGTATGAACCAAATCTAAAACATTTTTAGATGTAAAAGTCTTGCTCTTGAAACTAGACTTTGTCATTTTACCCAACTGACATTGCTTGCACGTTACATTTTTAGGTTTCTTCAATCTCGACAGTCCTCTCACTTTCTTATTTTTTCTAATATCTACCAGACTATCAAAGTTAACATGACATAGCCTCTTATTCCATAACCATATATCATCAAGTTGTGCAATCAAACATGTTTGTTCAGATATGTCTAGATAGAACAAATTACCTCTTGTCTGTTCTCCACTTCCAATCAGTTCACTAGTGGCATCAAATATTTTAGCCTTTTTGTGATGAAATTCCACTCGGTAGCCAGTGCTATTAAGTTGTACAACACTTAGCAAGTTATAGTTAAGACCTTCAACCCAATAAGCATTTTCAAAAATGATCTTATCAGTTAGCTTAATTAATCCTTTACCCTTTATAGGACATGGTGCATCATTACCAAATTTTACACTTCTACCTTTGTAATGATCTAGGGTATCAAACTTACTTTTATCACCAGTCATGTGGTGTGAGCAACCATTGTCAATAATCCATTTGTCAAATTTGCTCACATAGGATACAAGTGCAGTTTTATCATCTTCATTAGACTCATCTTTCATGGCAACATATACTACTTCTATTTCAAAATCATCATTATCAGTGTCAGTTTCTTCTTCAGCAATGTAACAAGATTTATTACCTTTATCATTATAGTCCTTGTACCTTTGATAACCTCTATTTTCTCTCTTATCTTTGTGCTTGCTTTCTCTTTCCTCATCCCTGTTAGGACATCTTGCAGCTATATCACCAACTTTGTTACATGAGAAACATATGATAGGGAGTTTACCTTTGTACTTTCCATTTCCTCTTTTCAATCTTCTAGCCATAAGAGCTTCAAGATCCTCTAGTTCTTCAGCAGATGTGTCACTATCACTTTCACTCTCACTGATGCATCTTTCTTTTTATTTCTTAGACTTATTCAGAACCAATTATGACTTAAATGCAAATTCAACATTAGCAATAGTGAAGTTATCATAATTAGAAAGCTCAAAAGAAATAAGCTTACCAACAAGACTTTCCAGTGTTAAAGCATTACTAGAGTTAAATCTAGATTCTTGAATTGCTGAAATTTTAATAGCATAAATAAGACGCAAAGTTCTTAGCACTTTTACAATAACAGTCTCATCATAAATAGTTCCTTTATCTCCTCTAATAGAATTTAAAACCTCTTTAATTCTACCACAATATTGAGCAATATTCTCACCTTCTTGCATTTTCATTTTATCAAATTTACCTCTTAAGCTTTCAACTTTTGCCCTTAGTACATTCACATCACCACCATAGATATTTGCAAGAGTGTCCCACATTTGCTTTTCATTTGTACAATCTTTGATGTCTTCAAATTATGGATAACTTAAGGTAGATGCAATCTCCAACATTGGTTGGTTGTGTTCCTGTTTAGCTCTCATCTCCTCGACAGTCAAGGGTGTAGTAGGTGTGACATAGTCATTTTCAACATAATATTTTGCTAAGTCACTAATACTAGCTAGATGCAGTTTCATCAAACTATGCCATGCAGGGAAGTTCTACTTGTTTAACTTTGGTACCTCCTTATACATCCTGATCATTTACTTCAAGTAACTTTAAAATTGTTCTTTGTAAGCACCAATAGCTCTGATACCAATTTTTAATATGATTTAGAACAATAGAGAGGGGGGGTGAATCAGTTGTTCTCAGGTCCAGATGTATAAATAAAACTTTTAAGCACTTCAATAACTTAGATCTTACAACCAACAACTACTCAGTTATTACAATTTGTATACCAGAAACAAATGACAGTGTAGTCCACTATTCAATAGTATTTGACTTGCAAAACACATAAATGTTCAAACTAAAATATTCACACAAGTATTAACACCAGGATTTATAGTGGAAACCCAATTTGGGAAAAACCACTTTGTAACATGTTACTGATATTTTCACTCTTCTGAAGTGAGCTTTGTGAAAATCCAATCCTATCAAAGGTTTAAAAACACACTTCTAGGTGTGACCCTATTCAAGGATTTCAACCACCCTGTTAGGAGTGCACCTTGTTAGAGGACTTAAGTACATTCCATTAGAATGCAACCTTGTTCAAAGGAAATATACAATGATTGTTAGTACAACCTTGATTAAAGGATTTAAACTGATACAATGGTTAGAAAGTAACAACAATGTTTTGATATGAAAACATACAACTCATTTTGCAAATAATAGATCTAATTATTACATACATATGTTGGCTTACTGACTGAGTTCCATTTCCATCTCCATCACTGATCTGCTTGGAATTCACTTCCAGCAATCACAACTCTGATCAACTACTTCCCCTTCAACCTTTCTGCTTATTCAGTCAATAAAAACACCAACTCTAGCATCATCCCTATTCCAACCTCACACTTAGGTTTCCTTAATACCTCTGCAATAGGTAGATCCATCTTTTTCCACTTAATCTTCTCTGTAGATCTTAGGTTTAGGTCAGATTCAATGAATCCTTCCAACATTATGTTCTTCATCCATCCTTCTAGAAACATCTCTAATCTCATTATAGAAATCATAATAAAATAGTTTATTATGCATTAAATGCTCCATACAGTCAATTAATAAAGTCAACATGATTTACATAATCCAAGAATTCAAACATGTCAACTAGGAATCTAAATTCTTCCTCAAGTGTAAATTACTAACGCTCAGTCAATACTGTGTTCAACTCCTCGATCTCCATTGCATAACTCAGTCTCCACTTGAAATTGTTTCCTTGGCTAATACTGTCTTCCTCGGCAATAAACTAATGTTCGGTCAACACTGAATTTACTTAGCATATACTGGCTCTCGGTCGACAGTAACATCACTCGACTTAAACTAGATTTCTTCATATTTTCTTGGTTAAGCCTACTTGTTCATCTTTTCTTCTTACTTAGATAAAAAATACACTATGTTATCATTGTGCCACATAATCAAGTACTCATTGAAGTATCAAGATAACTCAACCTTTCTCTAGGTGCTATTGTTACCAACCTTGCCCTAATCCTTCTCATTAATCAAATAGATATAGTAATTTCTTAGATAGCAACAATCTTACCGGTTAAGGTTTGACATCAATGACAATATAAAAATTGCTTCAATTGCAGTTTCCAATAATTATTGTTATCTTTTCATTTTGATGCCACCTATGTTTCCATTATAAGGAGGGGCATACATATGACCTCCCTTGTATATTATGCAACATTTTTTCTTATTGATCCCTAAGGAAATATTGATTTTCAGCTTAGGACTAATCATTTTATTTATTTTTGGATCCCTAAGGAGACAATGCTTTCCTTAGGACTGATCTTGTTTATTAATCCCTTTAGAGACAATAATTTCCTTAGGCCTAATCATTTTTTATAGATCCACATGGAGACAATTATTTCTGTAAGGTTTAACCCCTAAGCTTTCCCTATGCGCAAAAAAATTTAAGCTTCTTGTTGTGAGGTTTTCACACCATTGCCCCGTTACAAATGGGGATCCTCTATTTTTGCTTTCATTCCTGTAGCTTGGGTGTAAAGCTGTAGATTTGGAAAAGTTCTCCTCTCTAACTAGATGAGTTTAGTGTAGTCAGAGTGAGGTAAATTTTGAAGATTAGCTAGTCTTGAGTAAGGCATGGGAAGTAAAATGATTATGGGCATGATATCAACATTTGGAATGGAACCTTAGGCAAATTAGTTGAAGAGAAAAACAATAAGATATTCCTTGTAAATCCATTTTGGTAGGTTTGAGGAAGGTTTTGAAAAGCAATAAAATGAGTAAATGTTGTGGGAAAGATAATGAAATTCCCAAGGAAGGGGTGGAATCCGCCCGTCTCTTGGGAAAATTCCCAATGAAGTGGTGGGATCTTCCTATCTTTGGGGAAAATTCCCAACAAAATCATATTTTTTGGCCCCTCTCTTGATCCAAAAATCCTAACTCAACCTTAAAATCCACCTGAATGGAGATGTCTCAAATTTATAAAATGTTATTTGGCATAGTTTGAAAGTCAAATTCCAAGTAAAACAATAATTGAAAATGCATGCAAAATGAGGAAATTAGACTTCACCACAAGCAAATTTGATTAGTTTAGGCATGAAATTTTTCTTTGAAACCAAAATTGAAGATGTTGATTGGCATAAGGGAGTTTGAAACAAAGTGATGATGAAATGGTAAAGTGGAAGAAAATTCCCAGTGAGGTGGTGGAATCCACTTGTCTCTTGGGAAAATTCCTAGTGAGGTGGTAGAATACATCTATCTCTTGGGGAAATTCCCAACAAAGTTCTAATTTCCACCCTCCATTTTCTTGGCAACTAAAGGTCTAATTCAAAGTGTTGAGAGGGAGAAAAGAGTTTTAAGTTTGGAAGCACACAAAGAACAATATTCAATCCAACTAGGTATGTAGAGTTGAATTTTGGTAATGGGCTAAGAAAATTCCAAAGACCATGGATGAATCCACTTATCCATTGGGAAAAATCCCAAAAACCATGGGATTTACCCCTTATGATGGGAATCATAATGACAAATCATAAAGGTGATCATTGTAAAAGCCATGAAGAAGTAAATGAGCTTGCAAGTTTGAAATTGGTATGCTTTGAAAAATAAGAAAATGATTAAGTGCTAGGAAAATTTACAAGGACATGTTGGAACCTGCCCGTCTCTTGGGAAAATTCCCAAGGACATGGTGGAATCCGCTTGTCTCTTAGGAAAATCCTCAACTAAGCTCAAAATTTTGTCCTTACATGAAAGGAAAAATCCCAACAGATGGGTGATTGTTGTCATGGATTGAAGGCATAATAAACATTTACATGAGACAACATATTACATTGAAGAAGGAAAAATAAATCATCTTGAGGGAGAAAGATATCAACAAAAGGATGCAATTGCACCTTTTATCAGCCATTTGGAGACTTCAAAAAACATTAATTTTACACATAAAAGGGCAATTTTCCTTCAAATCATAGATAGAAGGGGGATGAGAATGTAAAATCTCTATATTTTTTGAATTGAAAAACTTAGTTATTTCCTAGATTTTGAGTAATTTTAGGATCGAGATTATTTTAAAATGCAAGAAGGTAGAGAAATTTGATCTTGAATTTAAGAGGATCATGTTTGCCTCATTGATTTAATGTTGGTTTTTATAAAATAATTATGATTCCTTTCAGTTCAATCATTTTATGAACTTAATGTTTTTTCTTGCTTATTTTGTAAGGTAAATCATTAAAGGAGATGCTAGGGAAACAAAATATGGATGATGATGAGGCCAAACTCAATACTTTAAGAGGAGAACAAGTGGATGTTGCAAGGAGAGAACAAATTCAATCTCAAAGAGTTTAAGTGAGAAGAAGATTCAAATCAAGTTACCAAAGTGAAAAATCAAGATCAAGACCAAGATGGAGTTCAAGAAAACAAAGATCAAGAAGGGAGAAAATTAGAGAAAATTTATCAACAACTTGGGTTTATTTCGGAAATCCAAGTTCATTTTGAAGTCTCCAAGTGCATGAAGACTTCATCCCTTTAAGATTCAAGTTTAAAAGTACAAGCAAGTTAAAATCATGGAAATAATAAAATTTCTAAAAATGAAGATGGAGAAAATTTAGAAGATGAAGCAATTTGGGAATATGCCATCACAATCGAAGACTTGATAATGTCGAGTATCAAGAGATATTTTTTAATCAACAAAAAATGATCAAGTCTACAAGATAAGTATGTTGAGGTGGTGCCCACTTTTCCTCTACCAATAAAAAAATTCTAGTTAAACATTTTTATATTATATTATGCCAAGTGTACAATTTTCTCATTGGCTCTCAAAAGAATTGTAATTTTCTTATTGGCCAACAGGGTGGTGCCTTCATATAATTGGATGATAGGGTGGAAACCCTAATTAGGGCTTGTAGGGATAAATCTTAGCCCTTTATCTTTAATTGATCTTGGCCCTTCATTTTAATTTAATAACTATAAAAAGCCAAGGCCTTCTCATTTGTAACAGTTAGGTAGTTAGCTAGTAGTAGAAGTAGAGTAGGAGGAGACTTGATCAAATTGTTGCTATAATGCTATCAAAGTAATTGATGATTCATTTTTGATCTTCATGGTGGATTACTTAATGTTGCTTTGAAGTGTTGCATGGCTTGTTCAATTCCTCATTTATGATTTGATTTCATGTTAAGTAGAAGTTGAAGTACATGAATGGAATATATTATTGAATGGTGATTCATGGTGAAGCTAGTGTCCATACCTTTTGGTACTTATTGATTGTAAGTAACAATACAAGGTTATATTTGTTAGAAATAGGGAATACTAAGAGGGGGGGTGAATCAATATTCTAAAAACTTTATCTTTTTCCCAATTATGGATATAACAGATTATCTTTATACATGCATAATGTAAGAAGCTAAACAACATGCATAACAATAAAGAACTCATAACACATTATTTGTTCTCGAGGAAACCTTGGCCAAGGGAAAACCCCGGTGGGGATGGTACCCACAAAGATCCACTAATAAAAAGTATCATGTTAAGGATGTTGACCCTATTAGGAGTCTATTACAAGCATATAATGTATCAGTCCTGATTAAGGGACTATATGCCTTGTTAGAAGCCTCAACCCTGTTAGGAGTTGTAGTACAAAATGTGATTACCAGATGAGCCCACTGCCCAAACAAGTAATGTACAATATACACTAATTAAAAAATAGGTTAAGGTGCATAACATTATAGTTCTTTCATCAATATCACTTTGCTGCTCTTTCACTATCGCTATTACATATGCTTCATATACTTCACATCATATCTTTCTCAATAATACTTCTACTACTTGCAATTAAAATTACAATTACATTTATATTTATACCAATAGCTTTATCCAAGAGTTAAAATATAGGATGTCATCCCTTTATATTGTTAATTCATTATTTTGATAAACAAAATAATCCCTTAACTCTTTACTAGTTTTGTCTTCATATTCTGTCTTGTCGGCTTCACACTGTCTTCGGTAAAACTATCATAACTTCTTCCGTACATGTCATACTAACTTGTGCTTTGAGATGGGTGATCAATAGACATCATAGAGTCTATTTTCAAGTGCAAAAGCATTGAAATTACTCCAGTCAATGTCACAAACAAAAACTATGTCCAGGTTCACTCGTAAAACATTATCTCACACTTAGACAAATTTGCAATGCGCTTTGTCATACTTGCTCTCTGACCTATGCAATCTTCATGTGGATCATATGTTTCCATAATGAAAACATCTATGTAATCAACTCAGCCAAATTGCCAACAATCTCCCCCTTTGTCATTGGTGGCAACATATGAGAAAATTGGCTAAGTGTACAACTCAAAATCTCAAAATTGTTCAAAACTATGGCCATAGTATAAAATACATACTATCCTTATAACTCCTCAAAAAATTATTATCTCTAATATAGAACTCCCCCTAAGAGTAACAACCCTTATCATATACTATCAATTTTCTTCTATATATGTCTCCCCCTTTGACAACAATGACAAAATAAGGTAGGGAGGGTCACAAAATTGTATTACAAAAAGTTATACCTCAATTTATTTATTGCAAGGCTGGTAGGCTTGCAACAAAATTTTCAAAATCTATCTTCATGGCTTCTATCTCCTTCTCCCATGATTTCTTAATGGAATCTACCACATTAAGTAGTGCACTCAGTCCATAAGAAGCAATTTCACATGCTTGGAGGTTTTCAAAGTTAAATTTCTGAAAAGATGTCTTTGCTGAAAGACATTCTTCCAAATGTTCTTCAATTATGCTCAACTTCATAGAAGCATGCTCTCTCAAAAGAGTGTATCTTCTCAATTTCCTATCTTTCTCATCTTGTACAACTCTGATTTCATCATAAAGTTGCCTAACTTTCTTCTCAACATCACAGACCTTCACATTGGGACTAGACAGAAGGTTTGTTTCATTCAAAAAAATTTCTTCCTTTAACTTTATCTTCTGATCTTCCTCAGATGTCAAAGTTTCTGATTTTGTCAAGAGTATTGATATCATTTCTAATATTCTAACTGATTTTCAAAAGCATTCTAGCCTCATAGTCTGCTTGTTCTTTCACTTTTGCAATACCAGCTAGGTTTGTGAATTTAGTATCAAAGGTGCTCATAACCTTCTTTGCCTTCTCCATAGGGTTTTCTTCTAAAATTTGTGTAGTCATAGTACTTTGTAACTTCTTAGTTAGTTCCTTTAGACACCCTTCAAGACTCTTCACCTTCTTATTCTTACCAATTATTTTGTTCAAGGATGTAATCAGTTCAACTGATCATCATCATCTACTTCTTTTCCCAAATGCTCAATCATAGATCCAATTTGAGTCTTCTTTCTAGTCTCAAGAGTAAGACTGATATCTTCTTTGGTGGGAATGGGAATTTGTTCTTCTGTAACTAGTGGTTCTACAACTATTGTCTCTGTCATCTCTTCTTCTTTTGTAGCTTCCTGTTCTTCAAAGGCCAAATTGTCAACAATGTTCTCCAAATTCTTGAATACATTTTCATCAGTATCCAAGGTGATTTTGGTACCTTCTACACTCATTGTTTAATTTTCAATATTAATAGCTGGAGAAGAGGGAATGTCCTCTTGTACTTTCTCACTTTCTTGCTCTGCTACAATTGATGATTCTCCAACATATTGTGCCATAACCTTGATAATTGCCTGTTCAGTCTCAGAATTTACTTCTTCATACCTGCCTCCCATAATCTGAATTATTCTCCTTTTGGTTCTTAGATGGGTGCTTAGGGCCTTCATGATTTTATTGAAATGAGCTTCATCTCTTATTTCACAAAGCTTCCTCACAAGCTTTTCTCTGATAGTTGTCTCTTCCTTTGATGCTCTCTTCTTCCTATTCAGAAGTTTGTTGTATAGATCATCAGGTATCTGTCCTTGAATAGTATCAAACTTCTTGCCAGTCAAGATCATATGCTTCACAACTACATTCTCTAGATTAAGTCTATCAGTATAATCATAAAGATCATAATATTTGTTCATTCTTGCAAAGTCACCATTCTCAATAATCTACTCATTAAGCTTTTCAACTTTTGGCTTCCAAGCTTTCTTCTTAGAAGTGACATCATCTTTAACTTCTGTAATCTTTCTTGGAATTGGTTGCACTAGAGTTTTATGTCTCTTTCCTGGTCCAGTGGCACTCTCCTTAACTCTTTTTCTAGGTGTGGAGGAAGTGGATCTAGTAGAAATCTTTACTTCTATGTCCTTCTTAGGTACTTCCACTTTCACCTTTACTTGTGGTTCTTCCTGTGGTACTGCAATTGATGATAAAGGAGGGATAGACAAAATGTCCTTTTGTCCACTCTCTCTAATTGCTGCTACTGTCTGCTTTGCTACCAAAAACTCTCTCTTTTTCATTCCTGTATCTTTTAGGATTTTCTTAATGGTGCTCTCAACTCTCTTCTTAGACTGCTTCTCTTCAATTAGAATCTTTGCGGAGTTGAAGTTCTCCTCAAAGGTTCCAAACCTATCACACTGAGTGTCCAAATTACACTTCAGTAGTCTGCTAACATACTCTTTAGTTTCTACCTCAGATATTTCATAGCCAAGAGGGTCTATGAACTCTGTTCTAGGCTCTACTACTTCAATATAGGTAAGGTCAGTATCCACCATAAAACATATATCATCTTTATATTTTTCAACAAGAGACTTAGGGATCCTTGATCTGCTAGACAAAATATTCTGAAATGTCTTAATAACAAGTACTGCACTCTCATTAACACTATCAATAACATGCCTTCTGTATAATACATTAATACTTTCCATTGTAGTTTTTCCATCATTCTAGCCATTTCCTATGGTGTAAGGAAATCTCCTCAAAAGATGAAAGAACATATATGTGATTAATGATGAGAACATAAACTATGTATACTTAGTTTTCTTGATCTTTTCCAAGTTCTCAAAAAATTGAATTCTAAGAATTTCACACATATCAACTAGTACCCTTTCAACACACATAAGATAAGCTGCATGTACCATTCCAGCTGCCATGTCATCCTCTCTTGAATTTGCACAAAACTTAGTAGTTAGGATTTTGCATAAATATCTCACATCATCTTGTTTGATCTTACTAATCACAATTCCTCTACCATTATAGGATGAGTTTGTGTTGTCAATGACTATTTTCTTCATGTTTTTCTCATTAAAAGGAATAGCTCCAGTCTTAGATAATCCAGTGACTTCATGAATCATATCAGCTGTAATATCTATCACTCTATCTTCTAGCCAAAACTTTCCATTATGAATTCTGCTCAAGATAATTTTAGTACATTCTTCATTATCAAATTCATACTGTAATCCATATTTGACAATTTCATTATGTTCCAAATATTCAAAACCTTGTTTCAATGTCATATCTTGATTGTAAATCTTCTGATATTCATCTGTGAAATCACTTTCATTTACTATCTCTAGTTTGCATCCAATATAACTTTTGACATTCTCTAAATGTAAAACTTCATTTGGTATGGATGATAATGCAAACCTAGGGTATTCTTCCAAGGGTTCTACTGGTTCCCTTTTTAATTTAGGTCTATTCTTATCTTTGACATTGTGTATTAAGGAAACATCCATGATTTCTTCAAATGCCTTTACTGATTCAAAGATTTGTCAAGTAAAATACCTCAATTACATGATTTTAGGGCTTGCGTAGATTTGACACAAAATTCTTCTCCAAATCCTTGCAAAATGCTTTCAATCACTACTCTTTGATCTCCTTGACACTTGAATTCACTTTGATGATCAAATAATACCGATCATAACCTTTTATTAATTCAATCTCACTTAGATCTGACATCGCATTCAATTCTTTTGTCACTTCATTCTAAAAAGTTGTCTTTGCTGACTTGCAAAACTTAAAACTTCTTGCAATCTCGCAAAACATAATATTTTTCTTTGTGCTCTTAACCATAGCATTAGAACATCATAAACTAACTTGCATTAACTACACAAGACTCAGTTCATCATATATCTACTTCTATACTAAATCTAAGTTCTTGTTCTACTGCAATTTACTTGAACTAAGTACTTTGAGATAGGTCAAGTAAAGATTCATTCTTACCTTTCAATACTTCACCTTTTTGATTACCTTCAATGTTGAATATGTCTCCTTGATCTGTGCTTTTGATAAACTTCACTTCATTTGAATTACTACAACATCCTTTTTGACTTTTACTTGCATCTTCATTTCTTCTTGCATGATTCTTGGGGTTAGGATTAGGGTGAAAAACTCTATTGTTCATTCTGCAAAACCTTGTTGTATGTCCAATCTTGTTGCATATCTAACAAACAATTCCATTATTTCCATATCTTGATCTAGGTTGATTGATTTGTGATCTACAGTTTCTACCAATGTGTCCAACCTTGTTGCATCTATAACATACTACTCCATTTCTTCTATTCATATCTTCAGTAGGTTTCTTATCTGCATTGTTAGTATTCCTAAACATTCTACTACCATCATTATTCTCAATAAATTTAGGTTTCCTACATTTAATAGCTCTATGTCCAAAACCATGACAATTGTAACAATAACCATTAAGAGGTTTAAATTGTTTACCTGTGCAATCTCTCTTCATATGACCAATAGTTTTACAAGAAAAACATCTACCTTTGAATTCTCTTTGCATACCTTTGGGTGATTCCTCTTGCTTTGGTGATTCTTCTTCTTTAGGTGTATCTTCAGATTTTTTGATCTCATCAGGCTTCTTCTCATCCATGCTTTCAGATATCTTCAGATCTGGTTCCTTGCCTTCATCATTTTCTTTGAAAGTGTTGAATCCAAGACCAGACTTATCATAGAATGGTTTTTGATAAGATATTTGTTCATCAATCTTCTCACTAGTTGAATATAGCCTTTCAAGTTGTTGTTTGGATTGAGTCAGTTCACCTTTCACAATCTTATTGTATTTCTCAAGTTCATCATACTGCAAATTGACTTTCTCAAGTTCAGATGTTACTTTAGAAAGTTTAGATTTTAGTCCTTCATTTTTAGTCTTTAGACTTTCATTTTCAGGTTTCAGATTTGCTTCATTCTTGCCATTTCCATCTTTCAAACTAAGCTTCAAATTTGCTATCTTCAATTCATGCTTAAGGATTTCATTTTCTTTTTCTAAATTATCATCACAATCTTCAATAAAAACTTCTGATTTCTTTTCAGATCTCAGATCTTCCAATTTTTTTTTCAATTTCTCAATGAGGTTCTTTGAATCATCATACTTTCTTTTCAAAGTATCCTTTTCAATAGTAAGCAAGTCAATCTATTCAAGAGCTTCTTCAAGATTCTTCTATAGTTGATCCATATCCATAGAGATCTTACTCAAGCTACTAGGCTTTCCTTGAATGATTCTTTTCTGAGTAACTAAGCTCTGATACCAATTGTTAGAAATAGGGAATACTAAGAGTGGGGGGGTGAATCAGTATTCTACAAAATTTATCTTTTGCCTAATGATGGATATAATAGATTATCTTTATACATGCATAACATAAGAAGCTAAACAACATGTATAACAATAAAGAACTCATAACACATTATTTGTTCTTGAGGAAACCCTAGCCAAGGGAAAATCTTGGTGGGGATGGTACCCACAAAGATCCACTAATAAAAAGTATCATGTTAAGGATGTTGACCCTATTAGGAGTCTATTACAAGCATATAGTGTATCAGTCCTGATTAAGGGACTATAGGCCTTGTTAGAAGCCTCAACCCTGTTAGGAGTTGTAGTACAACATGTGATTACTAGATGAGCCCACTACCCAAACAAGTAATGTAAAATATACACTAATTAAAAAATAGGTTAAGGTACATAACCTTATACTGCTTGCATCAATATCACTTCACTGCTCTTTCACTATCGCTATTACATATGCTTCATATACTTCGCATCATATCTTTCTCAGTAATATTTCTACTACTTGCAATTACAATTACAATTACATTTATATTTATACCAATAGCTTTATCCAAGAGTTAACATCTAGGATGTCATCCCTTTATATTGTTAATTCATTATTTTGATAAACAAAATAATCCCTTAACTCTTTACTAGTTCTGTCTTCATATTCTATCCTGTTAGCTTCACACTGTCTTCGGTAAAACTGTCATAACTTCTTCTGTACATGCCTTAATAACTTGTGCTTTGAGATGGGTGATCAATAGACATCATAGAGTCTATGTTCAAGTGTGCAAGCACTGAACTTACTCCAGTCAACACCACAAACAAAAACTATGTCTAGGTTCATTGGTAAAACACTATCTCACACTTAGAAAAATTTGCAATGCGCTCTGTCATACTTTCTCTCTAACCTGTGAGATCTTCATGTGGATCATATGTCTCCATAATGACAACATCTATGTAATCAACTCAGCCAAATTTTCAACAATATTTGAGCCTAAATTTCAATTATTTAACTTCTATTGGAGATGTTCATTTCAATTGTTCGTTCATAGGGTATTTGGATGAATATTGACAATGTTAGAATCATTCCTACATCCATAGAAGATAACACCCTCCTATGCCTAGTTGATATGGAGAAGCAAGGATTGGTTAGAGGATCACCCCATCATTAATATTATCTTACATTATTAGAGTTAGATAGATTTCACCTCTTTAAAATTTGTTTAGTTGGAAGTGATTGAAGAAGGTAAAACCAAGTTGATATACATTGAATGGATAACGTAAGTCCCTTTGTGATAACCAACATATCACATCATTCTAATTGAGTGAAAGTTCACATTAAGAAGGAACGTTGAGGTTGTCTTATTTGATCACATAATCTAGACACATTGCTTAGTGTATGAGCATCCTTATTCAAGAGAGATTTAGCTATTTAGTGTTTCATCTTGAAAAGTTAAGTATTCAATTATGTATGTTCCAGTAGAACAAAAATCACATCAATAGAAATTGGTTCTAGAAGGAGGGATGAACAAAGTCCATTTGTGGAATTATCAACAAAAATGAGATTTCAAAATTATATTTGAGATAGAAGACCCATTTTAAAGTGAATAATCCAAAAATAGTGAAAAGTTGGAAAAAAAAAATTAAAGTTGAAAAATCCAAAAAAATAGAAAATCCAAAAAGTAAATGGTTTATCAATGGATAGACAAGTTATGTTCTTCCAATTTAGCTTGATTTGAACAAGTAGTTACATCTACTAGGTTTATCTCAACTTGTAGCATCATGGTAGTGTAGAATACATGACACCATAGAGCATGAGGAGATGCATTGTTTGGTATTTTTTTAAAGGGAGGAATTAGCATTACAATGAATAATCTCTTTTTTAGAAATTCATAAACTAGTGGTACTTGTCAAATTAGAATCAGAGCTCCATAAATTTAATGAGAATATTCAAGAGATACCAAGAAATATATATATATGGAGTAAATACTTGACTCCGGTGTTGGTGTAGTGTACATGACCTATCATATTCAAAATCTACTTGTCCATCATTCGAGGATACCATTGACCTAGTCAAGTTTCAAATGGGGTGGTATGAAGAATTATTAAAGGAAGGTAACAAGGATTTCACTCAACACTCAAGTTGGAAACCAAAGGATGAAGAAGAAATTAAGTTACAAAAAGATGATATTGTTAAGCCTAAAGACAAGGATATTCAAGTGGAAGATGAAATTTCATGCATTATATCACAAGAGGAAGATGTTGAGAATACAATTAGGGAAGCAATAGGTTTCATCCAAGAA
This sequence comes from Chamaecyparis obtusa, assembly GCA_027943335.1. Lineage (NCBI taxonomy): Eukaryota > Viridiplantae > Streptophyta > Pinopsida > Cupressales > Cupressaceae > Chamaecyparis > Chamaecyparis obtusa. The sequence continues at coordinate 523,875 of BSBK01004953.1, read as the reverse complement.
AGAGAAAGGATAGAAAGCAAAGAAAAACATTTGGAAACACTTGAAGAAACACAATGAGATCATCAAAATTTTGAAGAAAATGAAATCCTTTGTGAACTTTCAACCATAATAAAAAAGGAAGTTCTTGAGAATGAATAGGGAGAAGTTTCAACCATCCTTGGAGATGAGGGTGATCAAGTGGACAAGTTGAAAAAGGAATTACAAGTTATCATAGATGAATCCAAATATTAAAAACAATTTGATAAGGCAATACAAGATGTCATTACCACCATGTTCTTTGGGGAGGTTCTTAAAGACCTCAAGGAAGAAATACAAGTGGAATAATCGCTAATTAAATTTCAAGATAGACAAGTTGTTGCAATTGGCATGATTCACCATCAACTCATCTACCTCTTGAGATATCCCCACTTGAGATGAAAGTTGATGATAAATTCATGAGGATGTTTGATGACCCTCCTATCATTTTTGAAGATACCATGCTTGATGAGATTCCATATGAAGAATTGAAATATTTTCCTAAAGAGAAATAAATTGGCAATTTCATGTTAGATAATGAGGTTTCAAGTGTCTTGGTGAGGTTGTGCAATATTTGTTGAGGGAGGAACAAGTTACCCCTAGGGAAGAAGAAGATAAATAACAATTTTGGTTTGTGCTATAATTTGATATTGCATATGAAAATCTTGAAGAGATATTTGAGGGAGAAATCATCAAGGAATCCTTGATTGTTGAGGATGTGCTCGAGGAGAGTCACAAGGATGCATGATTCATGCTATACAAGGATAAGCCAACCAAAGTTATATTCCATGGACTTAATTTCAAGATTGATCATGCCTTGACCTCTCATGAGTTTGATGTTGATGCTAGTGGGATGTTCCATCACCAACTTCAACCTTCTAAAGTTGTGGATGATCAATGAGAGTTTGAACAAAAATTGTAATCCAAAGAGCACTGGGTTATTTCTTTCACTTTTGTATTGGCCATGGCCCTCATGAATTGCCTCAACTATTGATATTACACGATAAATTTCCTAAATTCAAGTGTGAGGAGACAATTTTTTTTTTGAAGTACAAGGATGATTGTGCAAGATTGAGAACTATCACCCAATCCTTGTTGATCTTAAAATTTTTGAGAAACCATGTCAGATCATGTATATATTTGAGTCTTTTGAGTGTCATCCCTTTGGGAGTCTTGTACATAGTTATAATAGGTTTTTCTTGAACCATTTGGTTTAAGAAGGTTAGAGAAGATCTCATTTTTTGTTAGTTAGCTTAGTTCCTTTGTTGAGCTAGGAATTAAATTTGTCTTTAGTTAGTTGAATTGATATTTTTTTGAGGGGATCAATTGTTTAGTTTAGTTTTCTTTAGAGAGTCACTTTGTAGGTTTTCAATGAGTCTTTTGACCCATTTTGTTTAGTTTTTTTTTTTCTTTAGTTTAGGTGTCTTCTTTGGTTAGTTTAGTTTGAGGAAGCCCAATTTGTGAGAAGGAAGACATATTTTACAACACACTCTAGTATTTTCACAATATATTTGTATGGTTTATTTCTTGGATATATCTATGTGAGGCTCTCATGAATTAAATATTATTGCTAGAAACCTTGTCTTTTGAAAAGGATTTGTCCTAAATTTGGATTGGGTCATAGTTGTGTTTTGAGTATCTATGTCTTCTGATTACAATAATTTACTCACATTTAATTCCTCTGAGTTCTTTGGAAGTCCTCAAGGAGAAGCTAGAATTAGTGAAAATTGTACACTTGATTTAGCACCACAATGGTTTTTCCAAACCTATTACAAGCTTCACTACTTGTAAGACAAAAAAAATAGAAAAGAAAAGCAATATAGAAAGAAAATAAAGATAAGATAAGAATTTAATAGAGAAAAATAAAATGAGGAAATGAAGGAAAACAAGACAATTTGGCCCTGTGTGTGCGAATATCTCTACTTGTGATACTCAATAAAAATTAATAGAAGTAGAGAAATGTTCATGGAGGACCACAACGATAACCTCATCGGGGCTATGCACACCTGAATGGAAATGAGGTTCTAAAAGATGCTTTGGGAGTAATGATATCAAAATAGATAAGTCTGGTGGATCTAAGAAGCCTTCCAAGTTCTTGTCAAGCAAAGAATAAATACACTTTCACACACATGGGTAATCAAAGATGAAGGCGCTTAGCCCAATTTGTGATTTCTTCCATTTTAAGTACATTTCCTAGTAGTTTGAAAGGTGAAAATGGAGTTGATCAAAGGTTCTTGGTTAAAAGCAAGTTTTATCCTTAAAATGTTTAAGAACATTTCTTTGGGTGGGTGCTAGATGTTGTGAGGTTTTCACACCATCACCCCATTACAAATGGGGACCCCCTCTTTTTTCTTTCTCTCTTGTAGCTTGGTTGTAGGGGGCTATATTTGAAAAAGTTCTCCTCTTTGGCTAGATGAGTTTAGTGTAGTCAGAGTGAGGTAAATTTTGGGGATTAGTTAGTATTGAGTAAGGTGTGGGAAGTAAAATTATGATGTGGGGTGATATCAATGTTTGGAATAGATCCTTAGGAAAATTAGTTGAACAAAAAAATAGTAAGAGATTCATTGCAAATCTATTTTGATAGGATTGAGGAAGGTTTTTAAAAGTAAGAAAATGATTAAGTGTTGGGGGAAAGATACCAAAATTCCCAAGGAAGGGGTGGAATCCACCCATCTCTTTGGAAAATTCCCAATGAGTTGGTGGAATTAACCTATCTCTAGGGAAAATTCCTAGTAGTACCCTATTTTCCACCCCCTCTCTTGATCTGGATAAAATTGATAGAAGGTGATTTGGTATAGTTTGAAAGTCGAATTCCAAGTAAAAAAAAAAAAAAATCAGATTGAAAATGCATGCAACATTAGGAGATCAGGATTCACCATGAGCATATCAAATTGGTTTAGGCATGAAATTTGTCTTTGAAACTAAGTTGAAGATTAAGATTAGCATGAGGGAGTTTGAAACAAAGTGATGATGAAATGGTAAAGTGGAAGAAAATTCCTAGTGAGGTGGTAGAATCCACCTGTCTCTTGGGAAAATTCCCAATAAAGGTTTGATTTCCACCCTTCATTTTCTTGGCAACTAAAGGCCTAATTCAAAGTTGAGAGGGAGAAAATAATTTAAGGCTGGAAACAATGGTTGGAAGCACACAAAGGACATGATTCAATCCAACTACACATGAAGAGTTGAAGTTTGGTAATGTGTGAAGAAAATTTCTAAGAGCATAGAGGAATCCACTGCTCCATTGGGAAAACTCCCAAGAACCATGGAATTTCCCCCTTATAATGGGAATCAAAATGACAAGGCATGAAAGTGATAATTTAAAAGGGCATGAAAAAGTAAGTGAGCTTGCAAGTCTAAAATTGGCATGTTTTTAAAAATAAGAAAATGATTAATTGTTGGGAAATTTCCCAAGGACATGGTGGAATCCACCTTTCTATTGGGAAAATTCCCAAGGACACGATCATGGAATCCATCTATCTCTTGGGAAAATTCCCAACCAAGCTCAAAACTTTGCCCTTACACAAAAGGCAAAATCCCAACACATGGGTGATTTCCACCATGGATTGAAGGTGTTAGAAACATTTAAATGAGACAACAGATTACACTGAAGAGGGAAAAATAAGTCATCTTGAGGGATAAAGATATCAATAGAAGGTGATAATTGCACCTTTTATCAACCATTTGGAGACTTTAAAAATATTAATTTTGCACATAAAAGGGTAGATTTCCTTCAAAAATCAGGGATAAAAGGGGGTGAGAAAGTGGAATCTGTGCATGTTTTGAATTGAAAAACTTAGTTATTTCCCATATTTTAAGTAATTTGAGGATCAAGATTATTTTGAATTGCAAGAAGGTAGTGAAATTTGATCTTGAACTTAGAGGGTCCAATTTGCCTCATTGATTTGATGTTGGTTTTTATAAAAGCATTCTAATTTTGCTCAATTCAATCATTCCATGAACTTTATGCTTTTTCTCTCTTATTTTGTAAGGTAAATCATTAAAGGAGATGCTTGGGAAGAAAAATATGGATTATGGTAAGGCCAAACTCAAGACTTTAAGTGGAGAACGAGTGGATGTTGTAAGGAGAGAAAAAAATCAAGCTCAAAGACTTTAAGTGAGAAGGAGATTCAAATAACATTATCAAATTGAAAATTCAAGATCAAGACCAAGATGGAGTTTAAGAAAAAAAAAGAACAAGAAGAAAATTTATCAACAACTTGAATTTCCTCTGGAAATCAAAGTTCATTTTCAAGGCACCAAGTGCATGAAGACTTTATCCCTGAAAGATTCAAGTTTACAAGTATAAGCAAGTTGAAACCATGACAATTAGGAAATTTCTAAAAATGAAGATGGAGAAAATTTGAAAGATGAAGTGATTTGGGAATATGCCATCACAATCAAAGGATTAATAATGTTGAGTATTAAGAGATATTTTTGTTAAGGCTAAAAATTTGTGCCCTGTTAAACTAGACAAGTTTAACAATTTTGCCTAACATGGGATTCATTTTTGCATGTGGGAAATGCATATCTTGAAATGAAACCTTCAGATTCTAGGCTGGTTCCTATTGGATGATCACCTATAACTCTTCAAAAACTAACTCAAACTTTGATAAGGAAAAGGGAAAGAGATTACTGAAATCAACCTAAGACTTTAAAATTTAAACTACTGAACTAGGTGATACACCAAAGATGATATGAAAGTGCAATTATAGATAACTAAGAAGGATTATTATACTATCTGAATGAATACAAAAAACTTCCTTTCTATATAGGCTTGCATAAGTACTTTGTAATAAAGTCTGAAAAGTGAACCAAAATAAGGAGGAAAATAAATGCCTCACTTATCAGTTTCACACCCTAAGACATGAACTACAACCTGCAAGAAAACATACTTTTCTACAACTAGGTGTTTAGGTGAGACAAAACAACATAGGATGAAAGAAATTCACAAGTTATCTTTATCAAATCACCTGAAAGTACATAAAAAAATGCAAAAAGAAAAGAAGGCTCCAAAAGAAACTCAGATAACATAAACTCAGTTGTTGTTACTTGTATTTGATCTTCCAAAAGAGTTACAAATTTCTACATAAAACTACTAAGAACACAAAAATGTCACAAAAGCCCCCTCCTCTGCATAATCAAAACTAATGAAAAAGTGAGTCCAAAACTCACTAAGTACAATCCACAACCCATTTTCGGATTCAACAATAAAGCTAGAAAAATAGGACCTGAAACTCCCTCCAAAAAATCACCAATAGACTAAAAAAGTCTAACCAAGTCATCAACAACCTTGGTGACTCATCAAAACTTCCCACAAAAGACTTAAACTATCAATAAATGACCTTTAAAATCTCCTTGAAAAGTTCAATATGACCCCCTAAATCTTCTCCACTCTCCTAAAAGGACTCAACAAACCCTATATACCCTCAAGATGTCTAGACACCTCATCCAACTTCTAAAAATAAGTCCTCAAGCTAATAAAACACTCTTATCTCTCCATTTTTACCTCATTAATGTTTTCTTTTAAGAGATTTTAATATTTATTAATTGATTTATAGAATACATCAATCAATAACTATTAAATTACAATTTATATCTCAAAAATATATTAATAATTATTAATTGATAAATGAGATAAATCAATTAATAAATATTAAAATACAATACACTTAGAAAACATAAATGAAAGTAAAACAAATAAATTACTTAATCATTATAACTATGCATTAAGAACACATATAATTATAATATTAAGTAACTTATTTGTGCCCACAAATTCCATTAAAAACAATTTGCTTCGGACTCCAGGCATTATGCAATACACTTGAGGGGTCAACAAAATGACTTCAACCTAAACATTTCATATCATTTGATCTTTTTGTGTAGTTGCATTAGAGAAGAAGTTAGGGTTTGAGAAGGAATGTTGCCACCATGTTAGAAATTTTTTCTTTGCTCGAAACTCCATGAAGATTTCCCTCCACAAATCTTTGTGAGACGTCATAGGTAAGTGCATAAAAAATGATACCCAAACTCTCTTCTTTAAAAATCATGCTGAATAAAAGTGAAATTTTTGTGTATCTTTTCCTTGTTCTCTGGACGCCTCCATTCATTCACATGAAAACTTCTTTTTAAAAAAAAATTCTATGTGTGTTTTATCATGTTTAATGCTTACCTCCATCTTATATATGGGACTGTCATTTTTTCCTTTTTGAAAATACACTCTTCTCTGAATGCACAAGTCCTCTTTTTCTTTTCTTTGGCACAACATTTTTTTCTACTGGAGATGCCATAACATCTAAGGAATGACATTCTTCCAGGATTTATAATCATTCCATGTATTCCACATGTCTTACTATTGGCTCAAGAATAGATCAATCTATTGCATTCCCCCTCACGCTGAGTATGTATTAATCACTTCCCTCAAACAATAGTCTTGTCACTCTTGAAAGTGTGAATTTCTAAGCTTGGTTCTCCTCCATGCTAGGATAAACAAAATATATGCACAAAATTGAGACAAGAACCAAGATAAGAAACACTAGGCTCCAAAGAAGTCATTCCAAGGGAAATCCATGACTCGGGAAAGAAACTAACATCTCAGAGCTAGTCAAAATAGAGCAGCCAATATATATTTTGAACCCTCCTTCCTTGTACCACTTAGTTTCAGCAAAACTAAAAACTTTTGGAGGTCTTTCACATAGCTCTATATCTGATATTGCTATATGTTCTATTTGTTTCCTGTAGCATTTTAAAATCACTGATTCATTTCATGATCCTCATATTTGATGCAAACATAATGTTACAAAAAACAACTCTGGGTTGTTGCTTCATGTACTGATCTTCATTGTTGCATCCAATCTGATGGCTCTTGGCATTGCTACTTCTATGTATTCATCATTTTCCCCTTTTGTCAACACACCACTATTATGATCTATGGTTTATCCATTGTTATGGTTTTTATATGCATGATTTTGGATAAGATTCCATCTCATGCTTGTCACTATTTTTTTTTTCATTGCAAGAGCACTATCTCTATTGGCATCTATCACCATTCTTGATATTCATGTTCATCATTGACCTCTGCCATAGGTTGAGTGTCATGTATGGACTATCATTTCTACCTTTTAGCAACTTCCATATCACTATCTTCTCCTTGTCTACATGGGTAGTAATATGAACTATGACTATCAATACTCTCTTGAACAGTCACTTCTTTAACTGTCCTCTTGATATAAGAATACTCCTTTTTAATCATACAACTATCTTCTTGATGCTAAATGTTGGCTCTACTGGATATACTCTTCTCCTAGTTGTATATGAATAAGATTCATTACTCATGAAGCAAGGTAAGTAACACCATAACAGATGCTAAACCCCCTACAACTAGTGGAAAAAAATTAGTACCACAAAAGGAAAGCTTCTAGGGCAAAGAAAATGCTTCTATTTGTGACTTTTTGAAACCCTTTGTACTGCTATTCACTTAAATGGTCAGCCTGGGCTACCAATCCCTTTGAAAGTTCAAATGCTCATCTTGGAATTTTTTGTCCTTTTGTGATATCTTCTATCTTTCACATTAATCTGATGTTCCCTATTTAAAATGTTGCCGAAAGCTCATTGGTATATGTTGCTCTTGTGAGGGTTTCGACACTTTTTAACTAAGACTATCATTCTAAATGGTTATATCTTCCTTCTCATGATTAGAATAGTAGCTATTGCAGTGAAACTTCACCTTCAATACAATGGTAATCATAGTTGGCTCTTTTCCTTCTATATTGGCTTCTACTCCTAGATCATAATATGGGTCAATGTTCTTTAGACCCACAGTCATACTTAATAGATCCGCTGTATTTTTATAAATGAATTAGGCCCCCATATTTCTATAAGCTCTTTGTACCACTTCTAGAATTTGATTTTCTAATGTGCTTTGTATCCTAAAAGTTACTGTCATCATTCGCTCATATAAAATCTTGCATTGGTCACCTTCCTTCACAAACAGAGTTGCCAGATGTGCTGAAACTTAAGTTCTTAAAAGCTTGAAAACTTTTTGTAGCACATCAAAACAACAAGAAACTCTAAATCTGACTAGGTCCCACTAGGCATGCCAAAAATTGTTAAGGCTAAAAATTTGCACCCTATTAAACTAGACAAGTTCAACAATTTTTCCTAACATGGAATTCATTTCTGCATGTGGGATATGCATATCTTGAAATGAAACCTCTACATTCCAGGTTGATTCCTATTGGATAATCACCTACAGCTCTTCAAAAACTAACTCAAACTTTGATAAGGAAAAAAGGAAAGAGATTATTGAAATGAACCTAAGACTTTAAAATTTAAACTACTAAACCAAGTGATACACTAAAGATGATATGCAAGTACAATTACAGATAATTGAGAAGGATTATTATACTATCTGAATGAATACAAAACACTTCCTTTCTGTATAGGCTTGCATAAGTAATTTGTAATAAAGTATAAAAAGTGAACCAAAATAAGGAGGAAAACAGATGCCTCACTTATCAGTTTCACACCCTAAGACATGAACTACAACCTGCAAGCAAACATACTTTTCTGCAACTAGGTGTTTAGGTGAGACAAAACAACATAGAATGAAAGAAATTCACTAGTTATCTTTATCAAATCACCTAAAAGTACACATAGAAATGCATAAAGAAAATAAGGCTCTAGAAGAAACTCAAATAACATAAACTCAACTATTGTTACTTGTATTTGATCTTCTACAAGAGTTACAAATTTTTGCATAAAATTGCTAAGGACACAAAAATGTCACAAAAGCCCTCATCTGCATAATCAAAACTAATGAAAAAGTGAGTCCAAAACTCACTAAGTACAATCCACAACCCATTTTTGGATGCAACAATAAAGCTTGAAAAATAGGACTTGAAACTCCCTCAAAAAAACACCAATGGAATGAAAACATCTAACCAAGTCATCAAAAACCTTGGTGACTCATCAAAACTTCCCACAAAAGACTCAAACTGTCAATAAATGACCTTTAAAATTTCCTTGAAAAGTTCAATCCGACCCCCTAAATCTTCTCCACTCTCTTATAAGGACTCAAAAAACCCTATATACCCTCAAGATGTCTGGACACCTCATCCAACTCTTAAAAAGAAGTCCTCAAGCTATTAAAACACCCTTATCTCTCCATTTTTACCTCATTAATATTTTCTTTTGAGAGATTTTAATATTTATTAACTGATTTATAGAATACATCAATCAATAAATATTAAATTATAATATATATCTCAAAAATACATTAATAATTATTAATTGATAAATGAGATAAATCAATTAATAAATATTAAAATACAATACACTTAGAAAACATAAATGAAATTAAAATAAATAAGTTACTTAATCATTATAACTATGCGTTAAGAACACATAGAATTATAATATTAAGTAAGTTATTTGTGCCCAAAAATTCTGTTAAAAACAATTTGCTTCGGACTCTAGGCATTATGCAATACACTTGAGGGGTCAACAAAATGACTTCACCCTAAAAATTTCATATCATTTGATCTTTTTGTGTAGTTGCATTAGAGAAGAAGGTAGGGTTTGAGCAGGGATGTCATCACCATGTTAGAAATTTTCTGCTTGCTCGAAACTCCATGAAGCTTTTCCCTCCACAAATCTCTGTGAGACTTCACAGGTAAGTGCATAAAAAATGATACCCAAACTCTCTTCTCTGAAAATCATGCTGAATAAAAGTGAAATTTTCGTGTATCTTTTCCTTGTTCTTTGGATGCCTCCATTCATTCACAGGCAAACTTCTTTTTAAAAAAAAATAAAATTATGTGCATGTTTCATCATGCTTAATGCTTACCTCCAACTTATATATGGGACTGTCATTTTTTCCTTTTTGAAAATACACTCTTCTCTGAATGCACATGTCCCCCTTTTTTTTCTTTGGCACAACAATTTTTGCTATTGGAGATGCCATAGCATATGAGGAATGACATTCTTCTAGGATTTTTAATCATTCCATGTATTGCATATGTCTTGCCGTTGGCTCAAGAATAGATCAATCTGCTGCGTTCCCACTCATGCTGAGTATGTATTAATCACTCCCCTCAAACAATAGTCCCGTCACTCCTAAAAGTGTGAAAATCAAAGCCCAGATCTCCTCCACGCTAGGACAAACAAAATATATGCACAAAAATGAGACAAGAACCAAGATAAGAAACACTAGGCTCCAAAGAAACCATTCCAAGGGAAATCCACAACTTGGGAAAGAAACTCATGTTTCAGAGCTAGTCAAAATAGAGCATCCAATATATATTTTGAACCCTCCTTTCCTGTACCACTCAGTTTCAACAAAACTAAAAACTTTTGGAGGTCTTTCACATAGCTCTATATTTGATATTGATATATGTCCTATTTGTTTCCTGTAGTATTTTAAAATCACTAATTCATTTCATGATCCTCATATTTGATGCAAACATAATGTTACAAAAAACAACTCTGGGCTGTTTCTTCATGTATTGATCTTCATTGTTGCATCCAATCCGATGGCTCTTGGCACTGCTACTTCTATGTATTCATCATTTTTGTCTTGTGTCAACAAGCCACTGTTATGACCTCTGGTCTATCCATTGTTATGGTTTTTATATGCATGATTTTGGATAAGATTTTGTCTCATGCTTGTCACTATTTTTTTTTTCATTGAAAGAGCACTATCTCTATTGGCATCTATCATTGTTCTTGATATTCATGTTCATCGTTGACCCCTGCCACAGGTTGAGTGTCATATGTGGACTATCATTTCTACCTTTTAGCAGCTTCCATTTCACTATCTTCTCCTTGTCTACATGGGTAGTAATATGAACTATGACTATCAATACTCTCTTGAACAGTCACTTCTCTAACTGTCCTCTTGATATAATAATACTCCTTTTTAATCATACAACTGTCTTCTTGATGCTAAATGTTGGCTCTGCTGGATATAATCTTCTCCTAGGTGTATATGAATCAAATTCATTACTCATGAAGCAAGGTAAGTAACACCATAACAGATGCTAAACCCCCTACAGTTAGTGGAAGAAAATCAGTACCACAAAATGAAAGCTTCTAGGGCAAAGAAAATGCTTCTATTTATGACTTTTTGAAACCCTTTGTGCTGCTATTCACTAAAATGGTCAGCCTGGGCTACCAATCCCTTTGAAAGTTCAAATGCTCATCTTGGAATTTTTTGTCCTTTTGTGATATCTTCTATCTTTCACATTAATCTGATGTTCCCTATTTAAAATGTTGCCGAAAGCTCATTGGTATATGTTGCTCTTGTGAGGGTTTCGACACTTTTTAACTAAGACTATCATTCTAAATGGTTATATCTTCCTTCTCATGATTAGAATAGTAGCTATTGCAGTGAAACTTCACCTTCAATACAATGGTAATCATAGTTGGCTCTTTTCCTTCTATATTGGCTTCTACTCCTAGATCATAATATGGGTCAATGTTCTTTAGACCCACAGTCATACTTAATAGATCCGCTGTATTTTTATAAATGAATTAGGCCCCCATATTTCTATAAGCTCTTTGTACCACTTCTAGAATTTGATTTTCTAATGTGCTTTGTATCCTAAAAGTTACTGTCATCATTCGCTCATATAGCTGTATCATAATAATTTTCTTTTGAACTGTAGGGCTTCAAATTTAGAAAATTTTAATTACAGGAGTTGTTTACTTTGAATAATTGACTTTCATGATTAATACATCTGCTGTAAATGATCTATGTATTTTGTATATGATTTATCATTGCACTATAATAGTTTCATAGATCCCTTTCCCCTTTTCCTTGAATGTTGCTCTTGATTTGTTTATTTTCCATAGAAACTATTCTATGACTATTATCATTCTTTTTGTGACTGTTTCCTAATTCAAAGGTCTTTCATCTAATTTGCTGATCATTATGACTCCCTCAAATTGTTGAGTTGTTTAAAACACACTAAGCATATCCAATGGTATCAATCTTATTTGTGTATATCTTTGGGGTAATAGGTTTCATGCTAAGAAATTAGATGTCCCTTAAATACCTAATTTTCTCTTTTATAATAAAAGGTTTCATGTTATGAGTAAACACATCCCTTTAATATTATACTAAACTTCCTGATCTTGATACCTATTAAAGTAATTATTTTCATGCATATGTCGAGATCATACCCAAAGGGAGCCTTGGTTAGGGGCACATATACATTAGAATGATTATCTTCCTGCAAATTGCACAAATATATTAGCATAAATATTTCTTTTCACACCAGCATTGAGGATATTCTAATTTTATTTCTTTTTCAGATTTAAGACAAACTTAAAGGAAGCATATGTAGAGTAGTTTAGACAAATAGTCATTTCTTAGATCCATATCGGGAGCTAACATCATTGTTTTTTCAATTTTACAGGATTCAGGAGCTTGTCGGGAGACCTACAGACTAAGGACAAATTCAGGACTAGCAACTGCTTATAACCAGTCAAAGCAACATGCAATGGCTGGTTATCCTTGACCTATCTCTCTCCTATTCTATATATTAATGATGTTTTAATTCTGTAGGAGAAATAATAGGCTATGCTCACGGCTTGTGTGAGTCTTTTACTTGAATTGATCTCAAATACACGTGTTTAAATTTTCAAATGAATAAACTCAAAAATGAATTTATCATTGTTCAATACAAATGAAATAATTCTTTTCAAAAAGTCACAATATATTTTATCTTTGCTAGTTGCATATCAATAAATGAGGTCAATTGATTCAAAAAAAAATATTTTCTAGCAAAATGATGCAGGAGCATCTTGGGTGTAAGAGCAATCTTGCATCGCCCAAAAATATTTTTGTTTTTGTATTCAATAAGGGCTATCTTGTGTAGAGCTACTATTTATGGAAACTTGCTATTTTTAGTAAGTTGGTCATACGATCTCAGAATGTTCTGATTTTACATGTGGAGGTTCATCTCAGTCATATCAACTTGCCAGTAAAGTTTCATGGCTAGATTAGGTCTAGTTTTGAAGATATTGAAGATTTTTGGTATTGGCAGTAGGGTACAGAAACTTTGAGCTCAATTTTGAAGGCTTTAGAGGCCCCGGATGAGGTCAAAAATTTGGGTGACAAGTGCTTGCGTGAATCAAGCCTATAGAGCACTTTGTGGCCTTTTCGAATTGGGGCTATAATAGTGAATCGGAGCAACTGGTGATGACTTATGGTCTTCAGAAGTTGAGTCACTTGAAATGGTGGAAAATAATTTTCCTTCAAAATTTTTTTTTGGGTTTCAAAAGTTATTTTGAGCCAACTTTGATGTAATAATATGAAAAATAAAATAATTCTAAGTTTGGTCGGCCCTAAGGGCTAAATTTTTGGAACCTTCTCGGGCAGTGGAAAATGCATATATAAAGAAGGCCCGTAGTGTTGTCTAGGGGAGTTCTAGGTAGATTTGGGTAATGATTCGAGGCTTTGTCCTACAAAATATTGTAAGGGGAATGCCCATGTGGCTTTGCATATTGTAATTTTGAAAATTTGTAATTCCACATTTGTGGAGATAATAAGAAGCCCATTTTCTATTCTTGCAAATTGTTGTTGTTTCTCTATTTCTGTTATGTGTTGTGGTATTAAGGGGAGCACCCTTCATCACAAAATTGCTAAGGCAGTAAAATTTTGATAACATTTTTGGTGACCTCTACTATATGTATGCTTGCTATACATGAAACCAGTAGTCTTAACATATCTATTGGTGATGCGGAGAATAATCTTCACACTCTTCTAATTCTGTAGAACTCTCCGTTGTCTCCTTCACACTGAGCTGATGAATCCAAATTCTATATATTATGATGTCTTTCGTGACATTATCTCCCACTTTCGTTACTAAAACACACTCACCAATAGATCTTTTACCTTCACCACAATCTGGGATTGAATCCACCATGAACCTGCACATGAGAATCTTCACTTGGCATTCAAGAATGATCTCCAATATCATACAGCTTCTACAAACACAATAGCTCTATAACCTTATTTGCCTTGGGTCTCTTAGTAGATGTTGAATTCATTGCCATGCGGGTCAGCTCTAACTCGAGCATGCATGTGAGATGTGCTCACCACCTTTTTTTCCATGCACAAATGTTGAGCTCAAAACATAATGTGTTTCACCGATCCCTATGGAACATGACATTTGTTATCATTCAAAAATACCTAGTAACTCTCTCCAATTTCAAAACTTTCAGAAGTACCAACTCCCATTTAGCTCGTGGGCATATACCACATACAAAAACTCTTAATAACATTACTCGATAACTTTACTCATGATGCAAGAGCATCCTAGGATTCTTGGCAATCCTTTATCAAGAAAAAATATGTTTGTCTTTGAAGATAGATTTTTAGTTTTGATCCTAGTTTGGTGGAGTTTCTTGCATGGTTTGGGAGACTGGTTGCTTAATTTTAGTGGTTACCAAGGTGCTCAGTCTCTGAAGAGTGCTCGGTAACTGAAGGCATCAATTCTCTAGCACTCGGTGATAACTATGTCACTTGGTCATGCTTGGCATGGTCGGTTGACTGACACTTAATTATTTCCTCTGTTGCTCAGTGTTCTTGCTCCTTGACTGGATTGTTTGGTTGGATTGGCTTGGCTGAAAGGTGCATTTAATTTGGGTTGTGCTCCTCATGTTATGGATTGCCCATTGGACATATGGGGACCTAGATTTAGCATGTTGCATTCTTCTATGCAGATCTGATGACCATTTGGGGCCATCTTGGATGGTTTTATTTATTGTAAGTATATTGGAGAGCTGACTGATATTTTGGCATTTAATATTTGTATATCCCTGTAAGCTAACTTGTGGCTGGAATTTAGTATTTAAGTGGATGTTTGGGTAGAGGTTTAGGGATGAGACAGGTGGTAGTATGAGTTAGTAGCTTGCAAGCTTAGGCATAGGAAGATTGCCTGGAAGTTGTGAGTACAAGTTCAGGTCTTTCTTGGGAGCCCTACTAGTGTCCTATCTTGTTGCAAACCTGGGCTAATTGAGTGCTGATATTGTGGAAAAGATTTAGATCCTACGAGATCTTGTAAACTATTACTTTCTTTGTAATTGGTCATAATTGGGAAAGCCTTACATCTCGGCACATTGCATGTAATTGGTGATTTTATGAATAAAGATTGTTGTTCTTTAGCGGATCTATGGTTGTTTATTTTGTGTAATTCCATTGTGCTAGTGTTGGCTACAAGTTTGGACAGTCCTTAATTGGATTCTCCATACTTGAATGCATCAAGTGGTATCAGAGCTAAGTCGAGTAGATCTTGTGTGTTTTCACTTGGATCTTGACTTGAAGATGCCTCTAAGGAGAAATCGTGAGATCTTAGAGGAAGAAGTTGCTAGAGAATTCAAACTTGATAATTTTAGGGCTTTGCAGAAACAAGTGCAAGACCTACAAGAGGAATTGAGGAAGAAGAAAACTACCTTGAAAGAGGATAGTGATGATGAATC
This sequence comes from Chamaecyparis obtusa, assembly GCA_027943335.1. Taxonomy (NCBI): domain Eukaryota; kingdom Viridiplantae; phylum Streptophyta; class Pinopsida; order Cupressales; family Cupressaceae; genus Chamaecyparis; species Chamaecyparis obtusa. The sequence continues at coordinate 508,374 of BSBK01004953.1, read as the reverse complement.
TGAGAAAGAAGATCATTTTGAAGAAGTTGTAGAAGAGGCTAGAGATCTTGAGGAGAATAGAATCCTGAAGGCTATGTCTAAAATTGGGAAATGACCTAAGATTGAATTTTTGGCATTTGCTGGAAGCCTTAGGCCAGAAGAATTGATTGATTGGATCAATGAGATTGATGAATACTTTGAGTATGAAGAAATAGAAGATCCTGATAGAGTCATATTTGCAAAGACTAGGTTGAAGAGTCATGCAAATATTTGGTGGAGAGAGGTTCAGTTGGGAAGAGGTAGGAGAGGAAAAGAAAAGATCACTAAGTGGAACTAAATGGTTGACAAGTTGAAAAAGTAATTCATTCTGGTGGATTATGAATTGGACATGTTTAAAAAGATGCAAGCTTTGAAGTAGACTAACAAATTAGTACAGAAGTATACCGAGGAGTTTTACAAAATCCTGATTAGGACTAGTCATTCAGAAGCTGATAAAGAGAAGGTTGCTAGGTATGTTTATGGTTTGAGACCCAGTATTCAAGAAGAGTTACTTACCATTTAGATGACAACAATAGGTGATGCTTATAAGATGGCATTAAGATTGAAGAAAAGCTGAATAAGAAGTTTGAAGGAAGACAAAACAATAGGAACCGAGCTGGTACGACTAGTGAGACAATTGTTGAAGGTAATGTGGTAGAGAATCCGAAGAAGCTTTATGTAGGACCTGGCAGTGGTCAAGACACTAAGAGAGGAAGGTGGAAGAATGAGTTCATTGGTACCTTTTATAACTATGGTGAAGCTAGTCATAGGATTTTTCAATGTCCTAAGAAGAGAGTTGCACTGACTGTTGAAGAGGATATTGTGAATTTTGCAAAAAAAGGTGAGACTCTTATCACTAGGAGATTAGCTGCATGTGTCCATGAACTAGTACAAAGAAGAAATTTGTTCATAACTAGATGTAAGTGCAAGGATAAGGTATGTAATGTCATAGTTGATGGTGGTAGTTTTGAGAAATTTGTTTTAGAAGATATGGTTAGTAAATTGAATTTGGAAAGAAAGAAGCACCCTAACCCTTATCAGGTTAGTTGGATACAAGATGTGTCTAAGGTGAGAGTTGAGGAACAATTCTTGGTTAATTTTAAGATTGGATCTTATCATGATGAGATATTGTGCGATGTATTATCGATGGATGCTTTTCATCTATTGCTCAGTAGACCTTGGTAGTTTGATATAAATGTCTTGTTTGATGGTCATGCTAACACCTATGTGGTTAGGCATGAAGGAGCTTGACATAAGTTTTTACCTTTCCTGGAGATAGGGACTAAGGAATGTGGAGTTATCAGGGGTTGTCCATATGAAAAACCCCAAGAGCACAAGGTTGATGAACCTGTTCCTCCAAAATCTAGTTTGAAAGAGAAGGAGAATGAGATATCTGAGGATTTTGTTGAGATTAAGAGACAGATGGTCTTTCTGATAGAGATTGTACATCAGATGATGACATTTATGACACAAAGAGATACATATGATATTGAGTTGATTTGATGCAGGAGCATCCTGGGTGTAAGAGCAATCTTGCATCACCCAAAAATATTTCTGTTTTTGTATTCAATAAGGGCTATTTTGTGCAGAGCTGCTATTTATGGAAAGTTACTATTTTTGGTAATTTTTGTATGTGCTCAGAATGATCTGATTTCTTTCTTGGAGGTTGATTTTGGTCATATAAGTCTGCCAGTAAAGTTTCATTGCCAGATCAAGTGTATATTGGAAGATATTGAAGATTTTCGGTATTGGCAGCAGGGTACAGAAACTTTGAACTCAGTTTTGAAGGCTTTAGAGGCCCCGGATGAGGTCGAAAATTTGGGTGACAAGCGCTTGCACCGGTCAAGCCTGTAGAGCGCTTCGTGGCATTTCTGAAATGGGGTTATAATAGCTGATCGGGTCAACTGGTGATGACTTATGGTCTTCAGAAGTTGGGCCACCCGAAATGGCGAAAAATAATTTTCTTCAAAATTTCTGTTCGGGTTTCAAAGGTTATCTTGAGCCGACTATGATGTAATAAAATGTAAAATAAAATAATTCTAAGTTTGGTCGGCCTTATTGGCTAAAATTCTGGAACCTTCCCAGGCGGTGGAAAATTGCCTATATAAGGAAGGCTATATTATTGTCTTAGGCAGTTCGGAATAGTTCTGGGTAGTAGATCTGGGTAATAGTTCGAAGCTTTGTCCTACAGAATATTGTAAGGGAATGCCCAGGTGGCTTTGCATATTGTAATTCTGAAAGTTTGTAATTCCACATTTGTGGAGATAATAAGAAGCCAATTTTCTGTTCTTGCATATTGTTGTTGTTTCTCTATTTCTGTTATGTGTTTGTGGTATTAAGGGGAGCACCCTTCATCAGGTGGTATCAGAGCAAGAGTTCTTCAGTGTGTAAACAGATCACTGACTGTGAGGTAGTTTGCACCAGGACCGTGGCTAGGGTTTCAGCGCGCATCGCGAAAAATGCCTCCACGACGAGAACGTGGCGGAAGAGTTGGTGTTGTGACACCTGAGGTTAGAGAGCTGCAGAGACAAGTGCGAGCATTGCAAGAAGAGATTCACAGAGGAATGAATCTTAATGTCAGAGATGAAAGCGAGGATGAAGCCGAAGAAGAATATCAAGAAGGAGAAGCCGAAATTGTGAACCAAGAGGAAGAAAGACTTTTTCGGGCCATTTCTAAGATTGGGAAAAGACCTAAGATTGAGGTTCCTACATTTTCTGGAAATCTTAACCCAGAAGAATTGATCGACTGGATCAACGAATGTGAGGAATATTTTGAGTATGAAGATGTTGAGGATCCTGATAGGGTCAAATTTGTGAAAGCCAGACTGAAAGGTCATGCGAAGATATGGTGGCAAGAGATTCAGTTGGAGCGAAATAGAAGGGGAAAGGAGAAAATCACGAGATGGGATCGGATGGTGGATAAATTGAAGCGACAGTTCATTCCTGTTGATTATGAGCTTGACCTACTGAAGAAAATGCAGATTTTGAAGCAAGCAGGAAGATCTGTTCAGGAGTATACAGAGTAGTTCTATTGACTTCTCATCCGAACAGGCCATGCAGAAGCTGATAAGGAGAAAGTTGCCCGATACCTTAATGGGTTAAGGCCAAGCATTCAGGAGGAGCTGAATCTAGTTCGAATGAACAGTATTGAAGAGGCATACCAGTTTGCCCTAAAAGTAGAGGAAAAGCTGAACAAGAAGTTTGAGAGCAGACAAAACGGAAGAGGTCGTGGTGGACGATCTGGTGGATGGTCATACGGTGGCCGAAATGAAGATCTAAAAAAGAAGGATGAGGCCAGTAGCAGTCAGAATCAACGAGGAAATAATTCTAATCGCTTCCAGGATCAGAACAATAGAGATCAGAGAGGAAGAGGAAGGGGACAAGGATCTAGAAGAGGTGGCTTCCGTGGAACATGTTTTCATTGTGGAGAAGAAGGTCATAGGGCATTTGAATGTCCTTAGCGCCAAGGCAGAACAGATAGGAGAAATGAAGGCCAGGCCAGAGTTGCACATGTAGATGAAGATGCCAGATCATCAAATTCTGAAGATGCTGAAAGAGGAGAAACATTGATTAACAGAAGAGTCCTGTTGAGTGGTGAGAATGAACCTGAGCAAAGGAGGAGCCTGTTTCACACCAGGTGCAAGTGTGAAGGTAAATGTTGTGATGTGATTATTGATAGTGGAAGCACTGACAATTTGGTGTCAGAAGAGATGGTGACAAAGTTGAAGCTCAAGAGATAGAAACACCCACATCCATATCGGATTGCCTGGGTACAGGATGACCACAAGGTCATGGTCAATGAACAATGCTTGGTGAAGTTCAAGATTGGTGGATACCAAGATGAGGTATTGTGTGATATCATATCTATGGATGCATGTCATATGTTGTTGGGTAGACCATGGCAGTTTGACAGATGTGATGTACATGATGGTCGTGCGAATACCTATTCCCTGACAAAGGATGGAGTGCGACATAAGCTAAAACCATTGAAGGAGACTGAAGAAAAGGTATGTGGTAATGCAAGGATAACTTTTGTTGATGGAAGAAATTTCCTAGATGGTATGAGACATGAGCATGTATGTTTTGCTTTAATTCCAAAAGCTGGTAAAGAGGAAGTAGAAGATGTTCCTGTAGAAGTTGTAGATTTGTTGAATGAGTTTCAGGATATTGTATCCGATAATGTGCCTGATGGATTACCACCAGTCAGGAAGATCAGTCATCAGATGGACTTGATCCCAGGAGCGAGTTTACCGAATAAGGCAGCGCACAGAATGACACCTGCAGAAAGTGAGGAGTTGAACAGACAAGTACATGAGTTGTTACAGAAAGGATTGATTCGAGAGAGTCTGAGTCCCTGTGCTGTACCCGCGGTATTAGCACCAAAGAAGAATGGAGAGTGGAGGATGTGTACAGATTCCAGAACAATAAACAAGATCACAATCAAGTACAGGTTTCCATTGCCACGAATGGATGATATTATGGACTGTTTGAGTGGAGCTGTGTATTTCTCAAAGATAGATCTGAAGAGTGGATATCATCAGATTCGGATCAGAGAAGGAGATGAATGGAAGACTGCCTTCAAGACAAAGGAAGGACTGTATGAGTGGTTAGTCATGCCTTTTGGGCTAACCAATGCACCGAGCACTTTCATGCGGCTCATGAACGAGGTTCTGAAAGAATTTCTGGGTAAGTTTGTCATTGTTTACCTAGATGATATTTTGATCTTTAGTAAGACATTGGATGAGCATATGATGCATATTCGTATGGTATTTGAGAAGTTGAGAGAAGAGAAATTGTTGATTAATTTGAAGAAGTGCAGTTTTGTGAAGAAAGAGTTAGTGTATTTGGGATTTGTAGTTTCAGCAGAAGGTCTAAAAATGGACTCAGAGAAGGTACAGGCTATCCTTGAATGGCCTACTCCAAGGATTGCTACTGAGGTAAGATCTTTTCACGGTCTAGCTAGCTTTTACAGAAAGTTTATCAGAAATTTTAGCAGTATTTGTGGACCCTTGACTGAAACAATGAGAGGGGATAGGAAAGAGTTTAAGTGGACTAAAGGAGCAGAAAAGAGTTTTCAATTATTGAAACAAAAAGTTACAGAACAAACTGTTTTAGCACTTCCAGATTTTAATAAGGTGTTTCAAGTAGATTGTGATGCTAGTGGTACTGCAATAGGAGCTGTTATGAGCCAAGAAGGTAAACCTGTTGCTTATTTCAGTGAGAAGTTAAATGATGCCAAGAGAAAATATTCTGTTTATGATCAGGAATTTTATGCTATAGTTCAGGCATTAAAGAAGTGGAGACATTATCTGCTTCCTAAGGAGTTTGTTTTGTATACTGATCATCAAGCTTTGCAATATTTGAATAGTCAAGGAAAATTGAATCAAAGGCATTTGAAATGGGTTGAGTTTTTGCAGAGTTATACATTTGTTTTGAAACACAGGAGTGGAAAGTCTAATAGGGTTGCAGATGCTCTTAGCAGAAGGCAACTATTGCTGACAGAAATGCAGATTGAAGTGGTTGGGTTCAAGGAACTCAAGAATTTATATCCAGAGGATCCTGATTTTGGTGAAGCTTGGAAAGCTTGTGCAGAACCTGTTACTCTAGACAGGACAAAATGGTTGGATTTCATCATCGAGGATGATATGCTATTCAGAGGGAGTCAGTTGTGCATTCCACGAAGTTCTATGAGGGAGAATCTCATCAAGGAGAAGCATAGCAGGGGATTGGCTGGACATTTTGGTCGTGATAAAACCCTTGGTTTGGTTAGTGAGAATTATTATTGGCCACAGTTGCAGCAAGATGTGAAGAAGTTTGTACAGAGTTGCAGAGTATGTCAGATGGTGAAAGGAGTGAAGCAGAATACAGGGTTGTATCAGCCATTACCTGTATCAGAGAAGCCTTGGGAGGATATCAGCATGGACTTTGTTCTTGGTTTACCGAGGACACAGCGGGGACACGATTCAATTTTTGTGGTAGTTGACAGATTTTCAAAGATGGCACATTTCATTCCCTGCAAGAAGACTAATGATGCTGTTCATGTAGCAGAATTGTTTTTCAGAGAAGTAGTGAGACTTCATGGTTTGCCAAAGACCATAGTTTCAGATCGGGACACTAAGTTTGTTGGATATTTCTGGCGTACATTGTGGAAGAAGTTGAAGACAGATTTGAAGTTCAGTTCATCACATCATCCACAGACTGATGGACAGACAGAGGTGGTGAATAGGAGTTTGGGAAATTTGCTGAGATGTTTGGTTGGAGATAAGCCAACAGGATGGGATTTGATTTTACCACAGGCGGAATTTGCATACAATAATTCTGTCAATAGGAGCACTGGTAAATCACCATTCCAGATTGTAGATGGAAGTAGTCCAAGAAATGCATCTGAATTGAGGAAGATAGATAAAGGAGAAATAAGTAGTGCTGAAGCTGAGGATTTTGCAGAACACTTGAAGAACATCCATGAGGAGGTGAGGAAGCATATTACCAAGATGAATGCACAGTATAAGGCTAAGGTAGATGAGAAAAGGAGGTATAAGGAATTTCAGGTTGGTGATGAAGTCATGGTTCATTTGCGAAAGGAGCGGTTTCCAGTTGGTACATATAACAAGCTGAAAATGAATAAGTTTGGACCATGCAGGATACTGAAGAAACATGATTCAGGAAACGCATATGAGGTAGAATTGCTTAGTGAGCTGAATATTTCACCAGTGTTTAACATTTCAGATCTGACAGAGTATCATGAAGGAGGTGTTGAAGATGAGGTTGCAGTAGCACAGTGGAGTATTCCAGCAACTAGTTCAGACACTAAGGAGATCGAAGATATACTGGACAGTCGTGTTGGCAGAAGCACAAGGAACAGGACATATGAAGAATATCTGGTCAAGTGGAAAGGACGGCCTGTTGAAGATTCATCATGGCTGACAAAGGAGGAGGTTAGCCATCTTGGTTTTCCTCTGCACACCTGAGTCGTGACAGGGTCACTTCTCAAATTACCCTGGGTGTTTGATGCAGGAGCATCCTGGGTGTAAGAGCAATCTTGCATCACCCAAAAATATTTCTGTTTTTGTATTCAATAAGGGCTATTTTGTGCAGAGCTGCTATTTATGGAAAGTTACTATTTTTGGTAATTTTTGTATGTGCTCAGAATGATCTGATTTCTTTCTTGGAGGTTGATTTTGGTCATATAAGTCTGCCAGTAAAGTTTCATTGCCAGATCAAGTGTATATTGGAAGATATTGAAGATTTTCGGTATTGGCAGCAGGGTACAGAAACTTTGAACTCAGTTTTGAAGGCTTTAGAGGCCCCGGATGAGGTCAAAAATTTGGGTGACGGGCTCTTGCGCCAGTCAAGCCTGTAGAGCGCTTCGTGACATTTCTGAAATGGGGTTATAATAGCCGATCGGGTCAACTGGTGATGACTTATGGTCTTCGGAAGTTGGGCCACCCGAAATGGCGAAAAATAATTTTCTTCAAAATTTCTGTTCGGGTTTCAAAGGTTATCTTGAGCCGACTATGATGTAATAAAATGTAAAATAAAATAATTCTAAGTTTGGTCGGCCTTATTGGCTAAAATTCTGGAACCTTCCCAGGCGGTGGAAAATTGCCTATATAAGGAAGGCTGTATTATTGTCTTAGGCAGTTCGAAATAGTTCTGGGTAGTAGATCTGGGTAATAGTTCAAAGCTTTGTCCTACAGAATATTGTAAGGGAATGCCCAGGTGGCTTTGCATATTGTAATTCTGAAAGTTTGTAATTCCACATTTGTGGAGATAATAAGAAGCCAATTTTCTGTTCTTGCATATTGTTGTTGTTTCTCTATTTCTGTTATATGTTTGTGGTATTAAGGGGAGCACCCTTCATCATGATTGATGATTCCGATGAGGATGATATTTAATGAGGTACTGATGTGATTGGTAGTAGAAGAGATGGTCAGCGTCAGTTGTTATCAGTTGCAGATAGTAAGGATAAGGGAACTGAGAAGAAGGAAGGTTTGATACAGAGAATAGTGGATGAGATAATGACAACTTGGAATGAAGGATGAGAAGAGCTATGGGTTAAGAACAGATTTGGCATACCTATTTTGATTCCCTTGAGACGTTCCTAATTTCCTTATGAGAAAATATTTCTTACTTGGGTTGTCTGATGCAGGAGCATCCTAGGATTCTTGGCAATCCTTTATCAACCAAAAATATGTTGGTCTTTGATGATAGATTGTTATTTTTTATCCTAGTTTGGTGGATTTTCTTGCTCAGTTTGGGAGATCGGTTGCTCGGTTTCAATGGTTACTGAGGTGCTCAGTCTCTGAAGAGCACTCGGTAACTAAAGGCATCAGTTCTCTAGTGCTTGGTGATAACTATGTCACTTAGTTATTTCCTTTTTTTCTCGATGTTCTTGCTTACCGACTAGATTATTTAGTTGGATCAACTTGGCCGACCGGTGCATTTAATTTGGGTCGCGCTCCTCATGTTATGGATTGGCTATTGGACATGTGGGGACCTAGATCTGGTGTGTTGCATTCTTCTATGAAAATCTAATGACCATTTGGGGCCATCTTGGATGGTTTTATTTATTGTAAGGTTATTGGAGAATTGACTGATGTTTTGGCATTTAATATTTGTATATCCTCTTAAGCCGACTTGTGGTTGGGATTTAGTATTTAAGTGGATGTTTGGGTAGATGTTTAGGATGTGATAGGTGGTAGTATGAGTTAGTAGCTTGAGAGCTTAGGCATAGGAAGATTGCTTGGAAGTTGTGAGTACAAGTTTAGATCTTTCCTTGGAACCCTACCAATGTATTATCTTATTGCAGGCCTGGGCTAACTAAGTGTTGATGTTGTGGAAAAGATTTAGATCCTGTGAGATCTTGTAGACTATTACTTTCTTTGTAATTAGCTGTAACCGGGAAGGCCTTACAACTTGATACATTGCATGTAATTGGTGATTTTATGAATAAAGATTGTTGTTCTTTAGCAGATCTATGGTTGTTTATTTTGTGTAATTTCGTCATGCTAGTGTTGGCTACAAGTTTGGACAGTCCTTCATTGGATTCTCCATACTTGACTGCATCAACTCAATACCACCATATAATCACATCATGGTTCTAGGCAACCATTTTAGCTTTAATGCGTCCATTCATCTTTAATAACTATTTCAAGATATGAAACCAGTGCCAGATAGTTTTAGATTCCGTACACACATGGATTCACAAATGACTTCTAAATAAATACTTTTCCAAATACAATCAATTTTGAAATCCATTCTGTGTCAAACAAAATTCAGTTGGATGTTCTTCTTAAAAGTGTCACTATACATAGACATCTTTCGGTCTCCTTTCAACCATGACATTCTCTGTCAACAAATACAACTTTCACCAACCCAAATTGAGACTGTGGATAAACTGATATATAAACCAACATAAATTTTTAATTTCTAAAATAAAAACTTTGAAAACAAGGACCTGATACATTTCACTGAATTCTTGAAAGATAAATGTCAAGCATCATTTCATTATTGAATCCTTTCATTGAAACTAAGAAACTTCTAACAATATCTATTAGACCCAACATGCAAAATGATAGAAATCAAAAGAAAAACTTTGAAACCAAAAATGGGAAGAGACATTTATGGCTTAATAAGAACAAGAACAGACAGAGAGGATTTAACACATTACAAAAAAAACTTCTACTAACTCAACAATCTACCATTACAAGCTTGCATGGCTCTCTGGCTAAAGGCCATAGATATGATTCCTTTCCCAACTTTTTTAACACTATTTTGTAATGTCATCCCTATCAACTCTCTTCTCCTTCTTTTTTTGTATTTGGTCACATACATCTCTTTTAAAGAGATTCTAGGTAGTTATTAAAACCACCAATTTACTCGACATTCCCATTCATTAATAAATGTAATGCAATTTTAAGCATTCCCACTCTTTTAACATATTACAATGCAAATCTATTTTTCTTGTGTTTAATACATTACAATACAAATTGATGCACTTAACCATTTCTTAGACATGGTTTTAGGAAAGTCTAAATGACTTCAATAGAGGCATATTATGAAACCTATCATAATGCTTAGGGTTGTGATGCTCCCGCATCATACTCCCAAACTTGAAAAATTTCCATGTCCCATGGAAATTCTGTGGATAAATTTTGAGCAAAACTTCTTGGACATGCTTCTGCTGCTCACTCTAATGTTGCAACTGACTCCCATCAATGGAGTGCATATTGGTCGCTATCCACCTTGCTTCATGCTGCTTCACCCAAATTCTATATTGCCATCTTACCATCCCAAGATTTTGGAATATGTGGACCACCCTTCTCTTAGTGGTTGCTCGATGTGCACCTTCTACCCAACTTCATCTTGATGGAGACAATATCCAGACCTTTGCTCATGAGATCTTCACACAAGAACATCTTTGTCCTTCTGCAGCTTCGATGGAATAACTTGCAACCATGCTTTGAAAACAAACTCTACCCTGACCAAATCTTTTCTAGCTCTGATACCATTCTAATGTGGAGAATAATCTTCACACTCTTCTAATTCTGTAGAACTCTTTCTTGTCTCCTTTACACTAAGCTACTGAGTCCAAATTATGCATATTTTGTTATCTTTCGTGACATTATCTCCCACTTTCATTACTAAAACACACTCACCAACAAAAATTTTACCTTCACCACAATCTGAGATTGAATCCACCATGAACTTGCACATGAGAATATTCTCTTGTCATTCAAGAATGATCTCCAATAGCATACGGCTTCTACAAACAAAATAGCTCTATAACCTTATCTGCCTTGGGTCTCTTAGCAGATGTTGAATTCATTTCCATGCGAGTCGGCTCTAACTCAAGCATGCATGTGAGCAATGCTCACCACCTTTTTTCCATGCACAAATGTCGAGCTTGAAACATAATGTGTTTCGCCGATCGCTATGGAACATTGCATTTTCTAGCATTCGGCAATATCGAATAACTCTCTCCAATTTCAAAACTTTTAGAAGTACCAACTCTCAGTTAGCTCACGGGCATATACCATGTTGGTACTCTCAAATTTGGCACAAATTTGGAGTGACCAATTGTGAATTTTTTATAAGGCAAAATGAGTACCCTTGAAAACTTTTTGAAAAGGCCTAATTGGTATGCTTGTAAAAGATACCCTGATGATTTTGATGGGGTATAGCTTGGGAAATAGGTTCAACACCTTTCATTTGTCATATATAGCGGGTTCCAACTCCTAAGTTGCAAATTTGACATGTTTAGGGAGTAGCCATTTTGAGGTGTTCACTTAAATCTGTATTTTTGCTCAAGTGTCAAATTGTTGTACTAGGCCCAGTTTACATTTGAATATCTTTTGTGCTGTTGAGCCTCATAGCCCACCACTTTGGGAATGTTTAAAATGTATATCAGAGAGCTTATGTTTCAAATCTGAAACCATTTTGAGTTTGTTTGATAGGTTTTTGGATCCCCAAAAGTTGGCTTCCAAGATTTGTCATGTTACTCTATTCTAACAAGTTTTCTAAGTAGCCCTGTTTGATTGATTATAACTTTTGACCCTGTGACCCAATTGAGAAAATTCCTTTTGTACTATATTCCAAAGGTCAAATAATTCTTATGTTTCAATTTTCAAGTCAAGAAGCATCCATTTGGTCAGTTTGCTGAGCCTATTCTATTTGCAGTTTCTAACAATTTGATGGAGATTAGTTGCACAGTTTAGTCAGAGGCCCACTTCGGATGTTTGCATCTTTTTCCCTATGATTGATCATGATGTGTTGGTTTTTGCACCATATTTTAGGCATGGGAGAGAATGTATATGCCAATTTTTAGTTCCCCATGTGTCTGTTTAGTCACTTTGCCAAAGCCATTTCATTTACAGATTGTTAAGTTTTGCTAGGAGTGCTTTATCCAGTTTTCTAAGTGACATAATTTGAGGTATCCTAGTTTACACCCTGCTCAAGGTCTGGCATAATTGAAAGTTGTTTCATACTGTATACCTAGAAGACTACGTACCTATGGATTTGGGGGTCCCTGCCAATCCATCTGACCACTTTCCCAGTTCGATTCCAAATCCAATTTCTACATATTTCACTATTTTTAATCCTGAATATTATTGACAAGCTGACTTTGGTGTTTTATTGGATTTCACCATGAGATCTTTTGGGTGAGATAATTATGGATTCGTATTTCATTGTATGAGGATGAATCAGTGCCTCAGTTGACGTTTCCTGAAAGTTTCAATGGGTGAGTTTTTAAGGTCAGTTCCGAAGGCAACTTATGTGATTTAGGTAGTACGGTAAGATCTAGTTTTCAAGGTACCATGTTTAGCCATCAATATATTCTGGCTCATATTTTTCTGGGCATTTTCCTTTGGCTAGTATGCTTACATATTGGAAATGAGGGTGTGTTTCTGATGGAGCTCTCCTACAAGGTCGTTTGATCAATTTTTGAAGCCTTTTCTGGTGGCTAGTCAGTGTGATTAATCAGTTTTGTCAAAGTACAGTGAATTGAATGATATGCTTAATCTTTGATGCATCATGGTCACATTTCATCAAGTAGCTGTGTGGATACGCAAAGGGGGTGAACTCATTTCATCATCCTTCTGTTGAGGAATCCAAATGGCCTTATGTGAAAAGTGTTCACTTCCTTGAATATGAGAATGAGGCTATTTTAGAAATAGTGACTGTGCCAATCATCAAGACATAGATGCATAACTTGTATTTTGTATCTTGTGAATTAAACTTCAGAACTATGTTATATTTTTCATTGCTTTGGGAATGCTCGAGATGGCACTGTGATACTTTGAATATGCAAAGTGCAAACTGGAGTAGGATCCACAAAGAATTGTTGTTTGGGCTATTACATTCTGGTGCTAACGAAAGAACTAATGCTGGCAAGGTGCTTGGATTGTAGGTGCATTTAGACATGTAATTTCATTTGCTTTTATTTGTGTCATCTGTACACTTTGGGCCTCATCTCAAGACTCCACTAAGTATGCTTACTCGGATGACAAAGGTGAGAGTTGGGGGCATGCTAATTTGGGGTGATGTATGTACAAACATAATATATTGAGAAATCTCTTATTGTGCATACCAAACACACTTTCTTCCTTTTTATGTTGTGCATGCCATATCTTGTGAAGTGTTGCATACGCTTATGTTTCAATTGATTGAAAATGCCAAGTACTAAGTGTTTTGGGTGTGCCATAGAAAGTGCTATATTCACCAAATAAGCAAAATGTTGTGTTCTTTTTTGGTGCACATCATTTTATGGGTTTTGCTCAGTTTTCTTTGAAATATATATATATATATATATATATATATATATATATATATATATATATATATATATATATATATATATATATATATATATATATATATATATATATATATATATATATATATACATATACATACATACATACATACATACATACATACATACATAGATATATATATATATATATATGTATCTATCTATCTATATACATACATACATACATACATACATACATACATATATATATATATATATATATATATATATATATATATATATATATATATATATATATATATATATATATATATATATATATATATATATATATATATATACATACATACATACATACATATATACATACATATATATGTATACACATACATACATATATATACATACATACATACATACATACATACATACATACATACATATATATATATATATATATATATATATATATATATATATATATATATATATATATATATATATATATATATATATATATATATATATATATATATACACACACACACACACACACACACACTTCCTTTGAAGTATATTTGTCAACATAGGGTGGGGCTGCGAGAGCCTCAATATAAAGTGTTGTTGCAACATATAGGCAATAAAAAGAAATAAAAGCCAAGGGAGTTGCAAAGTAATGGTCTACATTTTAAAAAGAGAATGCCTTGCATTATGCAAAGGATGCTAAAGAAAATAGGCATGCCCTGCGTTTAATGAAAGAGATCTTGCAGCTTCAAATAGAAATGAATGAAGTAGTATGAATATGCATACTGCCAGTATATACATGAGCATGTGGATTGAAAGAAATTTGTGGTAAAGGAATGAAGGAAAAATAGATATCATTGGAGGGAGTTGTTTGAGCAATGATTTATGCATTGTGAGGAGGCCAACTAAATGGGATGCCCCACACATTGAAGAGGATGAGGTGCTACCAGTTTGAAAAGAATGCCAGCACACATTCTTTTAATACCAACGTTAACCATGAATAATGAGGGGTGTTCAAGTATCAAAATTTTTTGGAAATGAAATTATCGGGTCTTGCAAACATGGATTGGGCAGTGACTGTCAAAATTGAAGGTAGTGATTCTACAAAAAAACAAGGCTCATGTGCTATATGTTGAGAGGCCATCACATAGAAAATGAAGAGAACGTGCCCAAAAAATGGAAAGCTAGTGTTAGAAGCTGAGGACCACACACATTTGAATAGGGAGAGATGGTTTCTATCCAAATAAACTTTGATCAACAAAATGATAGTTAGTTGTGTAAGTAATTTGGGGCCTGCCAGGTAAAACAAGGGCCTTGCGCAAGGTAATAAGACTACCCATACAATGCACAGAGGTCTAGGTGTATAGAAGTTCACACAAATGAGCTAGGAGCCCATGTGAGCAATGAAAAAGGAGGAAAATGATGCCCTATACAAGACTTGGGTGCCTCACACAAAACTAAGAGTGAGGCTCATGCTCATTAAAGAGAGTATTCAATTTAAAATCCTTGCCTAAGGTTGCAAAAGGGGGGTTGCTAGTAATAACATGAAAAATGGTGCATCATGTAACAACTATTGGGGAAGCTGGCGTGAACACTAAGGAAGACCAGCATTTAATTTGAATGTCACAATGCATGCGTAAAAGGTATATGGAAACCTTACGTGGTATTTTGGGGGTGTTTATTTAAATAAAATGGAGCTGCATAATATGTTTAGTGGCTTACGTGAGTATAGAAGGGGAACTCACGTACTGAACTGGAAGATTGCCTGCACATAAGGAGGGAGCCTAGTTTAAGTAATGGATTGTGTTTCAGCTTTTCTTTGATCCCACATTCACTAGTTTTCATGTGAAATTATATTTTAAGTACAAGTCCACTCCGATGATGTGTAAAGCAAAGAGGTACAGAGGCTAAAGACATGTGATAGCCTCTACCCATGCGGGACCACCTTGACATGGGCGTCAGCTAGGTGCATAGGACAATTTTTTTAAGGTCTTTAAAAAATTCAAATTCATTAGTCCCACATTCATCCTGTAAGAGAGGTTTGAGATGTATATAAGCAACAAAATTCATATATGAAGTAAATCAAAGAGCTGGAAGCTCTATGCTCACGTGACTACTTGAAGTCACCTCAATTTCTATGCCGGCAGGCCCAAACAAAATTTTGCAAAAAGATAGCTAGCAAGATGAGATGGGTGAAAGTGACACATGTCAAGAGGTCATGAGGTTGCTAGAAGAAACCACCAGATCTGGAGAGTTGGAGATAACCGCCAGTTGTGAGGTCAGGAGATGTTAGCAATTAACGACCAATCATTTGAAGATCTAGAGACAATGCAGTCGCTTAGTCTCATGAAGCCTAGCAGTAAGCGTGAAACATTCAGAGACCTAGACATAACCATGGTCATGAGATCTCTTAATAAAAGCGGTTAAGTGGCAGGGGTCTGGAGATTGTGAGATAACATTAGTCGCCAGGTCGTCGGAGGAGATATCTAGAGATCTAGAGACTTGGAGACTTTTAGACTGAAGCTTGTCGCGAGGTCTCCCAATTTGACTATGGTTAAGAAGATCATTAGGAGATTAAGAGACTAAGGAAATTCTCCAAGTCTCTGAAGGAAACCATGGTTAAGAGATAGTTTCTGAGATTTGGAGACTAATGTAGTCTCCAAATCTCCAGATCAACTAAGGTCAAAGGTTGAGTTTGCAGAGCCAGGCTGAGTGACCAATCAGAGCATGACACATGGCAAGTTTTGGTGGCATGTGTAGATTTAAGAGTTTATAAAAGATTTAAAAAAATCATAAAGTTCAAACCTTGGGATAAATTCAAAATTTCTCATGCCAGGAGCCTGCTCAGAGTTTTAAATGCTGTAGATTCATTTTTTAACCAAATATAGCAGTATAATATCTTTCCAGAAATGGCAGAAGACGATGGACATGATGGCATTAGAAAATATTAGATCAAATCAAGTTGTTGAGAAAAATAAAGGCTTTTTCATCCATGATCAAATTTTGGGGAGATATTTTATTCCAAACTTGATTGATTTTGCAGAACAGACAGAGGGAATGAATCTAATATTATCAGATTTGCCAAATTAAAGGATAAGATCAGAACATTAAAAAGAGAAATCAGATATTTTTGAAGAGACAGATGTTATCAGCTTTTGGAGGTGCCTGAGGATATTAGTTTTCAAAAGAGAGAGAAGCCAAATGAGATCAGATTGCAGAATAGATAGATGTTGGTCAAGTGCAGATTTTAGGGTTTCTCCTTCTACTATTTATTATAATCTTTTCTTTGTTTTAGGGGTCCCTGTTCTGGTTCTCCACCAGGTTTTGGGGGGTTTCAAACTATGTCTGCCTCTTTTCTTGAAGTTCAGGACAAGATTCCATGTGAACTATTGTAATAGTTTCCTTTCTTTGCATACTTAGTGTTAAGATTTCCTCTTATTCTCAGAGAAGAACATCATTGTAAAAGGTAGTTTTTTGCTTGTTTATGAATGAATTGCAACACTTGTTGTTCTGATGTCAAGTTGTCTCCATTTATGTCTTTGAATCATATAGAATAAGGCATTAAGGATGTTTTAGTCTTGTCTGTTATTAATCATTTAAGGAATGATTAGCAATAGAGTTATTCAAGGGATAACTGTGGTTTAAGATTTATGTTCAAATGTGTATAAGATTGAATATCAAGGGTATTTTAATCTTGTCTTTCCAATGGATGCTAGTTATGTATTGTCTATTCTAAGGTCTCTTCCAAGGGACAGGTGGATTCATAAGAAGAACTTGATTGATGAGGTTTGTTTTATGTAAGGCATGTAAACATTTCAAACTGTGTTGATGTTCCTTGTTCATAATCTCTTTGCAATGTCATGTTTGACTCTGATGCCCAATGAATCAGGCACTGGTCTATGCAAGGTTTGGGATGCTATTGAAATCCTTTTCATCAAAACAAAATATCATTACCGATACATTTCAGTTTCTAAGTTCATGCATATTGTGAAAGGACTGTATCTAGGTGATATAGTTTCAGTCTGCTGATTCCTTGAAGGGAGAATCAAATTGAAAGGTTAGCCTTCCTTGAGTTGTACTCATAAAAAGAAGAAGGATGAATATCCTTATCCCATTGTCTATGTTGTTACATTTGTAGTTTCTATTGTTATACTCTGTATCAAGAGATTCTTAGCTGTCTACAGAGTGATCTTTTGTTTAAGTAATCTAAAGCCTAGATAGCATAGCAGTGAAGACACTATCCACCATTTGAATGTTTACTTGAAACATAGTGAATCATTAATTGGCAATACCCACCTGAGTCCTGTGGAGCTTGAAGCAGAAGGAGGATCTTATCCAATCCTCATCAATTAGGCTTTTCTTGCAAACTTGGAATCCTTTTAACTGAGAATCAAGCCCATACCTTTGCCAAGTTTGATCCTACAAGAAAAATACCTAACATACCACATAAAATGAATCTTAATAACATTACTCAATAACTTTAATCAATACCACCATAAACCCGCGTCACGGTTCTAGACAACCATTTTAGTTTTAATGTGTCCATTCATATTAAATAACTATTTCAAGATATGAAACCAGTGCCAGATAGTTTCAGATTCTGTATACACAAGGATTCACAAATGACTTCTAAATAAATACTTTTCCAAATACAATCAATTTTGAAATCCATTCTGTGTCAAACAGAATTCAGTTAGCTATTCTTGTTAAAAGTTTCTCTATACATAAACATCTTTCGGTCTCCTTTTAACCATGACATTCTCTATCAACAAATACAACTTTCACCAGCCCAAATAGGGACTGTGGATAAACCAATATATAAATCAACATAACTTTTTAATGTCTAAACTAAAAACTTTGAAAACAAGAAGCGGATACATTTCACTGAACTCTTGAAAGATGCATGTCAAGCATCATTTCATTACAAAATCCTTTCATCGAAACCAAGAAACTTCTAACAATATCTATTAGACCCAACATGCAAAATGATAGAAATCAAAAGAAAAAATTTGAAATAAAAAATGGGAAGAGACATTTACGGCTTAATAATAACAAGAATGGATAGAGGATTTAACACATTACAAAAAAAACTTCTACTAACTCAACAGTCTGCCATTACAAGTTTGCATGGCTCTCTGGCTAAAGGCCAGAGAGCCGATTCCTTTCACAACTTTTTTAACACTATTCCATAATGTCCTTCCTATCAACTCTCTTATCCTTCTTTTTTTTTATTTGGTTACATACATCTCTTTTAAGGAGATTCTAGGTAGTTATTAAAACCACTGACTTACCTGAAATTCCCATTCATTAATAAATGTAATGCTATTTTAAGCATTCCCACTCTTTTAACATATTACAATGCAAATCTATTTTTCTTATGTTTAATACATTACAATGCAAATTGATGCACTTAACCATTTCTTAGACATGGTTTTAGGAAAGTCTAAATGACTTCAATATAGGCATATTATGAAACCTATCATAATGCTTAGGGTCATGATGCTCCCGCATCAATTGGGCAGTGGGTCAAAAAGATGCAACACTCAACTTAGAGGATAGGTGATTGATAAATATCAATGTAGGATAGGATTTTTAGTGTAGATTTATGGCTTGTGGTAGAATGGCTCCCCTATCCCAAGGAGTAGGTGTGTACTTAGAATGTTATAAGATATTGATATTTACTAGCCATCTATTCTTTTATGAAAAAACATGGCAGCTTGTGTTCTGAAAACACTTATGGAAAATTAAAAAAAGCTAACTAAAACCAATGACAAAAATACTCTTAATAGCAGGTAGGTATGTATCATATGATGCCTATATATGAATATTTCATAGCACATGATAGTTGAGAAGAATCTCCTACATGTATGGCATAGTGTTTTGATATGTAGGCACCATAATATGTATGAATTTTCTTGAAAGTATCTTCTGTTGAAGACTAATTACTAACACCTAGGAAAAGAAAACTTCAAAACAAATGATGCGACATCATCTTATTCAGAAACTCTAGGATTCACAAAGTAAGATATATCTCAAAATAATGTTTAAGGTGAATACCATTGACTAGTATAGGTAGATGTTCCCCTTCAAGAGTTGACAACTGAAAAGCATTATGTTCCTTGCATTCTGTAATCACAAACTGGCCTCCCCAAAATGAATCAAATTTAGTATGCTTACCCAGTTTTCTCTTGAATTCATCCCACTTGAGAATAATGTCTCCCACATTGAAATCTCTGGATCTTGCTTTTCTGTCAAAGCTTTTCTTGACTTGCATCTGCTGAAATTCCATAGTTTGCATTGCCTTCCATCTACTCTTCTCCAATTCCATCAACTGTGCATAACACACCTGCATAGGATCTCCTTCCTCAAAAAGAACCAACTGAGTGGCAAGATCAAGTGTTGGCAACTCCGTTTCAATAAACAACTAAGATTCCTTTCCATAAACTAACCGATAAGGTGAAATCCCAATAATCTGCTTTGGAGTAATTTTGTCCACCCATAAGGCAGCCTTCAACTTGGAATGTCAATCATGTTGATTCTCTTGCAGAGTTCTTTTGATAATTCTGATTAAGTTCTTGTTTGTAGACTCTGCTAATCCATTACCTTGTGGATAATAGTTGGAATTGTAATACCCCAAAAATGGGCTATAAGTTCATTAACCTCCTACATCATTAAATCGAATGAAATCGACATCAAAGTCCTAACCTAAGGCACATCTGCACATCAGATTATCAAAAACCTAATTGATTTTATCTTAATTCTACATCAGGGAATATTCCTAATTTATCATAATTATCTTTAATTAAATATAATTTGGTGATAAATATCATTATTTATCCTAAAGTGGATTAATTGAATATGTTAAATATTTAATTAAGTAATTTAATTATGCCACTTAATTATTTAATTAGATTTAATTGCATTTATTCCTAATTAATATTATTTTTATTTTGACAATAAATCAAAATTCCTACAAACAATCAATTGAATATTTATTTAATTGATTTAAAATCAAAGTTTTTAAATTTAATGATTTAATTGGAATAAAGTTTGATTTAATAATTGATTAACCCATAAATCAATTGTTTTAATTTAAAATCAGTTAAGTTGAGAATAAATCACTTTATTTTTAAATTAATTCATATTAAAACATGCACAATAAAAAAAGTAGTAAATTTTAAATCAAGTATCAATTTCAATTTGTTAGCTTTCTAAACTTGACATCTGATGGTGAGTTGAAAAAGAGAACTAAAACTCTATTTTGAGATAAAAACTACTTTTGCATGATTTTATGAGTTTACTTATTCTTAATTTCTTGTTAACTCAAAAATCAACTTGAGTTTATCAAGAGTGACTTATGGCTTTTTCTTATGCATCCTCAAACCCTGGATTTCTATATAATCAAGGCTCAGCTCTTCACAAATTATCCCTCAAGCTTTCAATCAATCGATATCCCTCGAATTTGCATACTTACTCTGGTGAATTGACATCTAAAGAATCAAGCTCTTGCATACAAGGCGATTGTGAGATTTTTGTTATTATTTTTGAGGGTTCATAGCATATCATTGTTAGATTAATTTGCATATCAATTTTAATCATTCTAGACTAGTTTCATACAATTTTTCATCTTATTGTAGTCAAAATCCAAAAAAAAAAAAGATTAATTTGCATTCATATTTCATTGCTTTCATCATTTTAAATCCTTCATTTAGGTGTTGCATTGTCACTGATCTCTGTCTAATCTGAGAATACCATACTTAGGTAGTAAATCACCTAGTTAGCTAGTTTTAATTACATTACAGATTTTGGTTTTGCTAACCTCTAATGTTTACTGAAGTGTTATGTCCACAGCTAGGTACAATTTTCACACACACATTTCTGGTGCCCATTGTCGGGCAACCCACCTTTACATGTTGGTTTTTGTTATTTTTTGGAGCTAACCCCTTGTGTAGATTTTCTTGGAGACTATATCTCCCAAACAGCTTGGAGTTTCCATATGAAATGTTTTTTGCAGCTTGGTGACATATCAAGGAAGCTTTGATAGAAAATTTAGAATTGTTCGAGATGTTTTGAATTTTTAATTATTTTTTCCTTATTTTTCATAAAAAATTAATTTGGAAATATTTACATTTTTGGAAATCTCTTTAAATTATATATGGGATCCATTCTTTGTGTTTTAAATCTGGATGAACTATCATATCTCAAAAAGTCAATTTACAAAAATTGGTCTATTTTGGTAAAATGGGTCTCTAGGGCACAAATGAAGAGATTTTTCTAAAATTTTTACATTTTTGAAAAGCTCTCTATCTTTTAGTAGGGGTCTCTATTTTGCATTTCTACTTTTGTTTCCGAAATCGTATCAAAAAAATTAGATCTTGTTGACTAGGTCAAATGCAAAAAAAACAAAATTTTGTGATGGGTATGCACTTATTTTTCATATGATATGAGTTTTCATTTGGATTATTTGCTGGTTATTATTGCTCCTAACAATTGGTTTTCAAATCTAACCCTAGGGTTTTCATAAGTTGAATATATGTTGCATATCTTGTTTGCTTATTTTCTTGTTGGAGAGTTTGTGGCTTACTTACGTGGGATTGCTCGACAAAGCTAAAAATCAGGTAAAAATCTACTAAGCGTGTTGTGTGGGAATTTAGGTATTCTACTATGATCTGATAAAATTTTAATTTGGACATAAAATGAACATCTCTCATGTCTAGCTTGAGTGCCTTTCCAGCTTTCATAAATCACACTTCAGTTTTAGGCTATAAAATGAACATAGATTTGCTTTTTGCATATCTGTTGCACATAGTAAATAGACCCTATGAACACTATTTGTGGATGATCTTGAGAGAGTGGGATTCATTCTCTTGTTTACATGTGAATCTCTTCTTGATGAAGGATCCCCTTGTAGGTAGGGAGGATATTGAGATTATCTCATGTTTTACTAGGTTTGGTCCTCAGCTTTTGATCGATACATTCTCTCTCAAGAGAGATCGATAGACATAGTTGTTGACATCACAAACTTTCAGTATTAGCATGTTAGATTGATCTATTTATTGTGTTTAGGTAAAAGTGATAAGGCTAGACGATTATGCTCTACTCCCTTTTTAGGTAGTATCAGACACTCAAATCCTTGGATCTGGACCAAGTCTCCATGTGGTATCTTTTGTGAGTCATGTTTAGAGAGGGTTAACTGTAGTGGACATTCCCTTTATTGCATCAACCATGTGGATGGAACCTCAAGTGGTAATAGACATTTTCATCGTGGTACCAACAACCACTATATAAATGTCCTTGTGGAAGAAATCTCCATAGGTGTAGTTTCTTGTTGGGCTATCAAATCTCCTCAACAGCTCTAGATTGTGTCAAAACCCCAGTATGCCTAGATTGGAGTTCACCCTCTTAAGATTACAAAAGTTGCAGAGTCAGACCATTACTAAAAATCCTAGTGCTGCCAAATTTTTATTTTCTAGGACTATGTGCGTGATTGCAAAACTTTTTGAGAACATACACAAGTAGCATTTCTAGGGATTAGAAAAATAAGTCACTTGATTGTTCATGTGCAAGGTTGCTTTGTCCCTTTCTCATTGTTTTCAGACGTGCTTGAATTCCCTTGCTTGTTGTTCTGTGTGCTTGTTATCTACTTGGTTATTGAAAACAAACGAACCTGAGATGAACTACTACACAAATCTTCAAACCTAGAAAGAAAAATTTGCAAACAATCTGATACTTAAAAACTAAAAAATTGCAAATCTGAAGCAAAAATCCTTTCTGGTGTCAAAAGTCATCCTAAAATTTTAAAACTCGTATTAAAGCTAGAGTCAAAGTTGTCAAAAAGTTGTCAAATTTGCCAGAAATCCAGTTTTTATAGCCTACTTCCAGATTCTGTCAAAAAATTCATTATGTTAGGAACATAGCAGAAACTAGAAGAAATTAAATCTATTTTCCTAAAAGTGGTCTCTTGAGTTTGATCCAGCTTTCTGATCTATCAATTTGAATCTTTTCATCTTGTGTAAAAACCTTGTCAAAATTTTCAATTCAATTCAATCCTCAAAATGGCTAAGTGTTGTGAACTCGTGTCTGCCATCTTTTAGGCATCTACCCATACAACTAGGGCATAGTATCTTTCATTTACATCCAATCTATCTTCAACTAATCCAATCTTGACAAGGTTGCGTCATTCAATTTTATTGAATCAAGTCATCCTTCAGTTGTCTTCATCTTGCTCTCTTGCTTCACCTAAGGTTAATGGTGGAAACTAGAGCCTCATTTCAAAGAAAAGAAAGAGAACAACCCAAACCCTCTTCAATGACATCTTCTGTGATTTTTAACACCTTTCATCAACCTTATGACAATAATAAATTTGAAGAAGACACTCTTGGCAATCTTTTCTTGAAAGGTGGTTATGTCACCCTGCCTGCATCAATCCATGCAAGTCATCAAACAACTCCTTATCAATCAACTCCACATTAATCAATCCCTCGTAGCTCTCATAACAACAGTATGTATCAAGGAGGAGCAAACCAAGGATCCCAAGGACATTAATCTCAACATGGTGCAAATCAAGAATCCACACCTTTTGAAATTGCCCAATATTAAAATGATGATAACTTCAAGAGAATGATGAAACACTTCTTGAGGGAAGACAAAGAGGCATACTTCCTAGAGTTAGCTCAACAAGGAACTAAACTTCCTCCACACTTTAATGTTGAAGATATCATTACTCATGAGGAAGAAACTTCTATCATAGCTATGATGAAATAGATGCATGCCATGCAAGTCAAGCTCAAAAAACTCAAAAAAGAGAAGGAACCTAAAGAGTTCTCCATGGAAGCTCTATGCCCTTTTCCATTTGATAAAGACTTGTACATGCCACCATTCCCGAAAAGAGTGGAGATGCCTAAGTATGATGAATATGATGGAAACTTTGATCCCTAAGATCATGTCAAAGAATTATGTACTCAATCCATGGAGTTCATCCATGAACCAACCTACTTAATGTGTCTTTTCCCATGATCTCTAGGAGGAGTGACCATTCATTGGTTCTCAAAAATGCCTCCAACCATCAAAACCTTTGAAGATTTAATCAAACTATTCTATCAATAATACTCCTACAACATCAAACATCTGATCACCATGATCAACATTTGTAATCTGAAACAATACCCAGGAGAACCATTCCTGACTTTCCTCAAATGATGGAGGAAGAATTTTTCTCTATATGCTAGATCCATTCTAGAAACAGAGAAGCTAGAAATCTTCATCAACAATGTTGTTCCAGAAATCAACTACCATTTTCAAATGCAAAATCACACATCCTTTGATAAGATGGTAGAGAATGCAATCAAAATTGAGAAAGTACTTGTGAAAAAGGGAGACATATCCCTTCAAAAAAAGAAGTATGAATCTGGATCTACTTCCAAAGACAAGCACAAAAATTGGAACAAGAATAAAGGCATCATCGCTGATGGTGTTGTTGATAATGTTCATCCTCCATCTAAAGCTCCCACCTTCAATCTCACTGTTGGTACCCAAGCCATCAAAGCCTTCGAGGTAAAAGTGATAGAATGTAACATGAAGCCATCTAACTATAAACCTTGGGCTGCAGATCCTAAACGCAAGTTTACTCCTCTTGGAGAGTCCTTAAAATCAGCCATGAAAACTCTATTGGCCAACAAAATCATCACATTGCCTGAGATCTAACCATTTGTTCCCGAACCTAAACCAAAATGGTGGAAAGAGAATGATTTATGTGGCTTCCATCATAATCAGGGTCATAAAACTAGTAACTACCAACGCTTAAGGCATCTCATACAAGACAAAATTGATAGTGGAGAAATTGTAATTGACAATCATAAGAGCAATAATGATCATACGACATTCACCGAACCATGGTCAAGGAGATTCATCTTATCAACCTAACATGGGTGCTAAAGTCAATTATGCCTACTTTGAAAACAATGTTGTCATAAACATGGTTGAACCTTGCTTATCTAAACATTGCAATGTCATCACCATTGTGCGAACAGATAGAGATAATCAATCAGAAAATGTAGTTACTCGATCACAAGCTCAGGCGCATCTACAAGGACAAATCTTAGATTCATCAAATGTCCCTAAGGTGCCTTTCAATCTTTCATCTACTTCCAAACAGAGGGCTGCCTTGAAATCGAATCCTAAAGAGGCTAGACCTACTTCATATAGTATAGTCCAACAACTCTAGCACACCAATGCAAAAATCTCTATGTTTGAGTTGCTTTGGATATCTCCTGCTCATAGAGCCATTCTGGACAAAGCTCTACTCGGATCTAATGTTCCTAATAATCTTGATTTAGATAGATTCCAGACTATGGTTGGTCATCTGACGTCTCCACAATATATCTCCTTTTTAGAGGAAGATGATAACTCATTGAGTCACTTGCATAACCAGCCCTTACACATTGAAGTCTTGATCCAAAACCATCATGTCAAACACGTGTTGATAGATGGAGGTGGTGGTCTCAACATTTGTTCTTACAACTTGATCACACAACTGGGATTATCAAAAGTTGCCATTGATCCTAAAAAGAAGATAACTATCAAGGCATATGATGAACAAGAAAGATCTTCCAAGGGAACAATTGTCTTACCTATCAGAATAGGTCCAGTTATTAGAGATATCACATGTCAAGTTCTTGATCTACCTTTGGCTTATAACATTCTCCTAGGGAGACCTTGGATACATGAAATGAGATCTATTCCTTCCACATACCATCAATGTGTGAAATTCCCTTATGAAGGAGTAGAGGTGACCATTCCAGCTGGCATATCTACAACTTGCAATGCATTGAAGGAAAGTGCACACAAACTTGTTCCTAATAACAAAGAATTTTCTACTAAGAAAATAGACATTACATCAATATTCAAGATAGAAGAAATTGCTAAGGAAGTCAAAATCAAAGACAATGGTATGGGAGAGTACACAATGGAACCCATTTTATCTCTCATATCTCTGTTGTTGTCCCCAAAATCTTATGGATAACCTTCAAAAAAAGTGAAACCCAATGCTAAATGTTCCCAGGTTAAGTTTAATGGAAGCTTTGTCATAGAGAAAGTATCTAAACAAAAGTTTGAGGAAGAAGAAGTTGTGCTTGCATAGTTCTACAAAGATGAATCTCAAACCCAATCAGTCCAGAAATGTGACGCTACTTCAAGAAAAATTCCTCAGAAGTCATATGGACCAAGGAGTAAGTTGATCACAAAAATGGGATACACTAAAAAAGGACCTCTAAGATTACAAGGTAAGGGTCTTATATCACCTCTTGACCATCCTAGTCAAACAAACAAGAATACAACAGGTCTAGGATATCAAAAGAAGCCTTTTTATCTTAGCAAAAACTCTCCTCATGTCTTAGAACAAATTGAACCATCAACAATAATTTAACTAAAGGAGGAAGCACAACAATTTGACAGTGATGATTCTAACAACACTACTAAGCTCATTCCTTATGAGCGTTTTCCTAAAGAGATACTAGACCTCCTTAAAGATGAAGAGAAACCTAAGGAGAATATCAATGTAGTAGAAACACAAGAACCTACTACTGAAATCAGACAAGAGGACTCAACGTAAACTATCCAAATAGTTGAAAAATTGGAGCAACATAGCGATTATAAGACAAACTCTCATGAGTATGAATTCAAATCAGAATCAGAAGGAAACCCTTCTTGGGGAATCTGTCCTGATTTCACACATATACTCATATTTCCTAGAGGCATAGATGAGGAATCTAATGACTATGAATGGGGAGTTATTCCAGAGGAAGATAAACTTATTATAGAAAAACATATTGATGTTATTCACCAATATGCACCTAAACCCAATGTGATTCTAGAGTGAAATGAAAAACTTAATGATTTTGATCCACCTATGGCTGAAGTGGACTCCAACAATGATATTGAGCCTATTCACTAATTAAACATTTTAAGTTGTAATATCACCTTCAAACTCAAGTGATCAGGATTAAATTGGGAAAATACTGAAATCTAATTTTTCAAAATTTCATATGTTTTAGTAAATTGCAATTTTGAGGATCTTCGGTGCATTTCTGGAAAAAAATGATGTGCAAAATTTGGTTCAATATTATTTGAATACCTTTCCAATGCATCAAACGGTTTGTAATTTGGAGCTAGGATGAGAAAGTTATGCCTTCTCCAAGCGGACCTAAATTTTATATATAGTTTTTTTGATAAATTTTGATAGTTTTAATAGTTTAATTGTAATAAACATTATGATGACTCTTCATTTCAATTCCAAGGGATTTGTGTGACCCTTGGGATCCATTCGACTTGTATAAACTCCAATTTTGAATAGAATGGAGACAGTTTTTGGTTTGCAATCTTGTTGTTCTCAATTTTCATGTTGAATTCTACAATACTGCAGGTATCACACCAGGCATTGTAATCTGGTTTTCATAAATCAAATTAGTGGTATCAGAGTGGGAATGCTCCTATATGCTAATTTACACAAGGTCTTCCTACCAAATATTAGGATTGGATACACAAGATTTGTCAAAATACCCACCTTTGAGATGCACACGATCGAAGATGTCAGACGATGATGTTAAGAATTTGGTCAAGGAAGCTTTAAATAAGAAATGAGAGGAGATGATGAGTCAATTTTCACACCTCCTAAAAAATAAAAAACCCTCTAAATCAGAAACATCATTTCATGGAAATATCCCTTTCAAAGTGCAGGTCAATTCTGACATCCTGAATTTTGAAGGAAAGGTCGATTCTGAAGCTGTTGATAACTGGTTATCAAAGTTGGATAGATACTTTTCTGTAAATAATTTCTTAGATGCAAAAAATATGACATTTTCTCTCCTCAAAGCTGAAACCCATGTGAAATTAGCATGGAAAACCAAAGTCACAAATAAAGATCATTTATTGAAGATGGTTTTGAAATTTCTCTTGATAAGAAGCCCCCATGGGGAGAATTTGTGGAATACATAAAATAAGCTTACCTTCCGGAGGATGTGTATGAACAAAAATACATAGAGTGGTAGCTTCTTTGACAAAAGAGGGATCAGTTTGTGGAAGATTACACCAATACATTCCATTCACTTTCAACAAAACTTGGTATTGATGATTTAGAGAAGCATCAAATTTTGGAATATTGGAGTGGACTTCACAGGTATATTCAAACAGAGATGGAATTTTTGAATATTGAGACATTGGCAACTGCCTATAAATATGCTATAAAAATTGAAGATAAATTCAAGCAAAAAGGGAAGAGGGACTACTTTGCAAACAACAAGCCAAGGGTTGAAGATGGATATAAATTTGTACGAAAATAGGTGACCAAGGAACCTCATTCAAATTCATCCAAGAACACATGGTGGTCTACTAAAAAGACACAAACAAACACAGGCATGTGGTGTGAGATGCATAAGTCCCCAACCCATAACACAAAGGATTGTCAAAGTATTAAAAATTTGATGATAGAAATACGAGGAGAGGAAGCTGAACCTGAATCGTCACTAGTAAATAATTTTGAGAAAGAGGAGAATGATTCCATCATAGAAGAAAAACCATATGCCATAGTTGGAACTGCTAAAGTATTGCCCTGTGAAGATGAAGAGAGAATTTTTCATTCACAGATGTGGGTTGATGAAAAGCCTCTACATTTTATTGTTGATAGTGGGAGTCAAAAGAATTTGATCTCTAGGGAGACATTCAAAAAATTAAATTTGAAAGTGACAAGACACTCACAACCATACTCTATGGGATGGGTAAATGATGAACACGATATTCAAATAAATCAACAATGTCATTTTCCATATCCAATCAAGCCTTTCAAGGATGAAGTGATATGTGATGTAGCACCATTGGATGTATGAGACCGATGTCTTGCTGGGGCAGCCATACATGTATCAGAGGCATGGGTTGTATGAGTCTAGACCACGTAGTGTTACAATCAAGCTTGGTGGGAAGAGGTATCAAATACAAGAGGTATGTCCAACACAAACTGCTTCTTTAATTAGTTCTAAACAATGTAAATGTTTGATTGCTCAAACTAGAGCTTTTGTTATACTCATGATTCACCCCAAACAAACAAAGTCAATTGTTCTTAATAAACATGATAAGGTAACAAAGAATCAACAAAATCAGATGGATAAAATTTTTAAAGAATGTCATAGTGTGTTTACACCACCAGTGGGAGTACCAACACACTGTCAAGTCAAGCACTCTATTGATTTAATCCTAGGCACACCGCTACCACATGAGCGAATATATAAGAGGTTAGTTTTGGAAAATGATGAGATTAAGAGACAAATTAAGGAGTTGATTCAGAAAGGACACATTCATCCAAGTGCTTCACCTTGTGGAAGTCCAATTGTCCTTGCTAAAAAGAAAGATGGGACATGGAAGCTTTGTATTGATTATAGAGCATTAAACAAAATCTCTATTAAAAATAGATATCCAATCCCTCGAATTGATGATTTGTTGGACCAACTTAGGGGGGCTAAATTCTTTACAAAAATTGACTTGAAGTCTGGATACCACCAAGTACCAATTGATCCAGCAAATGTGTGGAAGACTGCATTTAAATCTAAGGAAGGTTTGTTTGAATGGTTGGTCATGCCTTTTGGCCTAACAAATGTCGTAGCCACATTTATGAGATTGATGAATGATGTGCTTACACCATTCATTGATTCTTTCATAGTTGTTTATTTGGATGACATACTCATCTTTAGCAGAACTTGGTCTGAGCATTTGTAGCATGTTGAACAAGTTCTTTCAACTCTGCAAAAACACATACTTTATGCCAGCATTGAGAAGTGTTCTTTTGGTATGTAGAGTATTCAATACTTAGGGTATATCATTGACACTAAGGGTGTTCATGTTGATTTAGCAAAGATTCAAATAATCCAAGATTGGCCATCCCCTAAAAATTTCACAGAGCTTCATAGCTTCTTGGGCTTAGCCAACTTCTATCGCAGATTTGTGTTTGGTTTCTCACACATATCATGGCCTCTTAATCAATCACTAAGGGGTGGAGCACAAGAAAAATTTTAGTGGATAGAGGCAAAGAAACAAGAATTTGAGGAGTTAAAGAAAAGACTATGTTCAACACTAGTATTGGTCCTTCCAGATCTACACCAAGCATTTGAGATAGAAACAGATGCATTTGATTATGCTCTTGGTGCGGTACTCACACAACATGGGCATCCTATTGCCTATCACAGTGAAACTTTTTTTGATACAGTACATAGGTATCACACCTATGATAAGGAGTTGTATGCCATTGTTTAGGCCTACAAACAATGGAAACACTATATACTGGGAAAGGAAACTGTTATACATATAGACCATAAACCACTTCAATTCTTGCAAACATGAGGGAAGCTGCAGAATGATAGACATCAATGGTGGTCAGCCTATCTACAACAATTTCACCTCAACATTCATCATAAAAAAGGAAGTAGTAACAAGGTGGTAGATTGTTTGAGTAGGCCTCTGATTGCAGGTTTGACAATAGTGTTGGATTCATGCAGTCATCAATCATCCACTTGGGAACAACTATATAGTACTGACCCTGATTTTGCTAACATCTATAGTAATTTGGTAGAAGGAAAATCTGTCTCTAATTTTCACTTGTAGGATGGGTTTCTTTTCCATAATGGTCACATATGTGTACCCACTGAAGAATGGAAGAAAATGATATGGGAAGCTCACTATAGTCATGTTGTAGGACATTTTGGTATTGGTAAGACTACTGTTATCCTTCAAAAGTATTTCTATTGGCCAAAAATGAAGCAGGATATCATTTCACATATACAAGCTTGGCAACCTATGCAATTGCAAAGCCAGCATACCGTAAGTTGGGTCTATACTTACCATTACCTATTCCTAATAAGCCATGACAATTTGTTTCAATGGATTTTATGTCTGGGCTTCCAACTACCAGGCGGGGGCATGATTGTGTATATGTTGTGGTAGATAGGTTTTCTAAAATGGCTATCATGGTGGCATGTAAAAAGATGATCTCTGTAGAAGATACTGCCAAGCTATTTTTTGAACATGTTTGGGTTCATTTTGGTTTGCCAAAAACCATTATTTCTAATAGGGATAGCAGGTTCATCAGCAAATTTTGGTCTGCACTATGGGCTAAAATGGACACAAAATTGACAAAGTCCACAACATTCCATCCCCAAACAGATGGGTAGACAGAAGTGGTGAATCAAATGATTATTCATATTTTATGGATATATCATTCAAAACATTCTCGCAAATGGGATGAAAGCTTACCCTATGTGCAACACAGCTACAACTGTGCACTCCATAGTACTACAAGGCACAGTCCATTTGAGGTTTCTCTTGGGTACCAACCATTGGCACCTATGGATTTAGTAATACCATCTCTACATTTTAATAGCCCATTGAATGGTGACAAGGAGGTAGATAAAGTAGAAAAATTCATTGATAACATTAGACACCTATAGCAACAAGTTTATGAGATCTTGGAGTAGAGTAATTAGAAGCATAAGGAAAGACATGATAAACATAGAACTCCTCATTAGTTTCAGATTGGTGACAAGGTATGGTTACATCTTTAGAAAGAGTGCTTGCATGGACCAAATAGAAAGTTTCATCCTCTTTGTTATGGACCATACACTATTGTGAAACAAGTTGGTGAGAATGCTTTTGAACTTAATTTGCCATCCTTTTTGGGACTGCATCCAGTTTTTAATGTGGAATTGTTGAGACCCTATTTTCCTCCTTTATTGGATATCTCCCAAGCTAATGAAAACATTCAAGCTATAGAGTTAAATCCCTCTACTACTGCTCTAGTCCAATGTGACCATGTTATTGAAACCATTTTAAAGACTTTGAGAAATCAAAACATTCCTTTGTATCGGGTGGTTCGAGCTAGTCAGCATTCTCATCAAGGCAGCTGGTTTACTAAGGAACAAATTGAAGAACAATTTCCTCATCTATTGCAATATATTAGTGCAATGGGTCCCATTGCCTCTTAGGGGGGGCAGAATGATTAGGACTAAATTGGGAAAATACTAAAATCTAATTTTTCAAAATTTTATATGTTTTAGTAAATTGCAATTTTGGGGGTCTTCGATGCATTTTTGGGCAAAAAGATTAATTTGGTTCAAGATTATTTGAATACCTTTCCAACACATCAAATGGTTTGTAATTCGGAGCTAGGATGAGAAAGTTATGCCTTCTCCAAGCGGACCTAAATTTTATATATAGTTTTTTTTATAAATTTTGATAGTTTTAATAGTTTAATTGTAATAAACATTATGAAGACTCTTCATTTAAATTCCAAGGGATTTGTGTGACCCTTGGGATCCATTCGACTTGTATAAACTCCAATTTTGAATAGAATGGAGACAGTTTTTGGTTTGCAATCTTGTTGTTCTCAATTTTTCGTGTTGAATTCTACAATATTGCAGGTATCACACCAGGTATTGTAATCTAGTTT
Organism: Chamaecyparis obtusa; assembly: GCA_027943335.1. NCBI lineage: Eukaryota > Viridiplantae > Streptophyta > Pinopsida > Cupressales > Cupressaceae > Chamaecyparis > Chamaecyparis obtusa. Next base: position 475,573 of record BSBK01004953.1, on the reverse strand, counting down.
TCATAAATCATATCATCGAGCATCGGTTAGGACTAATGATGAAAATGCCATATTTGTAAATACTATTTCCAAATCTTTCCACACTTTGACTATCCAACATCCTAAACTTCTTGACCAAACCTCCACAAATCCGAGCCAAGATATATATACCTTTCCAAATGACTATACCCTTGCTTGCTACCTCAATGTAGTTGAGCCTATGAGGACTTCCATCAGTGAACTGAGTGTTAGCATGACAGTCAGATATCAAGCATCTTAGTCAAAAGAATAAGAATAAAAAGAAAAAGAAAAGGAGTTTTGAGGGTGAAAACCACTTTGTGGCAGTCTCAGAACCTACAAAAGTAAAAATAAAAGATGTATCCAAAGGTGAAAACCTCTCTAAGGCACCTAAGGATGAGATATTTGATGTTCTTCTGAGTCATTTACATGACATATCTCTAGTATTGATAGGGCCTACTCAGTCTATCAACTTGGGAACAACAGAGGAACCATAGTTGATCCATTTAACACAATCCTTATCAGAGGAAGAAAAACAATCATTTACCAAATTCCTAATAGAGAAGAAGATCAACTTTGCATGTAAATATTCATATATGCTAGGGTTGGATCCTGATCTTATAATGCACCATTTATCTATCTCTCTAGGTGTCAATCCTGTCAAGCAAAAGTTAAGAAAGATGCATCCACATGTTGCACTCTTGGTCAAAGTTGAATTAGAGAAACTACTAAAAGTTAGATTTATCCAAGTTATCAACTATGCTGAATGGATCTCTAACATTGTTCCAGTATCAAAACCAGACAAATCTATAAGAGTATGCACAAATTTTAGAGACATAAACAAAGCATGCCCTAAGGATGATTCTCCATTACCAAATATCAATATGATAGTGGACATGACTGCGGGCTTTGAGATGTACTCTTTAATGGATGGTTTTTATGGATATAATCAAATAAAAATTGCTCTAGAGGATCAAGAGAAAACTACTTTCACTTGTGTGTGGGGTACCTTCTATTGGAACATCATGCCATTTGGTTTGAAAAATGTAGGTGCTACATATTAGACAGATATGACGTCTATTTTTCATGACATGAGACATCGCACTATGGAGGATTATGTTGATGACACTTTGGAAAAATCTATGATAATATCTAAATGTCTGAATGGTTTGAGAAAAATATTGGATCAAAAGGAAAATTTTAGTCTTAGACTAAACCCTAAGAAGTGTGCTTTTGGTGTCACTTCTAGGAAGCTCTTGGGCTACATTGTTTCAAAGAAAGGAATTAAAGTAGACCCAGCAAAGGTTAAAGCTATCATGGAGATGCAACCTCCTAAAACTATCAGTCAAATGAGAACGTTACAAGGGAAAGTACAATCTATCAGACACTTCATATCTCAGCTAGCAGACATCTCACAACCTTTCATGAGAACATTACATAAAGGTGTGACATTTGCATGGAATGAGGAATGTGAAAATAATTTTAATCATATCAAGTAATATTTGGCGAATCCTCCTATTTTGATGCCTCCTATTCAAGGAAAGTAATTGATCATATATGTCTCCTCCATAGCTACATCAGTGGGGGAATTGCTAGCACATCATGATGAACACAAAAAGGAAAGAGCTATATACTATATCAATAGAACATTGGTAGCATATGAGAAGAACTATTCAATGATTGAGAAATCTTGTCTAGCTGTGATCTTTGCATCACAAAAACTTAGACACTACATGTTAGCTCATACAACACAACTAATAGCTAAGATTGATCCACTAAAGTACCTACTAAGAAAAGCTTCTCTCACAGGTAGATTAGCTAAATGGGTAATGCTATTAAGCAAATTCAACATAGAATATGTTGAAAGGAAAGCTATAAAAGGACAAATAATTGTAGATCAGTTAGTTGATGCACCAATGTTTGATGATACACCATTACAGATGGAATTTATTGATTCATCCATCATGAACATATCTTCTAGGGCTTGGCATCTTTTCTTTGATGGATCTTATACACAAAATGAATCTGGAGTAGGCATATTGTTCATCACACCTCAAGGATACTCAATCCCCAAAGCATTTAGAATAAAGTTTCCTTGCACAAACAATATTGCTGAATATGAAGCTCTCCTTAATGGCATGAAGATAGAAATTGAGTGGAGGATAACAAAACTACACATTCATGGAGACTCCCAACTTTTAATACACCAAGTCAATGATGTGTATCAAACAAAAGATGAAAATTTGGTTCCTTACAAACACATGGTAGATGATCTAAAGAAATACTTCATATCTATCACATTTGAACAGATTCCTAGATTGGAGAACAAGGTTGTTGATGTTATGGCAATGCTATCATCTCTACTACAGCAGCTTGAACATGAGCTATGTTATGAATTCCTGGTGGAAGCCCTAACTTATCCTGCATATGATTCCCTTGAAACCTGCACGATCTACACTCTTGTGGGTCATGATTCATCTAGATATAAAAACCTTTTCTCCTATCTCCAAGACCAAATCATTCACAAATCCTTTAATCGGTATGAGAAATGAAACCTTATCCACACTACATCCCAATAGGTCATCATTGGTAACGATCTATACAAACAAGGTCTAGATGGTACACTACTTAGGTGTTTAGAATGGGAAGAGTCTCAACATGCATTAGAGGAAGTCCACTATGGTATATGTGGATCACATTCCAATGGTTTAACACTAGCTTGAAAACTTATTAGGGCTGGGTACTATTGGCTTGAAATAGAAAAAGCGGCTATCACATATGCAAAGAATTGTCAAAAGTGTCAAGTACATGGAAACTTGATTCATGCACTAGGGAGAGATCTAATTCCCTTTACAACACAATGGCCTTTTCAACAATGGGCTTTTAATCTTATAGGTGCTATCTATCCACACTCTTCTAATGGACATACCTATATCATTATAGGTACAGATTATTTCACAAAATGGATAGAAGCAGTCCCTTTGCCTCAAGAAACTAGCAAACAAATTTCTATGTTCATCTTGAACTACATCATATGTCGGTATGGTATTCCCCATTCTATAGTCATAGATAATGGTGGACAATTCAAGAACAGGGACTTAGATGATCTATGTGCCAAATTCAAGATTACACAACATTGGTCATCTATCTACTATCCTCAAGGGAATGGACAAGCAGAGGCCTCGAACAAGAATCTATTAAAAATCTTACACCGTATAGTTAATAAAATAGAAAGAGATTGGCATCTCATGATCAATCCATCTTTCTGGGCCTACAGAACAAGTATCAGAATGCCCACTGGGGTTACTCCATTCACTTTAGTTTATGGCTCTAAAGTAGTACTGCCTATTGAGGTTGAAATCTCATCACTAAGAATCAGAATGCATGGTCTAGTAACTGATGATGACTATAGAGTGTCTAGGTTGTAATAACTTGAACTACTAGATAATAAAAAACAAGCAGCATATGATCATCTCAAAGTATATCAGAAAAGAATGTCTAGAGGCTACAACAAGAAAGTTAGACACAAAGAATTTCAGGTTGGCGATCTAGCCTTGAGAGAGAATCCTAAAAATCAATCACATAGAGAATGCAAGGGGAAGTTTGAACCCAATGGCTGGGTCCCTTTGTAATCACTACTACTTTTGGCTCTAGAGCCTATCAACTCTCAATGACTGAAGGAGAACAGCTTCGAGAACCAATCAACATTCTGCATCTGAAGAAATTCTATGCCTAAGGAATTTAGTCTATGATAAAATGTCCTAAACAAATCATAAAAATCTAAAAAAAGTCCTGAAAAAATGAACATCTTGGTGAAAACCTAGCAATAGGCGCCTTGATGATTCACAAAAAAAATTTGAAAAATTTGAAAAATTGAAAAAAAATTGAAAAAAAAGAAAAATACAAAAAAAAAATGAGAGAAAGAAAAAAGTGCCTTGGTGAAAACCTAGAAGTAGGTGCCTTGGTAGCAAAAATAGACTCTCTGCCAAGATGGTGAAAACCCAGCAAATGGGTGCCACTTGTTCAAAATGCTCCATCTATTAGCACAATCTTGGTCTTTCCCAGCTTTCAGTCCTACTTTAGTTTGTACATATCTCTTGGTTTGTTCCTGCATTCCTATTTTCAATAAGTCAGTTTGTACACCAAAGACGTTGATATCCTATCAATGCTTAACACTTGGGGGCAATCAATGTCATATCTTATGGTCTCCAGTATACCTCAAGATGAGTCATATCTAGTTAGAGTCCTTTGAAGCTACATCTGAGTTAGTCAGTCAGTCTCCTTACCAAAAAGGATTTTGCAACCAAACACGAACTACAACAACAAACAACATGAAAACAATCTATGCTTCAAATGCTTTTATCTCCTTGTATGCTTACTGATTCACATTAAGATTTATGCATATTTTTTCCTTTCAAGCTCTTCGATGATGTCCTTTATCAGATTTAGAGAGTGATGACTAGGGGAAAAATCTTTTCTTTGTCTTTTGCTTGTATGTGAAAATCTAACAACTTTGGAAAATTTTGGATTGAAATGGTTTATGTCTGTAAGAGCCTCCATCTCATATTGGATGGTCATGAGTACCTCGACCATTGATACCTAGAAAATTCAAGGGAGTTCAATCTTTTACTATTGTCTTTTTGAGTGATTTCTTATTTCTATTGTGAAACATAATCTTACTTAAGGATGTGAATGATAAAGGGTCACTACGGGTAATTCACAATGAATTCAGAATGATCCCTTGATTGCTTGATGTGTTTGTTCCGCAAGGCATATTCAGGTCATCACAACATTTATGTTTTGATGCTTATATAAATTGCTATATCAAAATGGACATGATATTCAGGTCATCTTGGCATTTATGCCTTGGTGCTTATATCTAATCCGACATTCTGAAAACAAAATCAATATTCATATGTCCATGGTTGTCTAGCTAGTGGGTGTTGTATTGACTTTGGCACAAAAATCAATATTCATATATTCATAGTTTTCTAACTAGTGGATGTTGTATTGATTTATCTGGTTACCTAATAAAAATTCAATGATGAAAATGACCGACACATGATCAGTGACTAGGTCCTAGGTCTTAGGTTTGCATTTCATTTTGCACTTTGCATGATTGTGTTTATCTCACGATTGCCCAAATCAGCTTGATGCTTAATGATTGTCCAAAACTACGCTAAACATGACATAATGATTGAGCATTATATGAAGGTCCCTCCAATGAAACATCAAGTAGAATCCATTTTTCAGGATCAAAATCAAAATCTGAGATCATTTATATTGTCAAATGTTTGCATAATCAACCTTCTACACATCAAAGAAATCCATAATTCAACTTAATTGATTATCTTACATCAAACTATCAAAATTTCAACTTGGTCAACCATTTGTCAACTCATGGTCAAACCTAGTCAAACTTGGTCTCCAGGACCTCCAAATGATGTAGAACGCATTCTCGAACATGTATAACCACTTTTTAAATCAATTAACATGCTTCTAAACCATTCAACACTGACTTTTCTTGTCAGATTTTGATTTTCATCCCGAAGGGGCATGGTATTGCACATCAATCAAATCTGTAAATCAAATCTTCTCTCAGTAATCAAGAAAACAACCACGTCTAGTTGCTGATTCGTAAAAAGACCTTGTCACTTGGAGCACATCGCTTGGGGCATATCAGATTCATCGAGATCCATATCAATTTGGTATCCTAATCAATCTTGTGAGCTGTATTAGCTTTTTGTAACCATCAGTTCATTAGTGTTATTTCCTTGGTTCTTCATAATTGAAGGGTTTGGATGTGATACCATTACGATTCCTTTGGACAATCAGGTCACTCGCTTCTTTGTAATTATAAGGTTCATAATCAGGCATTTTGATAATTTTTCATAATCATTGGTTCATTATTGCTATAGTTAACATCATCACAATTCTTGGTCAACCAGGACCTGAATTAGCTTTTTTCCAATCTTTCAATCGGTTTCTGTCTTGAAATCAATTTATCTTTCAAATCAGTTTCAATATAAAAAATAGACTAATCTTTGAACCACTACGCTTCGCACAGTGATTCAAAGAGGGGCAAAATGTAATACCCAAAAAATGGGCTATAAGTTCATTAACCTCCTACATCATCAAATTGAATGAAATCGACATCAAAGTCCTAACCTAAGGCACATATGCACATCAGTTTATCAAAAACCTAATTGATTTTATCTTAATTCTACATCGGGGAATATTCCTTGAATATTCCTAATTTATCATAATTATCTTTAATTGAATATTATTTGGCGATAAATGTCATTATTTATCCTAAAGTTGATTAATTGAACATGTTGAATATTTAATTAATTAATTTAATTATGCCACTTAATTATTTAATTATATTTAATTGCATTTATTCCTAATTAATATTATTTTTATTTTGACAATAAATCAAAATTCCTACAAACAATCAATTGAATATTTATTTAATTGATTTAAAATCAAAGTTGTCAAATTTAATGATTTAATTGGAATAAAATTTGATCTAATAATTGATTAACCCATAAATCAATTGTTTTAATTTAAAATCAGTTAAGTTGAGAATAAATCACTTTATTTTTAAATTAATTCATATTAAAACATGCACAATAAAAAAAGTAGTCAACTTTAAATCAATTATCAATTTCAATTTGTTAACTTTCTAAACTTGACATCTGATGGTGAGTTGAAAAAGGGAACTAAAACTCTATTTTGAGATAAAAACTGCTTTTGCATGATTTTATGAGTTTATTTATTCTTAATTTCTTGTTAACTCAAAAATCAACCTGAGTTTATCAAGAGTGATTTATGGCTTTTTCTTATGCATCCTCAAACCCTGGATTTATATATAATCAAGGCTCAGCTCTTCACAAATTATCCCTCAAGCTTTCAATCAATTGATATCCCTTGAATTTGCATACTTACTCTGGCGAATTGACATCTGAAGAGTCAAGCTCTTGCACACAAGGTGATTGTGAGATTTTTGTTATTGTTTTTGAGGGTTCATAGCATTTATTCATAGCATATCATTGTTAGGTTAATTTTCATATCAATTTCAATCATTCTAGACTAGTTTCATACAGTTTTTCATCTTATTGCATTCAAAATATAAAAAAAAAGATTAATTTGGATTCATATTTCATTACTTTCATCATTTTAAATCCTTTGTTTAGGTGTTGCATTGTCACTGATCTCAGTCTAACCTGAGAATACCATACTCGCACCCACTAGAAGGTAGTAAATCGCCTGGTTAGCTAGTTTCAATTACATTGTAGATTTTGATTTTGCTAACCTCTAATATTTTACTGAAGTGTTGTGTCCACAGCTAGGTACAATTTTCACACACACAGGAACTAGTACTGAGATAAATTCCATGCTTGAGTGCCCATTCGATTACCCTTAGACCAATGAAAGCAAGCGCATTATCAGAGATTATAGAGTCAGGAACTCCAAATTTGTTCATAATATCATCATAAAAATTAAGGACTGTTGTCTCATTTGCATCCTTTAGTGCTACTGCCTCTGTCTAGCGTGTGAAATAATCGGTGGAAGTAATTATCCACTTATGCCCTACACTAGATGGAGGATTTATAGGCCCTATGAAGTCAACACCCCACTTTTGAAAAGATTGTTCTATTTTAATTGGCTATAAAGGAAAAGCTGGTAGCCTTTCCTTCCCTGCAAACATGACACATTTCACACACTTCCTTATATATGCATGACTGTCCTTAAAAATATCAGGCCAATAATAACCGTCTCTTTTTGTATGCAGTAGTCCTAGGGGAAAAATGACCTCTTGAATGACCATCATGGAATTCATTCAAAATATTTACAATCTAGTATGAATCAATGCATTTGAGAAGGACACCATTGTGATCCTTTCTATACAATACATCATTAATTAAAATAAAAGGAACTAATTGTAACCGATAATACCTTCTTTTTGCCTTGTCCAAATGTATTGGACACTCACTGGTCTTCAAAAAATGAACCATATCTTGCAACCAACTAGTTGTCCTATCATCATTAGCTACCATACCAAGCACCAAAAGAGTATTTTCTTGTCCCTAAAACTCATAAACCTCACTATCAATAATTTGCTCACATAGGCCTTTGCCTCTAACCAGCTTGGTCACCTGAATATCCACATCATACTCCATGACCCGTGTTATCCAACCAACTCTCTTTTCATTCAAATCCTTATTGAGTAAGAATTCCTTGAGACAAAAAGTGTCAAAATTTCTTGAGACTCTTCACAACAACAAGGACATGTTTTTCCAAAAAACTCTATCTATGTTCATAGTCTTCTAAACCTTTGCTAAAAAAGGTTATTGGCTGCTCGAGTCCATCTGCATTTTGTTGTACCAACATTGCAAAAATAGTATCATAACCATTATATGCATATAGAATGAAATCCTTGCTGAAATCAGGATTTACTAAAGCAAGAGTTGCTGCTAGGGACTCTTTAATAACTTGAAAACTATCCTTGGCTTCTTTTGTCCAACTTAAAACAACATTCTTCTTAAGCATAGCAGTCAATTGTTTCAACAAATATACAATATTAGGCAAGAAACACCTTAAAAAGTTAATCCTTCCAATGAAAGACTGCAATCCCTTCTTATGATGTGGTAATGGTAACTCTAAAATTGCTACTATCCTTTCTGGATCTACTGTAACCCCTTGCTTGGAAACCACATAACCCAAAAGTTTACCTTCATGCATAGAAAAAACATATTTTGGGGGGTTTAATGAGATACCAAACTCTCTACAATGCTCAAAAATATGCCTTAACTGACCAAGATGATCTGTTGCCTTTTTGGAGTATACTGTGATATCATCAAGATAGACTAACACAAACTAATACATCAAATTACTAAATGCCATATCCATGGATTTTTCAAATGTTGCACCTACATTTGACAAACCAAAAGGCATTCTCTTGTATGCCATGGTACCCCACTTTGTGGTAAAAGCACTTTTATATTGGTCTTCATTTCTAACCATAATTTGGTTATACCCCGAATAACCATCTAACAAAGAGAAGCATTCTTAACTAGCAACATACTAAAGTATTTGTTTCATAGAAGGAAGGGGATTCTTATCCTTCAATGATTCTCTATTCAAATCCCTAAAATCTACACATAATCTCATCTCTCCATTCTTCTTTCTAACACATACGAGATTGGACACCCAACTAGTGTGTTTGTTGGGAAAATGATGCCACTCTCTACCAACCTAAAAACTTCTTTTTGCATTAATGGATCCAACTTGGGATTGATAGGTCTTTTCCTTCACTTTACGGGCTTGGCATTAGGCTCAAGCTCTATAGTGTGTTGTGCTAACTCAAGATTAAAACTTTTCAAATCACCATATTCCCATGCAAATACATTTGCAAATTCTTGAAAAATCTAAACATAGGACTCTTTTTCCAAAGAAGTACTTACCTTACCAAACTTTACACTTTTCGTCGGTGCAACCTCCAAACTTTCATAATGTTCTTGAGAAACCAGAAAATAGGTTTTGTGCTTTTTAGCTTGATCATCTGAATTGAATATAGATTCCAAGGAAACCAAACCTTAAGGCAACATTTTGGACTTAAGTTGCACCACTTGGTCTTCATAATTTTTCTCCAGCCTGTCTTGATTAGAAGCTATAAAAACATCTTCTTCTAGCAGAAATTACAAGATCTTCTCACCACTTTCAAGAACTTGCCAATTTACATTATTATCAGGAATCAAAGGCCTAACAATAATCTAAATATGTTGTTGATTAGACCCCCTTTTAACATTGTTAGGAATATCAAACTGTGCCCCTGTAGCCCCCAACCTATCAACATGTTGTTTCAGTTTCCTAGGAATTGTAACAATATTGAAACAAAAGAAATCTTCAATAACATCCCATACTCTAAGTTTATATGCTTTCAAAGTATCATTTTTCACAGAAACTATTCCTCTTACTTTATTTACTTCTAATTCACTATCACCATGAACCTTCAGAATTTTAATACCCCTCTTTCTTTCCCATTCCAATCTATTAATTAAACCTTCATACTCTACAGTATTGTTAGTGCAAGAGAAACCAAATCTAAAGACTGCATAATAATTTGCTCCATCAAGAGATACTAACATTGCACCTCCACCAACACCACGTTTACTTCTAGATCCATCAAAAAACATATTCCAAACCTTGTTTTGCTGTTCAGAATCAATTTCTGCCTTTTTAACTAAGTTTGGCATTACCAAACCAGCTTCTTGGAACATGTAATTACCCATTCCAACATCTAGAGTAGAACTAGAATTAGTCTCAAAAGCATTCTCTGCAACCCACTCATCTAAAAGTATATCAGGAATTTCAGTAGTAGATGTACACGAAATAGGGGCAACATGTCCATCTTGGCCAAAAATGACATAATTTTCATTTACTATACTAGGTGTGTAAGGCTCTATTATATCCTTTGCAAGTAGCTTAGACTTTATATTAAACTTTGTTCCATATTGGGTGTGAAAAATCATGTGAGACCAATCAGATGAAAAATAACCTCCTATCTTGGTTGTAATTCTCTTGATAAGCAAAGACCAAAATAAGGAGGTAAATCTATCACAAATATGTCTTATGGAATAGAGAAAGTAGGGTAGACATGTTAGGTTAAACTAGCATTTTCATGAGACACCTATAATTCACAAATGTTCCATCTAATTGGACTACTCCCTTTTCGATAGGTTCATATTTAAATTCTAACTGATCAGCTACTCTCCTAGGCATCATAGTACAAGTGCCCCCACTATCAACCATACAATTATGTACTAAATTTTTCCCAATTATTAAGGAAACATAGAATGGAGGAGGTCTCACATCCTTACCTTGAACTGTAGTTTTTAGTTTTCTACCCTCAATAGTCACTTGCTCAACATTTGTCATAACTACCTTCACATGATCATTAGCAGCTTGATCTTGCATATTTACTCCACTCAATGATTTTTTCAACATTTTATCTTGCCCAGGAATAGATAGGGAATCCCACATAGTCATTGACACATTCATTCTTTTCATGTTGTCCATAATGTTGTAGGTACAACTGAATGCACCTTTTGGTTGCTAATTGGTTGACTTGAAGGCTTTTGTAAAATAATTGGATTAGGTGTAAGTGATGGTCCTATAGTTATAGCTTCCTATCCTTACCGACTATTTGATCCATGTCTAGAGCCCTTTTCTTTTCTCGGGTATTGGTTGCAATTGATGATTCTCCATTCAATCCACAAAACTCCTCTCCTTGCTAGTTAAGGAATCCAATCTCCATGGTGCGTATATCTTGTTGTTGTTCAGGTCCACTAGAAGATGCATTCGACTATGAACTTGCAGCATTTTGGACCATGAGATCTTGGTTAATCACCCCATTTGAACATGTAGACTGATTATGTGCCTGATTGCATGGATAACACCAATCTACCTCTAATATCACATTTTTTTGAGCAGGTACTATATCTCTAATCAGATTCATAGCATTTAATGGTGCTAGATTGTATGGTTGAAATGGCCGTTGATTAATATTTTGTCATTGCCCTTGATAATTCCCTTGATATGGCTGCCTATTCTACTGGTATTGATATCCCTAGCCTTGAGTTTTATATGGTTGATTAACTCCTTGCTACTGATTATAATGTTGAAACACTAGCCTTAGATCATGATTTTGCTACTTCTTCATACTGGTTAACTCATTTCTCCAAATCTGCAAAAATGTTTCTATCTTTTGCTGACTGCTTTTGATCTCTTGTAATTCACTAGAAGATCTGAGAACTAAATTTTCATTAACTCTAGCTATGGACAATATTGGGACAGTAGGTATAGCAACAAGAGGTAGTATATGTAAAGGCATATTTGGCTAGATATCTGTAAAATATGGCATAGGAGGCCTAGGAGCTATTTTTCTAGCCTGAATAAGGCTATTTTTTTCTCTTATAGCTATAGCATAAGCTTGTGGTAATGACTGATCTCCCATAGATTGGATCATCACTGATATATCACTATTGATACTCTTTAAATAATACAAAAATGCATAATCAACAAAAGGCCTTACCGCACCAAGTATCCTATTCCAAGTTTTTTGAAATCGGATATTGAAATCTGTCATTTGCTCTTGTGGAGCTCTCTTGATAGTGGTAAGTTGTTCAACTAAAGACAAATAATTTGACTTAACCTCAAAAAATTTGGTAAAAGCATCACCCAATTTATCCCAAGTGGATATAGAAGCCACTGGTAAACTTATGAACCATTCTAATGCATTTTTCTTGAATGATGTAGCCAACAACCTTATAGCCACATTTTCTTCAGTTACATTGTGAACATCACATAAAGCTGCTACATCCCTTATATGCTTGAAAGGTGTGATCCGACCTTCTCCTATAAATTTTGGTAGTCCTTTCAAAGTAGCTAGTGGTATATCATTGTGTTGTTGAAGATTCAAAGGGCTACCTTGATCGAAAGGTACAAAAGCAAAAGCTCTTGGTACAACCATAGTTTGAGACTATGTTGATAAGCTTGCTGAAATTGACCTTGAACTAGCTACTACAGTACTTGAAAATGATGAAGAAGTATTCGCACTTGTTTTTGAAAAACTTGTACTCACTGTAGTGAAAACATTACTTCTTTTTGGAATACCCAAATCTTTTGGGAAAGAAAAAGGTGGCTCGTCTCTAACTCTTGGTGATGACGAATGCCTTACAAGATGATTATTTTACAATGATCTTCCTCTTCTAGCATATAGTTTTGGGGGAGATGATTGAACTCTCTTTGCATGAGGAGTTCGATCAAGAGTCCTTCCTCTTCTTCTAGGTGGGAACAACTGTAGATACTCAAATGATTATGAGCTCCTAGTTTCAACTTTTCTCATATAAAATCTTGCATTGGTCACCTTCCTTCACAAACAGAGTTGCCAGATGTGCTGAAACTTAAGTTCTTAAAAGCTTGAAAACTTTTTGTAGCACATCAAAACAACAAGAAACTCTAAATCTGACTAGGTCCCACTAGGCATGCCAAAAATTGTTAAGGCTAAAAATTTGCACCCTATTAAACTAGACAAGTTCAACAATTTTTCCTAACATGGAATTCATTTCTGCATGTGGGATATGCATATCTTGAAATGAAACCTCTACATTCCAGGTTGATTCCTATTGGATAATCACCTACAGCTCTTCAAAAACTAACTCAAACTTTGATAAGGAAAAAAGGAAAGAGATTATTGAAATGAACCTAAGACTTTAAAATTTAAACTACTAAACCAAGTGATACACTAAAGATGATATGCAAGTGCAATTACAGATAATTGAGAAGGATTATTATACTATCTGAATGAATACAAAACACTTCCTTTCTGTATAGGCTTGCATAAGTAATTTGTAATAAAGTATAAAAAGTGAACCAAAATAAGGAGGAAAACAGATGCCTCACTTATCAGTTTCACACCCTAAGACATGAACTACAACCTGCAAGCAAACATACTTTTCTGCAACTAGGTGTTTAGGTGAGACAAAACAACATAGAATGAAAGAAATTCACTAGTTATCTTTATCAAATCACCTAAAAGTACACATAGAAATGCATAAAGAAAATAAGGCTCTAGAAGAAACTCAAATAACATAAACTCAACTATTGTTACTTGTATTTGATCTTCTACAAGAGTTACAAATTTTTGCATAAAATTGCTAAGGACACAAAAATGTCACAAAAGCCCTCATCTGCATAATCAAAACTAATGAAAAAGTGAGTCCAAAACTCACTAAGTACAATCCACAACCCATTTTTGGATGCAACAATAAAGCTTGAAAAATAGGACTTGAAACTCCCTCAAAAAAACACCAATGGAATGAAAACATCTAACCAAGTCATCAACAACCTTGGTGACTCATCAAAACTTCCCACAAAAGACTCAAACTGTCAATAAATGACCTTTAAAATTTCCTTGAAAAGTTCAATCCGACCCCCTAAATCTTCTCCACTCTCTTATAAGGACTCAAAAAACCCTATATACCCTCAAGATGTCTGGACACCTCATCCAACTCTTAAAAAGAAGTCCTCAAGCTATTAAAACACCCTTATCTCTCCATTTTTACCTCATTAATATTTTCTTTTGAGAGATTTTAATATTTATTAACTGATTTATAGAATACATCAATCAATAAATATTAAATTATAATATATATCTCAAAAATACATTAATAATTATTAATTGATAAATGAGATAAATCAATTAATAAATATTAAAATACAATACACTTAGAAAACATAAATGAAATTAAAATAAATAAGTTACTTAATCATTATAACTATGCGTTAAGAACACATAGAATTATAATATTAAGTAAGTTATTTGTGCCCAAAAATTCTGTTAAAAACAATTTGCTTCGGACTCTAGGCATTATGCAATACACTTGAGGGGTCAACAAAATGACTTCACCCTAAAAATTTCATATCATTTGATCTTTTTGTGTAGTTGCATTAGAGAAGAAGGTAGGGTTTGAGCAGGGATGTCATCACCATGTTAGAAATTTTCTGCTTGCTCGAAACTCCATGAAGCTTTTCCCTCCACAAATCTCTGTGAGACTTCACAGGTAAGTGCATAAAAAATGATACCCAAACTCTCTTCTCTGAAAATCATGCTGAATAAAAGTGAAATTTTCGTGTATCTTTTCCTTGTTCTTTGGATGCCTCCATTCATTCACAGGCAAACTTCTTTTTAAAAAAAAATAAAATTATGTGCATGTTTCATCATGCTTAATGCTTACCTCCAACTTATATATGGGACTGTCATTTTTTCCTTTTTGAAAATACACTCTTCTCTGAATGCACATGTCCCCCTTTTTTTTCTTTGGCACAACAATTTTTGCTATTGGAGATGCCATAGCATATGAGGAATGACATTCTTCTAGGATTTTTAATCATTCCATGTATTGCATATGTCTTGCCGTTGGCTCAAGAATAGATCAATCTGCTACGTTCCCACTCATGCTGAGTATGTATTAATCACTCCCCTCAAACAATAGTCCCGTCACTCCTAAAAGTGTGAAAATCAAAGCCCAGATCTCCTCCACGCTAGGACAAACAAAATATATGCACAAAAATGAGACAAGAACCAAGATAAGAAACACTAGGCTCCAAAGAAACCATTCCAAGGGAAATCCACAACTTGGGAAAGAAACTCATGTTTCAGAGCTAGTCAAAATAGAGCATCCAATATATATTTTGAACCCTCCTTTCCTGTACCACTCAGTTTCAACAAAACTAAAAACTTTTGGAGGTCTTTCACATAGCTCTATATTTGATATTGATATATGTCCTATTTGTTTCCTGTAGTATTTTAAAATCACTAATTCATTTCATGATCCTCATATTTGATGCAAACATAATGTTACAAAAAACAACTCTGGGCTGTTTCTTCATGTATTGATCTTCATTGTTGCATCCAATCCGATGGCTCTTGGCACTGCTACTTCTATGTATTCATCATTTTTGTCTTGTATCAACAAGCCACTGTTATGACCTCTGGTCTATCCATTGTTATGGTTTTTATATGCATGATTTTGGATAAGATTTTGTCTCATGCTTGTAACTATTTTTTTTTTCATTGAAAGAGCACTATCTCTATTGGCATCTATCATTGTTCTTGATATTCATGTTCATCGTTGACCCCTGCCACAGGTTGAGTGTCATATGTGGACTATCATTTCTACCTTTTAGCAGCTTCCATTTCACTATCTTCTCCTTGTCTACATGGGTAGTAATATGAACTATGACTATCAATACTCTCTTGAACAGTCACTTCTCTAACTGTCCTCTTGATATAATAATACTCCTTTTTAATCATACAACTGTCTTCTTGATGCTAAATGTTGGCTCTGCTGGATATAATCTTCTCCTAGGTGTATATGAATCAAATTCATTACTCATGAAGCAAGGTAAGTAACACCATAACAGATGCTAAACCCCCTACAGTTAGTGGAAGAAAATCAGTACCACAAAATGAAAGCTTCTAGGGCAAAGAAAATGCTTCTATTTATGACTTTTTGAAACCCTTTGTGCTGCTATTCACTAAAATGGTCAGCCTGGGCTACCAATCCCTTTGAAAGTTCAAATTCTAATCTTAGAATTTACTGTCCTTTTGTGATATCTTCTATCTTTCACATTAATTTGATGTTCCCTCTTTAAAACGTTGCCAAAAGCTCATTGGTATGTGTTGCTCTTGCGAGGGTTTTGGCACTTTTTAACTGAGACTATCATTCTGAATAGTTATATCTACCTTCTTGTGATTAGAACAGTAGCTATTGTAGTGCAAATTCACCTTCAATACAACGGTAATCACAGTTGGCTCTTTTCCTTCTATGCTGGCATCTACTCCTAGATCATAATATGGGTCAAAATTCTTTAGATCCACAGTCATACTTAATAGATTCATTGTATTTTTGTAAATGTATTAGGCCCCCATATTCCTATAAGCTCCTTGTACCACTTCTAGAATCTAATTTTCTGGTGTACTTTGTATCCTAAAAGTTATTGTCATCATTCTCTCATATAGTTGTAGTATCATGTCATCATAATGATTTCCTTTTGAACTATAGAGCTTCAAATTTGTAAAATTTTAATTACATGAGTTGTTTACTTTGAATGATTGACTTTCATGATTAACACATCTGTTGTAAATGATCTTTGTATTTTGTATATGATGTATCATTGCACTATAATAGTTTCATAGATCCCTTTCCCCTTTTCCCTGAATGTTGCTCTTCATTTGTTTATTTTCCATAGAAACTATTCTATGACTGTTATCATTCTTTTTGTGAGTGTTTCCTGATTCAAAGGTCCGTCATCTGATTTGCTGATCATTATGACTCCCTCAAATTGTTGAGCCATTTAAAACACACTAAGCATATCCAATGGTATCAATATTCTTTGTGTATATCTTTGAGGTAAAAGGTTTCATGCTAAGAAATTAGATGTCCCTTAAATACCTAAATTTCTATTTTATAATAAAAGGTTTCATGTTATGAGTAAGCACATCCCTTTAATATTATACTGAACTTCCTGATCTTGATACTTGTTAATTAATTATTCTAATGCATATGTCGGGCTCATACCCAAAGGGAGCCTCGGTTAGGGGCACATATACATTAGAATGATTATCTTCCTACACATTGCACAAACATATTAGCATAAATATTTCTTTTCACACCAGCACTGAGGATATTTTGATTTTCTTTCTTCTTCAGATTTAAGACAGCCTTAAAGGTAGCATATTGTCATGTCCCCTTTCTAGAGACATGTTCGTTCATGATGGGTTTGCCTATCATCGACTCTCGTAGGCAAATAGTTTCAAGAGAGAGTCGTGGTGTGGATCATTTGATTGCTTATTGCTGACAGAGCCTACATTCGATAGAGTCTACATCCAGTTTGAGGCTTACATGCAGTTGTAGTGGAGCCTACGTCCAGAAGTGAGCCTACATCCAGTTCGAGCCTACATTCAGTCTAGTTGGGCCTACATTCGGTTATGAGACATCTTGGCCTACATTATTATATTTTTGAGTTGAGAAATGTACTTTATTATTATAATGTTATTTTATTATAAAGTACATTATAATTAGATGTTTCTAGAAGTTCTAGTAACTTCTCAAGAAAAAGAATAAATAGGGGGCTTGGGCTATCATTTCTACATGCTTGGATTTGGGATTTCTTCTACTTCTTCATTGTGAAGCAATTTGTAGCCTTGTGGTCTGCAAATACTATTCGATCTTTGGGAATGAATCACTCCCCTAGATTGGCATAATTGAGGTAGTGAAATATCTATTGAAGGGTTGCAAGTTTGGAAGTGGTATTCAACCATTTCAAGTTGAGCTTATTTGGAATCCTCAGATTTACCTGAGGGTTTGAGTTTTGGTTGCAAGAGGGAAAAAGCTGTCTGAAAAAGCAGATTTGAAAAAGTTGTCCAAAAAAGCAGATCCAAAAAAGAAGTCCAAAAAAGCAGATCCAAAAAAGCAGTCCGAAAAATTATTGCAGCCATCTACAATCAGGTTCCTCATTTCTCATTTGGCATTTGGCATATTTTCTGAGAAATGTATGTTTTTAGCTGAGTACAAAATATAGCTTCAGCACTTTACTATTTTACATTGTACTTGTCTTTGTTTGCCATGTGACATTATTGGTAACAAAGGAAGGCTAGGATTTTGCAAGTGAAAGGGCAATGTAATTTTTAGTCTATCTCTATTGCAAACCTAGGGTTTGATGATCATATCATTGACTGAAAAATGTATGGCATTGTTGCAAATTGTTGATATATGAATGGCATATGGTTTTGAGCAATTTCCTACATCATTGATAGTGTTTTAGATGGTATTTGGTTGCTATCTATTATTCTGAAATTTTGGGACAGCGAACTCATCTATTGCAAAATAATTTCCTATATTCAGTATTTTTCTTTCAGCAATGTATTCAGTGCATGCCAACTGTTTGATGAATTCTCTCAGTTTAGTATTAGTGGTTTTTAGTGGCCTTTATAGTAAGGGTCATTATAGTGATATCATAGTGGTGTTCTTGCCATCTTGTTGGGTAAGAAACCTATATGCATCCTTCAGCATTTGGCATCACAGGTACTACACACGAAGAAGAGCAGCACTAGAGGGTGAACAGGACTTCGGAGATACTCTTACTATGGGTGAGAGACAGTCACAGAGCCCACCTAGAATTCTTGATGATGAGAGGGAATTCTTTCGGATTATGACTATGGGACAGCAGGAGATGGTCCAATCCTTGCGTAATTTGACCACTATGATGGAGAGAGTGGTTCAGCCTAGAGCACAGGAATAGGTTAGAGGTACACTTGATCATGATAATAGGAGTGTGGCAGGTTCACAGGGTGCTCCTAGGCACAGGTCTTGGACAGTGGATAGACCTACTCATCCTACTTTCCTTAGAGAGGAGGCTCAGGAGGCAGGAGAGGGTGATGTACAGGATGAGTTTCAGGATGATCTTAGAGCTGCTACTATAGAATGGCAGGCATTACCACCACATGTGCGTGAGTTACTTAACTTTGATCACTACTTGAAACAGAGGGGAGAGCACATGAGGAATACTCAGCAGAATAGGAAACCTAGAGGAGGCCATGACAGTGAGTTGCAGCGAGCTGCTAGCAAGCTCACTTTACCTTCTTTTGATGGTAGTGGATAGATGATAGCATAGGCATGGATACATAAGTT
Source organism: Chamaecyparis obtusa (assembly GCA_027943335.1). NCBI lineage: Eukaryota > Viridiplantae > Streptophyta > Pinopsida > Cupressales > Cupressaceae > Chamaecyparis > Chamaecyparis obtusa. The sequence continues at coordinate 456,317 of BSBK01004953.1, read as the reverse complement.
GGATACTTTCTTAGCATTGAGACCCATATCAGAGATAGATGCCATCAGATACGCCACCTTGCATTCGGAGGGCGCAGCTCATGACTGGTGGTCACATGGTATGGTTACCTTGTAGTAAAACCAGGTGACATCATACCAGGATTTTGTGGATAGGCTGGTGGAGCATTTTGACAGGAAGGATCCAGAGATCTTCTTCCGTGATCTTGCACAGTTGAGACAGACATGCAGCTTAGAGACTTATATCAGTGAGTTTCAGAGGTTGTTAGTTATGGTCTAGGATGTATCAGAGAGGTGGTTGGTTATCCTATTCACTAAGGGATTTTTTGAACCCCTCAAGGGTGGGATTAAGGCATTTGATCCATCGACACTATAGGAGGCCATGAGGAAAGCTCGTAGTATGGAGCTTACAACACCTTCTAGTAGATTCACCCCTAGGAGTTCTACTTCTTTCAGAGATAATAAGAAGTTTGATAAGGGGAAGGGGAAGAAGGTTGATACCAAGGGGAAATCCACTCCACCCTTGGATACTGAGGCACTTAATGACCTACGCAGGAAGAAGCTGTGCTTCTATTGCAAAGGTCCATATGATAGGGATCATGATTGTCCTTTGAGGCCTAAGGGGAAGGCCAATAGAGTTATGTGGGTGTACTATGAGGACTCAGATTCAGATAGCACAACACATGAGGATGAGCATAGTGACACAGAGCCTGAGGTAGAGGCAGAGGCTTCAGAGCCTAAGGTGGAGCTGGAGCTACATTTGCAGTAGGCATGCTTATCTAGTATTCAGCAGGAGGGGTCCTTTAGATTGTGTGGAGTTCTAGTAGGACAGAAGGTGATTACCCTAGTTGATACAGGTGCTATGCATAATTTCATTAATGCACATTTGGTTGAGTGCCATGGCATTGAGACAGAGGAATTTGAGGGTCTCTAAGTACAGGTTGCTGATGGTTACACTCTTAAGTGTAACAAGATGATCAGAGATATGCCCTTACGCTTGAGCAATTATGAGTTCAACGTGGATTACCATGTAGTTAACATGGGTGACCTAGATATTGTATTGGGGATGACTTGGTTGCATTCATTGGGTGAGGTCACTTTCAGACTCAGGGACATGGAGATCAAGTTTGAGGCAGATGGTAAGCAGCATGTCGTGAGGGCTATCAGAAATAGCGATATTAGGACTATTTCTTTCAGGCACATGGAGAGGATGGTTAGACACGATGGGATCAGATGGGCAGCCATGTGTACTCTCATGCCTACACAGGAGGAGCATCAGATGATAGAATATCACTCTGATATTCAGAGATTGAGAGAGTAGTATGATAGGGTGTTTAGTGACATTCCACCTGGTGCACCACTGATTGAGGGATTGAGCACATCATTGAGTTAGAGGAGGGTGCTAAACCAGTGATGATCACACCATACAGTCATCCTAAGAGGCTCAAGGATGAGATAGAGAAAACCATCAAGGAGATACTTGAGATGGGGCACATTAGACCGAGCAAGTCTCCTTTTGCTTCTTCGGTAGTTTTGGTGAAGAAGAAGGATGGTTCAATGCAGCTGTGCATTGATTATCGGATGTTGAATAAGAGGAATATTAAGAATAGGTATCCCATCCCTCAGATTGATGAGTTGATAGACAAGCTACATGGAGCATGCTACTTTAGCAAGATTGATTTGAGATCCGGCTATCACCAGATCAGAGTCAGAGAGCAGGATGTGGAGAAGATTGCATTTAGGTGTCATTGTGGGCACTTTGATTTTGTGGTCATGCCCTTTGGGTTGACCAATGCACCAGCTACTTTCTAGTCCATGATGAATAAGGTCTTCCATCATCAATTGAGGAAGTTTGTGTTGGTATTCTTCGATGATATCTTGGTATACAGTCGGACATGGCAGGAGCATGTAGCACATTTGGAGATTGTATTGAGTATATTACAGACGGAGTCCTTGTATGCCAAGGAGTCCAAATGTGATCTGGGTATGACTGAGCTTTTGTATTTGGGACACATTATCAGTGCAGAGGGAGTACGGATGGATCCTGATAAGATCTGTGCTATAGTGGAGTGGCCTATTCCAGAGAACCTGACATAGTTGAGAGGGTTCCTAGGCCTATGTGGATTCTACCGCAGATTTGTGAGTGGGTATTTATGTCATGCAACCCCTATGACAGATTTGATGAAGAAGGGGGCCTTTGTTTGGACACCAGAGGCACAGGTTTGCTTTGACAGGTTCAAGGAGATCATGACTTCATGTCCGGTGTTAGCTTTACCTGATTTCTCGAAGTCATTTGAGCTTCAATGTGATGCATCCGGAGAGGGTATAGGTGCTGTGTTGATGCAGGAAAAGCACCCTATTGCATATGAGAGCAGGAAACTCTGTGGACCTAAGAGATCTTTCAGCATTTACGATAAGGAGATGTTAGCCATCATGCATGCGTTGGCTAAGTTTAAATAGTATCTAGTGGGTGGTAAGTTTTGCATTAAAACTGACCACAATAGTTTGAGGCATTTCCTTAGTCAGAGAGATCTCAACAATAGGTAGCAGAAGTGGGTAAGTAAGTTACAGGCTTATGATTTTGATATATCATATGTGAGAGGGACTCAGAATGTGGTAGCAGATGCATTGTCATGTAGACCACATCTCAGTGCATTGATTGAGATATCAGAGGATTGGCGACATATGATAGTGGCAAAGTATGCTAGAGACCCATGGGCGTCAGGGATAGTTGATGGGTCAGTTGTTGATACCCGGTATACACTTGTAGATGATTTGATTATCTACAAGAGTAGGATCTTTCTAGCCCTAGGATCGAAGGTGAAGCGATCTATATTAAGAGCTCTTCATGATTCACCTACAGCTAGTCACCCTGGGTACTTCAAGACATATAGACAGGTGCGGGAGTGGTTCACTTGGAAAGGACCGAAGATAGATGTATTGCAGTATGTTCATGAGTGCCGTATTTTTCAGCAGAACAAACAAGAACACACCTTTCCAGCCGGGCTTCTACAGCCACTTCCCATTCCTGATCAGAAGTGGGAGTGCATATCCATGGATTTCATTACGGGCTTGCCCAAGGCCCAAGGGCGTGATTGTATCTACATGGTGGTGGATAGACTAACGAAGTATGCATACTTCTTTCCCATCACTACTACTTACACAACAGTACAGGTAGCTGAGGTCTTCTTCAGAGAGGTCTTCAGATTGCATGGGATACCCCGCAACATAGTGAGTGACAGGGACAACAGATTTTTGAGTCACTTTTGGCAGGAGGTATTCAGACTTTGTGGCACTAAGCTTACACCTAGCACCAGTTATCACCCGCAGACAGATGGACAGACATATATAGTTAATAAGTGGGTGGAGGGCTATTTGAGGAACTATGTGGCTGGTCAGCAAAGGGCATGGGTGAGATGGATACATTTGTGTGAGTATTGTTACAATACCACATTTCACATGTCGATTCAGATGTCACCTTTCAGGGCTCTATATGGGTATGATGCACCTAGCTTCATTGATTTTCTTATGTCTGATATTAGAGTTCCACATGCTGGGGATTTGCTTCAGGAGAGCAAGGACATTATTGATGCTCTCAAGGATAATATAGTCAGGGCACAGAATCAGTACAAGCAGTATGCAGATCAGAAGCGGATTGAGAGGAGCTTTGAGGTTGATGATATGGTTTACCTCATGCTTCAGCCATACAGATAGTCTACTCTCAAGAAGAGTGGGTCAGAGAAGCTTAAATCGAGATACTATGGGCCTTTCAGGATCATTAGGCATGTTGGTGAGTTGGCTTATGAACTTGAGCTTCCAGCTGATAGTAGAGTGCATAATGTGTTTCATGTGTTGCACCTCAAGAAGGCATTAGGGCAGCATGTTGTGCCTTCTACAGTGTTACCACCCTTGGATGATGAGGGGAAGTTGGCTTTGGTGCTAGAGTCTATCTTGGATAGCAGGGAGAAATAGCTTTGCAGGAGAGTTATCAGGGAGTATTTGGTGAAGTGGAGAGATCTTCCTGTTGAGGATGCTACTTGGGAGTCTGAGGAGATTTTGCAGCATCCAGCTTTGAGATTGCTTGAGGGCAAGCAATTTCAGGAGGGGCGAACTGTCATGTCCCCTTTCTAGAGACATGTTCGTTCATGACGGGTTTGCCTATCATCGACTCTCGTAGGCAAATCGTTTGGAGAGAGAGTCATGGTGTGGATCATTTGATTGCTTATTGCTGACAGAGCCTACATTCGGTAGAGCCTACATCTAGTTTGAGGCCTACATGTAGTTGTAGTGGAGCCTACGTCCAGAAGCGAGCCTACATCCAGTTCGAGCCTACATTCAGTCTAGTTGGGCCTACATTCGGTTATGAGACATCTTGGCCTACATTGTTATATTTTTGAGTTGAGAAATGTACTTTATTATTATAATGTTATTTTATTATAAAGTACATTATAATTAGATGTTTCTAGAAGTTCTAGTAACTTCTCAAGAAAAAGAATAAATAGGGGGCTTGGGCTATCATTTCTACATGCTTGGATTTGGGATTTCTTCTACTTCTTCATTGTGAAGCAATTTGTAGCCTTGTGGTCTGCAAATACTATTCGATCTTTGGGAATGAATCACTCCCCTAGATTGGCATAACTGAGGTAGTGAAATATCTACTGAAGGGTTGCAAGTTTGGAAGTGGTATTCAGCCATTTCAAGTTGAGCTTATTTGGAATCCTCAGATTTACTTGAGGGTTTGAGTTTTGGTTGCAAGAGGGAAAAAGCTGTCCGAAAAAGAAGATCCAAAAAAGCTATCCAAAAAAGCAGATCCGAAAAAGCAGTCCGAAAAAGAAGATCCGAAAAAGCAGTCCGAAAAATTATTGCAGCCATCTACAATCAGGTTCCTCATTTCTCATTTGGCATTTGGCATATTTTCTGAGAAATGTATGTTTTCAGCTGAGTACAAAATATAGCTTTAGCACTTTACTATTTTACATTGTACTTGTCTTTGTTTGCCATTTGGCTTTATTGGTAACAAAGGAAGGCTAGGATTTTGCAAGTGAAAGGGCATTGTAATTTTCAGTCTATCTATATTGCAAACCTAGGGTTTGATGATCATATCATTGACTGAAAAATGTATGGCATTTTTGTAAATTGTTGATATATGAATGGCATATGGTTTTGAGCAATTTCCTACATCATTGATAGTGTTTTAGATGGTATTTGGTTGCTATCTATTATTCTAAAATTTTGGGACAATGAACTCATATATTGCAAAATAATTTCCTATATTCAGTATTTTTCTTTCAGCAGTGTATTCAGTGCATGCCAACTGTTTGACAAATTTTCTCAGTTCAGTATTAGTGGTTTTTAGTGGCCTTTATAGTAAGGGTCATTACACATATGCATAGTAGTTTAGACAATCAGTCATTGCTTAGATCCATATCGGGATCTAACATCACTATTTTTTCAAATTTATAGGATTCAGGAGCTTGTCGGGAGACTTACAGACTAAGGACAAATTCAAGACCAACAACCACTTATAACTTGTCAAAGCAATAGGCAATGATTGGTTATCCTTGACCTATCTCTCTCCTATTCTATCTATTAATGTTGTTTTAATTCTGTAGGAGAAATAATAGGCTATGCTCACGACTTGTGTGAGTTTTTTACTTGAATTGATCTCAAATACATGTGTTTAAATTTTCAAATGAATGAACTCAAAAATGCATTTATCATTGTTCAATACAAATGAAATAATTCTTTTCAAAAAGTCACAATGTATTTTATCTTTGCTAGTTGCTTATCAATAAATGAGGTCAATTGATTCAAAAAAATCTTTTGTAGCAAAATTGCTAAGGCAGTAAAATTTTGATAACAATTTTCTCATCACCAAAAAATTGATCAAGTCTACAAGTTACAAAATTTGAGGTAGCACCCAATTGTCTTCTACCAATTAAAAAGATCCAATTATACATTTTTCAATCATATTATGCCAAGTGTCCAGCTTCCTCATTGGTTCTCAAAAGCATTGTAAGTTTCTTATGTGTCCAGAGGGTGGTGACTTCATGTAATTGGATGATAGGATGCCAACCCTAATTAGGGTTTGCAGGGATAAATCTTGGCCCTTCATTGTAATTGAATAACTACAAAAGTTAGTTTGCCAACTAGTAGTAGAAGTAGAGTAGGAGGAGATTTGATAAAATTATTGCTATAATGCTATCAAAGTAATTGATGATTCATTGTTGGTCTTCACAGTGGATTACTTAATGTTGCTTTAAAGTATTTCATGGTTTCTTTAATTCATCATTTATGATTTGATTTTATGTTAATTATAAGTAGAATTAGATGGATGGAAGATATTGTTGAATGGTGATTAATGGTGGAGCTAGTGTCCATACCTTTTGGTACTTTTTGATTGTAAGTTGTAGTACAAGATTAGATTTGGGCCTCAATTGAAAGTGTTTAACTTCTATTAGAGATGTTCATTTCGATTGCACCTTCGTAGGGTATTTGTATGAATATAGAATATGTGAAAATCATTCCTGCATCCATAGAAGATAGTACCCTCCTATTCCTAGAGCATATGGTGAAGCAAGGATTCATTAGAGGCTCACCCCATCATTAATATTATCTTACATTCATAGATTTAGATAACATTCACCTCTTTGTAATTTATTTAGTTGGAAGTGATTAACAAATTTAAAGCCCGATTGATATCCATTAAATGAATAACATAATTCATTATGTGATAACTAACATATCATATCATTATAACTAAGTGAAAGTACACATTAAGAAGGAACCTTGAGGTTGTCTCATTTGATCACAAAATCTAGACACATTGTTTAACATATGAGCATCCTTATTCAAGAGAGTTAAAGATTTTGTTTTTCATCTTGAAACATTAAGTATTCAATTATGTATATTGTAGTGGAACAAAACTCACATCAACAACACCTCTGGGCACATAATTTGAAAGTCGCCCCCGTGCAAATTTTTTTTAAGGTATAATTGACTAGAATAACACAACTTTCTAGACCATCATTTTTCCTTCCCTTTTTCTTTAGGATGAGTGGAACTAGCATAACACAGCTTTCTAGCCTTCCTAATTTCCCCTTCTCTTCTTCCATGGATCACCTAGCATGACAAATTTTTTTATCTCATTGGATTCATGGTCTCTCTCTTCTTTCCATCCTCTCATAGCTATATGCTAGTGGGTTAGATCATGGAGTTTTGTTTCATCTTTGATGATTATATTACCCTTTCTATGTGTTCACTTATGCTTTTGCAATATATTTATGAAAATGATATTAGTGGTTGAGACATTTTTGATTGAGGTCCCTTCTACTATTTGATTTGGAGTCATGTTTTTAGTACTAACCCATCTTTATTTTTGTGCTTTTTGGTCTTTGTTTTCTCTTTTGTTTTGTTTTGTTTTGTTTTTCTACCTTTTCATATGAATGTTTGAGTCAAGATCCTTTTTGGGGGGGCTTGAACCCTCAAACTTAGTGATGCCTTACCTCTTTGCAATTTGTCCATGACCATCTCTCTTTCTTTTCTCTCATCTTCCTTTATTGAGAGTATGAGTTTGTCTCATACTCTCATTAAAGTAAGGGCTAAATGTACCACCCTAAATTGTAAGCACCTAATTTGTGTAGAATTTAAGGATTATTGTGTGCCCACTTTAGTGTATTTTCTATGGTAGGACATCATATGACACTTAATGGGTACCTAAATTCAAATATGCATCCTCCATTCCTTTCAATCTTGTTCAAAATTGAGGTTGGCCCTTATTTCTAAGTGTGCTCCTCTCTTTTTCCTCCAATGTCATAATTCATTTCATTAGCTGGGCTTTATATCATTATTTTTTCCCTTAGTGACCTCTCCCAACCTTTGAATGAGTTGTACTAAAACATCTTGCATCTACTGTATTTTGCTGGCACCTTGTTCATTGGTTCATTCTCCTAAGTAAAAAATGCCATGTCCTCAAGGATTTTGGCCCAAATTTTTCTTAAAGGTCTATGCTATGGTTTTAGTGGTAAATGTAATCCTATGGTCAACCTACTTGAATTTCAACCCCCTAAATGATGCAAGGAGTATATAAACACCCTATCTCTCCTCATTTTGGTATCTAGAATCCATTATTGGCAAGTTATTATAGCAATCAAGCTATCAAGTGAAAGGAAACAAGCTCAAGAGCCATCAAGTTATCAAGTTCAAGAATTCAATATTCTTCAAGCATTCTTCTCAAGCATTCAAGGTGTTTTCTTCCATATATCTAGCTTCTTTCCCCATTGGAGGCCAAGAAAATGGGTTTTATGTCAAAGAAGAAGATCCACATCCATCCACTTCCATTTAAGTCTTCTCTCTCTTCACTTTAACCAAACATTGTGGTGAATTACAACATCTATTCCATGGGGTTTTATCTTTCATGATTTCCTTTTGGGTTTTTGTGTTTAGTCAAAGTTATTCCATTAACATATTTGATCACATTCAAAGAAGTATTTGCATTGTCAATGTATAATATAATTCATTTTCTAGATCTAGCCTCTGCTATATGACAACATGATTTTTTCTATTTCATTTCATTTTAAGATTGGTTTCTAAATAGGGGTTTGACTAAGGCAAACCCCGTCATCCAACCTTTTTCCCCATTTTTTTTTCCCTATAGGAACAAGTTACAGAGCCATTAGACATAATTCAAAAAGGTCAGATATAATCAAAATAACCTAGAAAATTTTAGTTAAAATTGCCAAGTACATAATGCCATAGGTATTATGTCTTAAGGTGCACAATGAGTTTCTCTTTGTACCTTGCATTTTCAGCTCAAATTTCACCTACAGGTCATATATGTGCTTTGGTTTTGATTTCTATACTTTTTTCACTCACTATTTGTTTGTATTAGTTTGTTAAATTTAGTTTTTTAGTAACTTGTCTTAGTTGTCATCTAAATTACATCTTTCTATCAATTTTACATTTTCCACCTTCATCAATCACATATCTAGTAAAGGATCATTGCCCCATTTAGCACTTTAGTCACCTCTTGAGCCTATTGGGGGCATCTTCCTTCTGAATGTGCAATTGAGAAAAAGAAGAGGTTCACTCAATTTGAATTACTCCCCTTTTTCCTTGTGTGTGTATAGTTTGTAATGGCCATCTTTAGTTGTGACATGGCTTAGAGGAGGTTAGATACTCATACAGGTACAATGACCTGCAACATCTGTCTCATGATGGCTTTCTCAAAATCTGATCGTAGTAGGGTGTTGGCAACATCATTTGTGATTCTTCTCTTCTCTAACATCACCTGTTCAATGTCACCTCTTGCTTCCCAAAGTATTTCCTTCTTCGTACATGGGTTAGGATAGATTGTCTTCATGGTTTGAAATCTAATGATTGCCAATACTTCCCCTTTTGGGCCTTTTACGTCTAATGTATTTACTCCCTTTTTCTTTGGGCAGTCAGTGTCCTCATGGTTCCTTGGACCACAAACCTTGCACACCAAACTCCTATTATTTTTCTCACTCTAACAATCCAACGCAAAGTGACCCCACTATTTCATTATTGGCACTATATGATAGTACATCCTCTCAAGTTGTATTGTATTTGATTCTGTTGTTGATTTCCATAACCACTTGGCCATATATTTTATTGTTTCAATGTAGAGACTCTCTCTACGTGAAGAGTACTTACATACATCTAGTCTTTAAATTATATGGACACTCCTTTATTGAATGACCCATCACTTGGAAAATCTCACAGAACATCATTTTAGGACAATTACATTTCATGTTCCCTTTTAATTTTGCACTCTATGCACCATAGTTCATTACTTTCTTTAATGGTCTCTTTCTTAGCCTTTAGTTCTTTCATCATTCTCATCATGTCTTGCCATAGAGCCTAGACTATTGTTGATTCATCATTGCTATTACCCTTGGTGCTATCGTCATCATGCGTCTTCCTCTTCCCTCAAGAGGAGGATGTCTTTTTTTCACTCTCGATGTCCATTGCCCAATTGTAGGCATCAACATACAAGGGTGGATGCACCACTTTCATCTTCTTGCACAAGGAGGGAATCAACCTCTTAATGAATCACCTCTTCTTCAACTTGTTGGTTGTTTGGTTCTCCAACTTGCCCAACAATTCCTTGAGCCTACAATTGTAAGCCTGTACACTCATTTATCCCTTGTTTGGTATTATAAATTTCATCGACAATCTCATTATCATCTCATAGAAATTTAAACTCGGTCTTGAATGCCCTCCTGAGTGCATCCCAAAAGGTTATAGATGAAGCATCCAATTATTTGAACCATTCGATGACTGTACCCTATATCATTGTTGGAAATGCTCTCAACCAATAGTGCTTGTCATCCTGACCATTTTCTACCCAGATAATCTCACATGTCTTCCAATGCCTCGTAGGGTCTTCCAACCCTCTCCCTATGAACTTTGATAATTTTTGCGATCCACATCCAAACTTGTCAGAGGAGTCCCCATCTTTCTCACTTGTTTGCCCCCTTGTGTGTCAGACCTGGGTGGACTATTCTGACCACTACATTATGGTGTTTTCCTTGCACTCTCGGCTACATGTGTGTCCTTTTCACATCTACCTCTAGTGTTGCCAACACCTTGAGTACTTTTAGGCTCTAATTTGTACTTGTACTCTCTTTGTTAGAGGGTCTTCGATTCAAATCATCTAATTATGGGTTTTCCTAAGATAGATAGATTCTCAATGCCATGCACTATGTCTATCAGTTCAAGATTTCCTTCTTCATACTCCTTTTCTGACTGTGTCTGTATAGATAGTTGTCTTACTTGGTTGGTGAGGTGCATTTTTTTATGGGGTAGTAAGTTTCAGACAATTTCTTCTAATCATCTTCCGTGTTCTTGTTATGCAATTCTTAAAGATAGCATGATTACTTGGTCTTGACCACCTTGTGGCCTCTTCTCACCTTTATTGCGATCCAAGAGCATGAATCACATAATGCTAACCTATTTATTTTAAGGCAATAATGTCAAAATGTTTACCATACCTAGTAATTTACATATATGAATTAATATTAGAGATGGTGGTGCATACCAAATATATGAGTAAAATATATCTTTACTAGCTCATGAATTTATTATAGAGAAGAAGACCAAAGATGGTCAACCACAGATTACAATTCATCTAACAATACCATCCCCCTCCCTAGGCAAGACATGACACATTTAAAGGACCCAACAATTGCCAAGAGGAACATAACCGTCAAGTAATCGACACAACAACTACCCTAGAGTGAAAACAAACTTAATACAAATAATTAATATATTGATAGATAACCAATAATATCAACACAACAAAAGACATTGTATACTGACTCCATGCACTCTTAATGCTTTTGTGAAGAGTTTAATAGAAATATAAAAACAATAATTTGATTCTAATTATGCTTTGCTTTTTCTAAATTTAGAATCCATGTGGAAAATTAATATAATGAATAATAATTTGATATAAGAACCTTTTCTTTTGTACAAAGTTTAATAAACATAAAAATATAACAAGATGAACAATATAACAACATTTTAATAAGAGTTTAATATTAAATACAATATTATCATATAATAATAGTTTAAAATATTTTTATAATATAATATTTTTCTTAAATGAAATAATGATCAAATATGATATTTTTTTGTTATACCTATATTCTTTTAAAGATAATATACTAGTCTTGAACTATGCCAATAGAGTTACACAATTGATTTAGTTAATTTTTTTTTTTAATATACCAATTCATTTATTGGACCCCTTCCTCTACTAAGGTGAAGTTAATTTACACAACGATTTTTGGAGGTTAAATGCAAAAACAATCTGTCGATTAATGAGGCCATGCACGCAGCTGATAATCATTCGTTGGTGAAGAACTTTCTATATTTGGGGGCATTGATTTCTAAGTCTAGTGTATTTTTTACCATTAATAATAACAAATCAAAAAGCTTTTGGAATTGAACCAGTTAACCTTTTCCGGCAAAACAAAAAGCTTTTGGGATTGAACCAGTTAACATTTTCCTGTACATTGGTGCTAAATTCATATCTCCTGTTTTCCTAGACAAGAATACCAGGTAATACTTTATAGTTCCTTTTGCATGTAAATTGTGTGTGCTAAATGGAAGAGAATACCATAACCATTAGATTGTTGGAGTAGTTCAAGGAAGAAGATGACTTATGAAGAGGCAGAGTGTGAAAAGGGACAAATGTCTAGTGGGAATCTGAATTCTCTTTCGTACAGACAAAGGTGGGCAGAGGGACCCTGTGGTTTGGGTTTGCAGACCTCTCAATGTAGAGATAACCTTACTTCCAGGTCTGCTTTTCGTACTGATCTTGGTTACAGGTCTCTAGAGAGCCCAATACATAGTTTTGTAAGTACAAACCCAGTTGATTACCAAGGAGAATGTAGATTTAAATTGATGAGAAATTTTGGGGAAGGCGTAAATAGGGGTGATCATATGCCGCCATTTCCTGCAGACCAATGTGAGATTTTGCGTGGTTCACAGATTGCCTTAATTGCTAGAGGAGAGGAGCATTTCAAGTATACATTAGACTCCCCTGGAATACCATTTCCTTCTAGTAAGTGTGTGTTGAAGGATAGTGGAAGAGAGAATATGTTTACTTCCAGGATGAAGGAACCACTAACGAGTTCACAGTCAAGAACAAACCTCTCCATGCAAGAATTCAGCTTGCACAGTATTATGGATGAGCCACGGAAAAGGAAATATACGGACAGCAGCGGTCTTTTAGTTGATAACTGCACAATGACATTGAATGATTGTTGCAGTGATTATGATGGTCGATGGAGAGAAACAAGAAGACTACCAGAGGTTGAGTATAAAAATGCGAACTTGGAATCTACAGATCATTACCAGGGGAGATCCTTTGAGGGGAAGAGCGCACATTTATTTTCCGGGGATGATAACATGCATCGACAATTGTCTGAACCATGGGTGTCTGCAAGAAGTAAGGGAATAATGAATGGTACTTTGTCTGATCGGGTGACTGATAATGGATGGAGAGACCGAAAAATAGTTGATAAAATTGAGAGTAAATATTTAGATCCAGACTTCCCAAGTTACTCAAAAACCAGGCGGCTCTATGGTGATAATTCACAAGAAGTTTTTGCCTCAAGGCTACTAACAGTTGGCGAGTCTGAGCTCTTGGATATTAGACATCCAGACACATGCAGGTCTCGGTTTAGGACTACGGTTGATAGATGTGGGGGATCATTAGGTTGCACTGCTAATAGCTATCTTACCAGGTTTCATGAAAGGGAGATGGATGATAATCAATGGAGAGTTGATTATAAGTACAATAACTTCTCCAATTTAGAACAATTTTGCAAAACAACAAATTTCACTAATGATAGCTTGCGCAAAGTCACTGACAACAATTCTGAGTATCTACATGAATACCCATCTGAAATATGGGTGGCCAGGACCAGTGGTGGCCTAAGCAAAAGACCGGGTGCCGGCAGTGACTATACTTCAAGCATCTGGGGAGAAGAGATGAAGGATACTAGCTGGAGAGAGAAAAGAAGATTCAGTTCTACTTATGAAACATATCCAGATGCAGAACCTTTAAGAACTTTGCAGATAAAACATAGACATGATTCTAGTTTGCACAGAGTTGCCACCGCGGGCCCACCAACTGATCATCTGACTGACTGTATGCCTGGACATCAGTCTGAAAGATCCGTATCTTCTAACAGAGAGCACAGTCCACCAAATAGGCGCAATGTGCACTACGCCAGAGATTCTGTGGAGAAATTTGAGAAAGAAAAGGATCGCCAGGACAATAACGGATGGAGCAATCTTCAAAAGCCGTGCAATGGACAATTTAGAAACCAGAGTGTTCTGCTTAGCTATGATGAATCTAATCAGCAGTCTGAATTGAATGAGAATTCAGAGGAATTCAAGCAACGTGTTCATATTGCACATCTTCGATTTTCAAAAATGCTAAATGAGGATTCAAATCAGAAGAAACAGTTACAGGGGCAGAGTGAATCTGGCTCTTTAGTTTGTATTGTCTGTGGCAGGTAATTAAGTTGTTCTTCATTTCAGAGTTATTGAAAATGTCAAACCATTTTTAGGTCCCAAAGCTTCACTCGTGTCTGTGTTTTTCATGTACTTCATTGGATTTTAAAATTAGTATCTATCTATTTTAGCACAAAGTTTGCCAATACTACAGCTTTTATCATAAATGTTCCATTAGATGGAAAATTTTGAAAAAGGTTTTGGATTTTCTGAACCTTCGTTTCCACCTTCTCCTTAGAATTGGGATTTTTTTTTATGGTTGATGCTTTACAAATTTAGCACCAAGTATAAGCTCAAAGATATGCTCACGAATGTTTCCTGGCAGGCTTTCAAATCTCTGATATCTAGAACAATACAAATCTTAATAGCTAGTTGGATACGGTTTTGAATCTGTCCTACACACATAACAGTATTCTTTGGTTCTTCTGCCCTCAAATATACAAGGGTAGGGTGAGGCATCTAACATCCAATATCTAGTCTCTATGTGATACTTGTCATCTGGTTCTTCCTTGATTTCCATACCCCTCCACTATTTCAAGGAACTCCTTTGGAAACTGCTGCTTTTCCTCTTCAATGTTTAGCTCTCTCTCTCACAATAGCCACTTTTGCATCCAATATTTTCTGCTCCACTCCTATATGCCAAGGTGAGATTTTACCTTTTAACTAAAATCCACATTTTCCATGCTTGGAAATGAAAATAATAATTCTGGGGTTTCTCGTTTTGGAATAGGGCCATATTTTTTCTGCAGACGTTCTTTGCTTTAACTCCTAATATAATTATTTTTACAGTAAATGATGTCCAACACTCGTCGGCTCCCGATTTTTATTTCTCTTCCAAATGTAGATTATATCTCCATGAGACCCTTGTGATCATGCCCATACATTTATTACCTATAAAGTGCTTCATCTGTATAAGGTAAATCATCGTCTTTCATAAATCCCCATTATTGTCCAAAGTCCAAACTTGTTTTACTACATTCCTCCACAATGCTAGATTACCCCCGCCACCTACATCTCTAACCCTGCCTCATGATTTCTTCTCGTTTACTCTGCTTCTCCACTTGCTACAAGTTTCCTATCTTGCGACCTTTGCTTATCTCTGCAAGTATTCAATGACTCTAAAAATTGTAGCTGTCCTTTCATTGGTTTTTTTGTTCAGGTGGTGGGCAAAGAGCAAGCTGGAGATGAATCAAATATACAATATTATCAAACTCTTTGTTTCCTACTTGCCATATTTCAATATGAACCCAAGATTGACTAAGGTGCTCCAAACGTGTGACATCACTGGCTTCCTGTTCAGGTCTACTGCTAAGATCTTCATCGTCTGTGTGTTTTATTGAGGGTTTGTTTCTTCACATGGCAATTTGTAATTGTACTTAGATTTTATGGTTTGGTTTAACTTCTTTAGGATTATGTTTGCAATGCTTTAGTGGTCAGTAAATTTTCAGAAACTAGGGTCTTTCTGACCCTATTTCTATACTAATATAACTGAATTATGTTTTGAGACCTTTTAACCTACTTTTGCCTTTGCAAATATTAATATAATTTCTAAGTTCTTTCCTTCTTTTTGTAAATTTCATGCTCCTTGGTCTTTTCTAAACTACAGCTCATGAGCTTGAGTTTCTTCTTGTTGATGTTTTGTAGCTTCTGTCGGATAAATACTATGAGACTAAACTATATATATATATATATATATATATATATATATTATGTGAAATGTAATATATATAAATATATATCTAAAATACTATTAGGAGAAATTAATATAATAATGATTCAAAGATAAATATATATATACATAATAAATTGTCATTATATTAATCTCATAATAATGAATAGACATGTCCCATGAAGGGACATGTCTCTCCTAGCCTTATTCTCAATATAAATAAAAGAGAGATTGCTGCATTTGAAAAACACAGACAACACAGGCAGTGCTATTACATTTGCAGCGATCCTAAAACTTAACATGGTATCAGAGCAGGTGACAATCCTGGTGACGTTATTCTCACAAGAAGATCCACATTGATGGGGTTATCAGCATTCACGTGGAGTACTTGAGTTGAGGAGCATAAAAACATCAGACACTGTCCCATGTTGAATTTTGACTGCAAACCATAGAGAAACTAAGTTGAGGGAAGCCCTGATCTACCTCATTGAGATGGTGCCTTAGGTATGTGCCGAATTCATGGAAGCCACATCAGATGAGATCACAGTGAGTGGATAGATAAATCTCGTGCCGCACTGCGTTGGAGAATGCAACATTGAACTGCCGAGTCCATGGTTTAGATGATACTTTGAATTGCTATAAGACTGCAAGAAATGACCTCGACTGATCTAAGCATCATAGCCGCAGTGAAAACAGTGTGATCTCTTCTTATTGCTACTGGATAAAGTGTAATCTGCGTAGTCTGAATGTTCCTTGGATCCATGTTATGAGTTCCTATGTCACAGTGGACTTGATGTGAGTTCTGTGGGGAGTAGGTGGTTATGTTTGCATTGAAAGCACGCTGACTGAGATCATTGATTGCAGGGAATACTGACTGTAAAGAATACGAGATCCCGTGTTGATAACCTGCATTGTAAATCACTGCGGATGGGAGACTCATCATGGACCTGTGATCTTCTGTGCGTACATCTTCTGTTGCAGATGGCTAAGTTTGACCACGGATCAGGCTGAGATGAGATGCATAGGGTTTTTTGCACATTGGAGAGGTTACAGTGGGAGATACCTGAATTGTGCAGTGCAAGAGTCCGTTGAGTG
The DNA here is from genome assembly GCA_027943335.1 of Chamaecyparis obtusa. Lineage (NCBI taxonomy): Eukaryota > Viridiplantae > Streptophyta > Pinopsida > Cupressales > Cupressaceae > Chamaecyparis > Chamaecyparis obtusa. Next base: position 439,504 of record BSBK01004953.1, on the reverse strand, counting down.
GGGACTGCGAAGGTTGAGCATATTAGAAGCTCTATGGTGCAGGTGAGAGCATGGGAGAACCGACATTGAAGACTTGCCAAACCCATAAAGTGTGGAGCCCATGTCGATGGAACCATACTGAGCTTGGGTGATGACTGTCTTGTTTGCAGAGCGTGCAGAACACAGAGCTGCTGAGAATGGAGTAAGACACCACAGTGTATGTTGTTCTGAGATCACGGTATACACCTCTGCAACGCCCATGTTAATAGAGAAGAGAACTTCTGAGAGAAAGACATTATTGGGCCCGAGTTTATTTTGCCAACTATTCTTAAGTCTGAATATATATTGAACAGAGGATTGCGGAGGATTTATATTATTGTTTTGAAGTCGTTTAAGATATTTTTGGCTTGGCATCCGAAAGAAATTAAATGAAGTTTACATTTTATATATCGCAGAGGATATATATTGTGATTACAGTTTATTATACATCACAGAGGATATATTGGGATTGCAGCCTGCATATATTATATCATATACATATCATATCGCAGAGGATATACAGATCATAGTATATAGAAGGTTATATATACATTACAAAAGATAAATATATTGCAGAGGTATATATATATCAGGATAATAAACTCATATTGAATATTGAAATAATAATCAATTGAAGATGTGAACATAAGTGAAGCCACCCTAGCGCCACTGAGAATACATAGTCAGAGGGAGTAGATAGAGGATATGTTTCAGTTGACTTTTGAGGATCTTGATCATATTGATTCAGAGGGAGTCTGACACTTCAGAGGAAACTTTGGACGATGACAGTTTATCATAAGCAATCTTGGATGAAAAGATCAACATATTGATATCTGCTTAATGAGTTCTTCTTAGTGAGAGAAGTTCAAGGTGAAATCCCTTGTTTCCACCCTCGCTGCTGAGGCATGGTGGATGTCATGGGTGTGACTCCAAGTTTTTTAATAGGCCTGCCCCCTGTGTACATCATGAGGAAGTGACGACTTCAAAATGATTATCACTTGTATTTGTTAAAGTTATTGGAAGGTGACGATCTTACAATAACTTAATCTTCTATTATGATGGATATCTTATGATGTCTAAGCAGATCATGATAGATTATATCTTGCTTGGTGGATTAATTTTCTTAAACAAACCATGAATATCTTGCATGGTGGATTAATTTCCTTAAACAAACCATGAATATAATGTTCCTATGGTAAGTATTATTGAGGATACGTGTGCACATACCTTATGAACATTTTTGAGTATTTGGTGAATATCATGCGACTTGATATTTTGAGGCCATTACTTAAAGTACTTGGTGAATATCATGCGGCTTGATATTCTGAGGCTAGTACTCCTGATATCATGAGATGATATCTAATGGTGAATATCTTATGATCAAGGATATTCTTAAACATGCCATTTTTGATATTAGGCTGAGGTAATATTATATCCCGTGTTTATCCTCCTTAGCTAAGAGGGAGTGTTGATGTTTTATAGCTTCTGTTGGATAAATACTATGAGACTAAACTATTGAAGAGATATATATATATATATATATATTATGTGTGAGATATAATATATATATATAGATATATATCTAAAATACTATTAGGAGAAATTATTATAATAATGATTCAAAGATATATATATATATATATATATATATATGTATATATATATATATATATATATATATATATAAAATTATCATTATATTAATCTCATAATAATGAATAGACATGTCCTATGAAGGGACATGTCTCTCCTAGCTTCATTCTCAATATAAATAAAAGAGAGATTGCTGCATTTGAAAAACACAGACAACACAGTCAGTGCTATTACATTTGCAGCGATCCTAAAACTTAACACTTCTCCTTGAGATGTGCTTTTAGACATTTGACCTTATGTTTGATTGATTTTGCAATATTTAGAGTAGCTGCTTCACACTACATAAATAACCCCTTGTACTTGAGGGATGTTGGTTGTAGCTGTAATACAGTTTTTAATCCCGCAATGTACCTCTGGGTTTGAAATGGAGGTGGGATACAATGAGTTTGAAGTGGAGCTGTTAGTGTCTATGATATAAAAGAAAAACTTGAAAACAAAATACTGAACTGAAACCTAAATCTGACTGACAATCTACTGAATTTTTAAAATTCTGAAAACAGAAGTTTGCCAAAACAAACTCTGAAATATAAATGGAAAGTGATTAACTTTCAATATTAAAAGTAACAACAATTTTTGTACCAAAGCCAATAGACCTAGCATCCAAATCTTTCAAATGATCCACCCCTAATTGTCGGGACAAAATAATCTTCAATTTGAGTCACTCCGAGTTGTGAAAATAAACCAATCTTCTATGCATGAAGTTCTTGACCAAGAAGTTCACAAAATTTTGCATCAAGGGAAAACTCTGAGAATAAATCTTTTCAACTAATAGATAAGGAATCACTCTCCTTTATTTAGAGTCTAGACACATTCCCAAATACAGATTTTAAAAAGAAACCGATCCTTGTGACGTATCCTTAAGACAATCTTTTTAGCCTTTTAATGGCTTGATTTGCATTATTCTTTTAAACTAAATATTAGCCTTTACATGCCTTTATTTTCTCTCTACTATTTCCTTAGTGTATACTCATTCTTTATTTTCTTCCACATTTTCCTTGAAAATTTGTATCTTAACCCTAGCTAGTTGTCTCCTGTATCAAATGTTTGTCCCCTTATGTTTGTGATTTATATGTCTGTAGACATCGAGAGAATTTACCTGATGTATTCCAGATAATTCCCTAAATAATATAGAATATTCCTAGAAAAGTTTCTTAAATGTGTCTTATAAATGACATGAAATTTTTTCTCTTGTAATAGTAACTGGTTGAAGAGAGTTAAAATTATCTAAGTTGCCAGTATTGGGACGAGAACCCGGTATGTGGGTATGGGATTTTTTTTGCCCTTGGGTATGTGTCTGTGTATACAAAGAAATTAAATAAATATACAGAATTGTAAAGCTAAATACATTTGATAGTATGTTACTTCATCATTGATCAATGCCAAATGCCAAAGATAAATATTAAATGCCAATTGATAGTTCAGAATTTCAATATTATGTCATATGCCATACAATATATATCATACATGTCTAGGTTCATGATTCAAATGAAAATCATTACAATTACAAAATTAATCAACAATAATAATTGTCTTCTATCTTCATCAGTCATCAAAAGGATCATCATCCATTGTTGCAAGTTCAACATCATTTGAACCCAAAACTTTGCCACTCCCACTAGGTGCATCATGTGTAAGTATCTCATCATCATCACCCATAGTGACTCTAGTAGGATCTTCAGTACCTGCATCCAAGTTGGTACTGTCAGAGGTTACATCCCAATGCTTTGTTGACCCATTCTTGTATTGGTGTTCCTTACGTGATAGAAGGTGGAAATTGGAATGAACATAAACCAAGTCTTTTGCTTTTTTTTTTGCAGCCAATTTGTTATGCTTCACTGAGTGGATAAAGGAGTATGTACTCCAATTCCATTCAGCAAAAGAAGAACTTGCAACCTGTTAAAATTCGAGAGAAAACCAACGAAATTTAAAAATAAAAAATGCAAAATAAAATAAAGAATGTTACATACTAAATTCTACAATAGAAATGGTAAAATGATTAAAACAAAAAAAAAACTTATGCGTGATAGAATCTTTATTACAAGGAGGTTGTGTTGATGTGAGTTTTGTGACCACTCCAACATGTAGAATAAAATACAAAGTATTCTATCCTCTCTTGAACAAGGAAATTTTTAATTCTAAGCAAAGTAACAAATGTGTGATCAAATGAAGCAACCCCAAGGTTTACAATGAGTGACTTTATGTTGGATATAACTCAGTTGATATGATGTGATCTTGCTGGTAATCATGAGGGGACTTATGTAAATGTTTCTTGACTTAGTCAATTCTTTTCCCTCAAACTGGCTGGAACTTGAATTCTTGAACCAGCTTGAACTTCAAAGAAAGATTAAAAAGGGAAAGGGTTTAGAGAGTCTAAGGTACTTCCTTGGGACACTGATATCAACAGATGTTGCTTAGATGAGTGAATTCCTTAACCAAGCTTTGCTTCCCCAAATGCAACAACTACACAAAGGTGATGCAATCTCCAAAGGTAATGAAGGATTTTCATATTGTAATCATTCATCCAAATATCCAATATTGGTGCAATCTAAATGAACATCCACAATCGAACTTGTGCTTAGGTGGGTTTAGAACTTTAGACTAACCATGCATTGCAGTTTGCAATCAACAAACTAGAAATCGTATGAACACGGAATTTGTCATGCATCTTCACATTTCTCCATTTCAATCAATGAACTTCAACTAAAACTTGAGAAGTAGGAACCATGCAAAATATAGAAGAAACACACAAGGATCCACCATATCTTCAATGAAAATATTATATTAACTTCAACATAATCTTGACAACAATTTTTGATCTCCTACTACTATTGCTACTTGCTAATGACTAATTGACTAAATCCTTACAAATGAGAAGGCCAAACCTTTTATAGACCTCTCAATTACAATGAAGGGCCCAGATTGATTTGAAATCAATGTATAAGGTAATTCAAGGAAACCCTAATTAGGGTTTGTTACAATCACCACTTAAACATTTAATGCCATCAAATGAGACAATTACAAATATTTGAAATACATATCCTCAAGGATGAACCAATAAGAAAATTTCATGTAGTAATACATTAAATGCCTTCTATATCTCCACTTGTGAATGAGTTAGATTTGATGAACTTAGACATGTCAACTTGGAATCTTTTGATTGGTTGAAGATGAGTAGGTGCCACCTCAACATGTGTATCTTGTTATCTTTGTTTCAACTCCACTTCATCATCATAAAGAAGTCCCTGCATCTCTAGTAATATCTCTTGATACTCAACATTATTTGGCTTTGGATTAATTGCGATGGCTCATATTCCCAAATTGCTTCATCTTCATGAATCTTCCTTTTCATTTTCATCCTCCATTTTGGAAATCTTCTCTTCTAATTGCTCTTGTCTTGACATCTCGAACTTCTTGCATCCATTGAGTCCTTCATTTTGATCTTGGATTGTCGATGTGGCTTTCCTCATCTGTAGAGTAATCTTTCCTTGATCTTGAATTTCTTGTTGAGACGTGAATCTTGTTTGTGAGCTCGAACTTGCTTTGAATCTTGCTTTGAATGTGTTGAGATCTTCCTTCGCATTATTGATGAATATTTGGAATTCTTTGCATGACATGATTTCCCATGTTATGAACTCTTCCATCTTCTTCACGATCATCATTCCACTACCTTTCATGCATCGATCCTGAAAAAAGAAAGAGAGAACATTTTCAATTAAGGTTATGAAACAAAATCGAATGTGAGCAAATTTGGAATGACCAGAGACATTTTCATGATAAAACATCCTTTCCAAAGAACATGATTTTAACTTTTGATTTGCATTTGGATAAAGACATTTAATTTCATCATTCACAATGTTTTATCATTTCAAGCACAACCAAACTTGAGTGGTTCCTGATTTTACTTCTGATTTTTGCACCCATATATCTGATTTGCAATTTGAATTTTGATTTTTACAGTTAGATGTCTGATTTTTGCACTTCCTCTACCAAAATTCAATGTCTTATATCAGGATCTGCCACCGGATTTATTTAAGGTGATCAGATCTGAAAATTTGTTCTTGCTTGTCTCTCAAGATCGTCTCCTTGTATATACTCACTGGAGGCTTTGTGATGTTCTCTTTCTGAAATAATATTGAATAATAAAAGAATTAAAATATAAAAATAAATAATTATGGAATCGCATAATTATAGGATAGTCCTTTGGATAACCAAGCACATTACTCGCGTTCGGATGGGGAGGAGTATTGAAATTATTAGGAGGAATAGATGAAGTCAAAGGTTCATTATTCCTCTGATAAACCCTTGGTCCATTCCCTTGCGATTGCTGGAATGTTTGCACTTCTTGAATTCCTTGGACTAAAACACTATTGTTCAAAGGTGGGAAAAGATAACCTCCTTCCCTCATTGGTTCATTTGGGCCCGGTTGAAATTTTATAGGTTCCACACGTGGCGTCTACATTGGATCATTAGCCGATGCTGGTGGAAATCTCCCCACATGCTCTTCATAAAATTCAGAGGGAAATGATTACTCCTCAAAAGTCAATCAATGGTCATATCTAACAGTTGGGACGATTTCAAGTCCTGTCATTGGAGGATTCTCTTGATTAACTGATTCATCTACCACCTTTTGGAATACATTGGTAGCTTTCTTAAATTCAGGGCATTGCAGCTCTGAGTATTGATTTGTCTCATATATCCTACACCATGTTGATAGGGATGCCTTAGCTAAGAATATCTTATCCGCGGTTCTATTCTTAGTAGCTGGGGGATTATCAAGTGGCGACACCACATTACTATTGTTAGAATTTGTATTCCAAGTCCTCTTTTAGTTGTTGTTGTACCGTTGATTGCTTGACTGAGCACCACTTTGATAGTTTCCTCCTTGGTTATTCCTTTGGTATCCGCCATCCTGATTGTTCCTTTGATAATTACCATCTTGGAGAGTTGGTTGTTTCTTTGATAGTTTCCTTGATAATTGCTTTGATAGTTATTCCGTTGTCCTTGGAAATTTCTTTGCATGCTTTGAAGTTGATTATTCTGATTCCTTAAGTATGTAACCTTCGTGGACAACTTTTTCACTTGTTCAATTAACCCCTTCATCTCATCCTTCTCTTCTTGTGTTCTTGTAGATGTACTCGCACCTTGAAGATATACATGTACTATTGGAGGTCCTTGAGGTAATGGAGCCCTAGATGCAACACAAGTTGATTTGATGGAGCTTGGTACGTGAGTTGTGGAACTTGGTTGCTTGGCAATCCAATAGTCATTGTAGGTCTTGATACATGTTTCATTTGCTTTCCCACCTCCATCACTTTAGTATAGGCTTCATTCAAGGTGGTAGGAGTAGGAGAGGAGACCCTTGTAAACATGGTCGTTTAAGCATCCAAGGCATTGTAGTACATCTCCAGTGCACCTGCATCTTGAATAGTGTAAGGATCTTGTTGTCAAGTGAATGCTTTATGAAAGAGATTGTTAAATGAACTAATTAGCTCTTGGTCTTGTCTTCTAACATCTGTGAACTGTCTATAAAAGTCCAATAGAGTGATGCGAATACCAAATTTTCCAATGAATGTTGTCTTCAGCTAATCCCATCCATTTCTAGATGAGGTTGGCAAATGCACGAACCAATAGAAATCCTCTTCTTCTAGAGAGTGAGGGAAGAGCCTACATGCAACATCCTCATGTTGGATTCTTCTATTGCATAGTGCGTCTTCAAAAATCTTGATGTTCTCTTCTGCTGTCCGATTGGGGTCATTCACATGGAACTTGGAGCAAAAGTGCTCTAGATTCTTTGGCAAATCATGGTACTGATTGAATGTGAGAGGCGAAGCATTGTTTTGAATCCATGGTGCTTGCTGCGCCATTGCCGCTTGAGTTGGTTTAATTACTTGAGCTTGAGAAACTTGAGCCGGACTACTTGAAGAACTTGTCCAACTCGAAGTGTTAGCTACCCAACGATTTCTTCCTTTCTGTTGAAATTGCAACTCAATCAATTCCTCCTTTTGATGTGGAGTTGATTTGAGTATTCTCTGTCTTCTATTTGATTATACCCTTTTGAACCTTTCAGGAGAGAAAGATCCAATCCTCTTATCCAACTTTGTGTTCTAACTTTGATTTTCTTCGAGACTCAACTGAGCCATCCTTTGTGCTTTTCTTTCTCTCTCAAGCTTTCTCTCTAGTTCTCTTTGACGTTCCAACTTTCTTTGAATTCTAATTTCAATTGCTTGTGCTTTCCTCTCTTCCTGATTCAATACCTCACCAGCATCCAAATACTCTCTATTATCTGCTCTATCTTCCCAAGCGATTGTGTCAAATGTAGCTACAATATGATCTTGAAGTGTTCCCCAAGTTGCTTTAGGCTACTTTGATCTATGAAGAACCATCCTTTGTCATCGTTCAATTTTGTCTCTCACGTTCCAACCTTTCTTGATTTTGTCTCTCAATCCTTTGAGCCTTTTCTTCTTCCTTTTCTAGCACATCAACAACCTGTAAATACTCAATAGTACTTCTCTTTTGATCCCAAGCAAGAGAATGGAATGTCAGGATGATGTCACTCTAATATGTTATCCAATTTTCCTTAGGCTTCTATGGTCGGGAGAGTCCCATATTACATCATCCTCAATTTGTGACTATTCTTAAGTGAACTTTGAACATGCCCTCCTAGCGGCAATTGTTGTTGATGTGAGTTTTGTTCCACTCAAACATGCAGAATCAAACACTCAATATTTTGGGATGAAACACTAAATATTCAATCCTCTCTTGATACAAGGTCATCTCTCATGCTAAGCTTGCAAAGTAAGATCATAAAATGACTTCAAGGTTCTCTCCATTGTGGACGCCTGCTCAGTTGAAATGATGTGATTGCTGGTTATCACTTAAGGGGACTTATGCTAGTTCATTCAAGACTTGTCAACAATGCATTTCTAAAGATTTTGCTTCACAATGTGCAATGAAAATATGGTTTGATTCTCCATCCTTTCCACTTCAATTCAAACTTAAACTTCTACAACTACTTCTACTTCTAGCTTAGGATGGAAGGAAGTATGGATGAACTTGGACTCTACTAGGTGTAGCTTTATTAGCGACTCCACTTACCTAGTGCAAGCTTCTAAGGATATACTCAAATGGTTTTCAAATCAATGGATGCAAAGTAAAGATTGGATATCAATTGAAGTTAAGTACTTTCACTAGCTCACCATACAAGGCACTCCTACCATCAGCAAGAGGCTAGTGGCCCAGTTTATATTCGAGTCAAGCAAGTAAACATTCACAATTATTTCATCCAACTAAACTACTTCTAAGCAACATGAAATCCTAAGCTAAGTGAGGAATGTGGATCACAGTTCAAACTTGATCACAACAATTCACCATGCAAGACACAAAAATGAAAAGTAGAGCAAATTTGACATTATCTTAGCAACAATTCTCCAACAAGTATTGCTTTACAAATGAAAGGGGTGGGAGTTTATATAGGAGCCCCAATTGTGATGAACGACCAAGATTGATTTGAAATCAATGTCCCAGATTAAACCATTACAAACTCTAATTAGGGCAACTAAAAATAGCCAATAGAAATGAAGCACCACAAAATGAGCCAATGAGAAAATTTAATGGCTTGAGGACCAATAGGAAGCAAGAAAGCCGCCATCTCATCATTCAACTTATCATTATGATCATGTATGCCTCTTTAATCTTTATCTTAATTCCACTTCCTTATCCTTAGGAATTCTTCATCGTCCTTGGACTTCTTTCTCTTGGATGTCTTGACTTTGTAGTACTTGAACCCTTCATATTTCCACCTTCATTTTTTGGAATTCTTCTTTGTCTTCTTCATCTTCAGACTTGATCCTTGGGAAAATCCCTTGAACACATTAGCATCTTCTTTGATATATTAAATCTTCCTCAATCCATTTCCTTGTATGGCTGGATCATCATCAGGATCACTCCCTTGATTGAAATCTTGTCCTTGAATTCTTTCTTGCTCTCGACCTCAAACTTGTTCTTATGTCCTTGTCCATGCTCCTATGTTAACTTTGGTGTTAGAATCATCCTCGAATATTCCTTGGTGTACTTGTTTGATCCTTATGGAAAATTGATGTGAATAGGTACAAGTTGATCTCCTTTAAAGATAGTACTTATTCTTCAAGCATTTATTTAAGTGAAAGTTGGCTTGCATAGGGACACATGAATGTTCATGAATTGAATCCCTGAACTTGACCATAGACTCTTTTAAACCCGGACTTGTTCTATGTCCTTGCTTGATGAAGACTTGACCTTGAGATGATTCTTTCAGCTTGATCTTTGAATTTTTTTTCCTTTGTCCTAGTTTTGAATTGCATCATCTTGAAGTGTTGTCTTCCTTTGAACTCAATCACTTTAGAATAGTCCTCTTTTATTGCTGTCCTTGGCCTTGAGCTTGAACTTGTCTTCCACCTTCCTTTGTTCACTTCCTTGCGACTATCCCTGCATTTGATTTGGACATGATTCCTGGTACAAAGCTTGAAGTCAGTATGGCCTTAAAGGACTTAAACAAAATAATACATTTCAGACTTCACAATCCTTGAATGAGTCCATTAATTCTATGCCATAATTTAGTAATTATATCCCTTGAGAGTTGTAATAAAGTAGGCACTTGAAATAGAGTCCTAAGACAACAAAAATTGATCAATACTCAGTCACAAAAATGATGAAATCAGACTTCCATTAAATTCTGGTTTTATGAGGACAAACATGGTAAGTATGAAAAGTAACTTAGGATTGGTTCAAACAACTCGTCAAGCTCACCATTCATTATGCTGATAGATTTATGTGTGAACTAGGAACCCAAATCATGATTCAATCATGCACCAAAACCATACTTCACCACCAAGACCAACTTAACTTTTCTGAAGACATACCTGCAACTGCACTTTTTGGGTGAATTTAAGTGGCAAACTCAGTGATTTAGATGCCCAAGGACCCCCTAAAGACTCAGCAATATCAAACTCGAAGATTGGGGAAATTTAAGAATTTATGAGGAATTTCCAAAAAATCACCCCTGCTACTAATGTTTGCAGACCTGGGTTTGCAAACTCGATTATTTCAGACCTTTAATGGCTTAAGATGAGCCCAAAACGCTGAAAAAAGGTCTATCATAAATTTCCAATCAGATTTTTAACTCAATGCAAACTCAGAATTGTATGGAGAAAATTAATTTTCAGATTTTTGCTCATAACTTACTACAGCCCTTGGGTGCCTCAAATTGGTTGCAAAAGATGTGTCTTGGCCTGGGCATTAATCTGCAAACAAGTCTTGGGGGGTTTGGGGCTTCAGTGATTTTATATGTTTTTTCAAAAAAATCGCCCCTGTTCTAGAAACCCTCAAGACTTTATTCTGAAAATGGATATTTTCAGCCTCTTTTAGACTTTAGATTGATCCTAGAACCTCTAGCAATCCCTTCTCTTTAATCTGCAATCACCTATGGATAGTTTAGAAGTTGGAATAAACATGGCAATTTTGGCAAAAAATGATCTTTATGGAGGGCATCTTTAGGTTAAATCTGCAGACATAGATGTCCTCACAACCCACCTTGAGCCTTCAACTTCAGCCACCTGCAACATCAGTCTTTAGAACATGGTTGATATCCTCCTCCTTTCTCAATCTTCAGCCTTCCTAGGCTTGATCGAATTTGTTTTATCTCCTTCAATCACTTGCTTATTTTCTTTATTTTTTCTAATGGCTGTAGCTTCCCTTAAAGTGATTTTGGCTTTTCTTTTCACCAACACAAGCAATGTGGGATAAAACCTTTTGTCTTCTAGAAGCTTGTAAAGCTTTATTAATTATTTCCCCCTTTTATTTAATTAATTTTTATTTTTATTTTATTTCTCTTGCCAAATTTTCACTTGCATGCTCAATCGGATAGAGGCATTGTGTTTCAGATCATTAGGTACTTTCTAGTTTCTATTCTACATCATGTGCTTTTAGTATTAAATGCATAACTTTGAAATTACTTCATGCACAGATTTATTACATTTAATGAAGAAAAGATCATAACATAAAAATAACACTTTGCAAATCTTTTCTGAAAATGTGATTTTGATTCATCAGAGTTTTGTATTTATGCTCCACACAAGCCGTGAAACTAGCTAGGAATTCAATGCATTTTGAATTCAAACAATATATATATATTCATAGGTAAAACAAAGAAACATATAAGGTGAAAGGGGCCAGTCATTGCCTGAATGACTGGTTGAAGTTGGCAAGCCCGGTGTGTTGCCTCCTCGCTGTCCTGCATCCCGTGTCCTTGCTGCCTTGTGTCCTAAAAAAAAAAAATTGCAAAAGAAAGATGTTAGATCCAAAGGACCTAACCAATGACAAGTCCTATCTCACCTATATCTACCCACACATATATACACGATTCAAATTCAAATGACAATTGATTATTTCTAACATGTTTGTTTCTTGTGCAGCCACAGGGGTCTGTCAAAGGCATGTGGACATAAATGTGGCTCGCAAAAGGGTTTGAGCCAAGCATGCCATTAAGAGAGAAATGCAGTTAAAAGCTCGAAAAGAAAAAGAAAATAAACGTTAAAGGGACATGTGATCAATGCATGAAACCTTTTATTTTATTCAGCTTTAAGCAAATTAAAATGAAGGAAAGAACAAGTTGTTTAAGGGACAATTCATATTGGATTGAAACCTTACAGTTTGTTTAAATCAATATTATCAGAATGTCAAATGGATCAGTATTTTATCAATCATTGCAAACTTTCAAGTGCTCATTAATGAATGAATTTAACGGAGGGAAAGAGATGCATATTTTAACCCTTGATCTGCTCAAGGAGGTCCTACTGGTGAATAGAAATGTAACCAGAGAGGCGGCATGTGATAAAAAATAAATAGTCTAAAAGTTTCAGTTAAAAAGTACATTCACAATGAACTATACCAGCTACAACAAATGCCAAATCCAAAGTGGCTTGATCCTCTTCAAGTAGTAGAATATAATGAGAACCAAAATGGATATAATTATATTTAGAAATGGATGCAGGTAAATCATGTTATCAGATATGCTGCTACAAATTTAACAATGGAGTTATCAGATATCGTGAATATTATTATTCCTGTTAACATTTAGATTGAGTTCAATCCTTCTTATAAAGTGTTTATATATGAGTATTTTGATATCAATACTGTGCCAATATTGAACTAATTTTAGGAAGGTTTTATTGTGTCATCCTTCTTATAAAGTGTTTATATATGAGTATTTTGATATCAATACTGTGCCAATATTGAACTAATTTTAGGAAGGTTTTATTGTGTCAGATCAATATCATTCTCATCTTCAGATTTGGTGTATCTCCTTAAGTTTCCATTTAAGTTTTCCTATTTTTAGTATTTAGAGTTCATGCAAGAAATCCTTCTTATCCCTTTTCCAACGAAGTTTTTAAAAATTCTGCATTAGTTTCAGGTGAAGTATTATATAGGAACCGGCCTAAAATCTGGATATTCACTCCATTTTTGGGAAACCCACTATCCAGGAGTGTTTCCATGTTTCTCCAGAAGGTTAAGTTTTTGAGAACTTAACCGGGTGCACTTTTGAGAGCTAACAATTTTGGCATGCTCGGTGGGACAACTCTTTTGAACTGATTTTTGTGATAGTTTTTATTTAATATTGTGTTGATTCTGATATGTTGTTAGCATAAAAAGGACCTGTGAGAGGTTGTTTTTATTGATGTTTATAGTTTTTGATCAGATAAAATGATCATAATATTATGAGAATATAAATAAACATCATTAAATTGATATGAGATAATATTATTCTACATTATATATACATATTGATATATATAGTAATAATGATATTATTGTATATATCAATATGCATATACAATGTATATATTATAGTTGATAAATAAATAATATTAATCTCATATGTCATACTGATTGATATCGGTTTAAACTAAATAAATATCATTGAAATGATAATATTGTTATTCAGATAGATCAATATAAAATAATATTATATAATAATAATGATGTTATTATATATATATACACATCGTATCGGTTAGTATAATATGAATATTATTATAAACCATTAATAATTATAGTCAATAATATGTATTGACTTCATATCGACGATAGCAAGTATTATCTTAGTGTTAATATTACTCACCGTATGAGTTTGCATTGAATCGGTGAGTTACGTGGGACAGGTCTCACGTAGAGACACGCCCCTACGTAATGTCTCTACGGAGACCTATATACATATATGTATAAAGATCACTGCAAGATGAAAAAAAGATAACCGATGTACAGCGAATACAAGAACAAAATATAAGAGATGAGTGATGTACAGCATAATTGGTGAGGATATACAGCGAAGATACTTAGGGATGTCTCCTATAAATGAGATACGATGAACAAGATATGAGCGATGCACAGCAAAGAAGAAGACTGGTCATTGTCATGTATATCTAAGATCGATGACTGGTCATTGTCATAGATGCAGTGATATACGGATTAAGTGACACAAAAGAGCAACAGTAATATGTACCATAAAGATGAGTAATCTGAGTTACTCATCTACAATAACATGAATGATATATATATATATATATATATATATATATATATATATATATATATATATATATATATATATATATATATTGTTGAAATATATATCATATATATATTAAGAGATTATATATCTATAAATTGAATTTTAAAGTAAATTAAAAGTCTTATAATCTGATCTAAAACTTAACAGTTTTATTGCATATTTGGAAACTCAATCTCATGGTTATGAAGAGTAGTGCTATTTGAGATGAATCGAGACTAGAAGCTCAAAATCTTTTGAGTATTTGTAGTTGTCTCCACCAAGAAGGAGAGGGAGAATGCTTCTTAGAACTCCTCCTTCAAAGAGAACTCAATCTACACCGCCTGCCATAGGAGATAGACTCTTGTTGTCTTACGAAAGGAGTAGGCATTCAAACAAAGAGGTTAAAATGCATTCAACCTCACCAACTTTCAGAAAAGGGCCCCTGTCAGTATTTTCCGCGTCAACTTCAGCAACACAGGGCACTACACATTCAACAAGTGCTAGTTCAACTGCTACAACATTTTCCATTCAGCAAGTACTTGTACCACCACCAGCAATGGCAAGGCAATTCACCTTTGTGCGTTTTAACCAAGGGAGCCCTTTAAACCATGTCCAACATGATGACATTCCTCTTGCTACCTTAAAAAGCTTACCAGAATATGCAGGGGAAGAGCAAACTACAACACTGGACCATATTAGAGATGTGGCAACCTTGTGTTATGCCCATCATATTACACAAGATAACATAGCTGTAAGGTTGTTAGCAACCTCATTGAGGGGGAAAGCACTTCAGTGGTTCAGAGGATTGAATGTGGGTTCTATCACTGCGTGGGATGACTTAGGGGATTCTCTAAGCAGTTATTTCAAAGATAAGTCAAACCATTTGTCCTTAGTTGAGCAGCTGACCACTATTAAGAGGGCCCCTCAAGAACAAATGTTTGATTTCAACATGAGATTCCAAAGGACTTGGAATAGAATCCCTGTTCAAGTCAAGACATCATCTGAACATGCTTTTTTGTCTTATTTAAAGACCTTGAATAGTGACATATCAGGTGTAATCCAGTCTATGGGAGAAACCTCACTGCCACAATCATATGACATAGTTGTGAGGGCAGAGAATAGCTTGATTCACGCTGGAAAAATAGCACCAAGGCCTCCAATGCCTATTTTTCCTAATATTTAGCCAAACATGCCGCTTATTGTTCCTCCTTTCGCACCATTACCTACTGTTCCAACATTGCAGGTGGCTACAACAAGTAATTCAACTGCTGCAGAGTCATCTCAAGAGCTGCAAGAGATTAAAGTAGTCAACAAAATATCGAAAAACATACTACAGACTTTGGGGAATGAGTTAGTGAGCCTTAAGAGGCAATAGTACCAGGGACAACAGCCTTACTAGCAATAGAATCAAGGTGCAAATCCTTACTATTAGCAACAGGCTTTGGGAGGACAACAACAACAAAACCAAGGTGGTAAGCTGCCCTATTAGAGTAATTATCAAGGAAACAGGTAAAATGTGAACCCGAGGCCTTTTCAAACATATGTACAACGACTTTGAATGCTGTGAGAGATATTGTACCAGCTCAAAACAATTTAGCTGCTGAATATGAATGGT
Organism: Chamaecyparis obtusa; assembly: GCA_027943335.1. NCBI lineage: Eukaryota > Viridiplantae > Streptophyta > Pinopsida > Cupressales > Cupressaceae > Chamaecyparis > Chamaecyparis obtusa. Next base: position 423,635 of record BSBK01004953.1, on the reverse strand, counting down.
GCTATCTGTGCAATCAACCTCACAATCAGGGAACTTGCTCTAATGGGGTCATCAATCAAGCGCTGATGGTTCAAAATGCGACAAGTACACAACTAGAGGCATCTAGAGATGTGATTGAACAACATGACTCAACCCTAAGTGAGACTGCTTTCTCTAATTGGCAAAAGGAGGAGTTCTGTGGAGTGAATGATGATACACGAACTGCAACCTATACCAGTGCAAAGAAAAGAGCTTTGGAGGCAAAGTAAGCTGCAAACAAGGGTAAAGGACCTGCAATCGATGAATCATCATCCGCCCAAATGCATGTGGCACAAAGGAGTCCTATCCTCCCAGCCAAAGAGCAGCCATAATCACAGTTGAATCAGGCTGGTGTCAAGGCACATCCCCAGGTGCATTCAACTACGCCTTACAACATAGCTGAAAATATGAAGAAAATGAATGTTACGATGTCTATGTGGAATTCATTGGCCATTCCAGGACAAACTAATTTGTTAAAAAAGGCTTTGTTCGAAGAACAATATCCTAAGCAAGTTTTTGATGCACCTCCCAAGACTGTTCTGACAAATGCTACTGCAGAAGTTACTCCTCAGGATGGTGGTAAAACACAAGGTACAAGTGTCAAACCCCCTCTGTTTTATGTATCTTTGATTATACAAGATAAACGAGTTTATAATTGTATGGTAGATAGTGGTGCTACCAGCCTTGTGATGCCTAAGAAGATAGCTAATCACCTAGGATTAGTTTATTAGCCGTTGAAAAAGGGGGTGGTACAATTAGATGGTTCCACTGTTAAAACCATAGGGGTGATTAAGGATGCTGATTTGACTCTCCATGTGTGCCCTAACTTCTCAATCCCTCAAGACATCTTTGTGATTGACCTTCCCCCGTATTTTGCCCTTTGTCTATCACAGGAGGTCACGACCAAGATAGGGGGATACCTTTCATTAGATTGGTTATTGACATTAAGAGATGGTAATCAGTAAGCTTACTACCAGTACATGGCAATTAAGTATTTTCATTGATTGGCAAAAGAGGAAAGAGGGAAAGAGGTGTTTGACATCTCAATCTAAGGTCTAAAGATCTAAGGAGAACACCAGTGTGGATCTGTATGTAAAGAGACTGGTTTGGCAACCGGTGACACTATGCAAGAAAGAAGAAACTATATCTGCTCATCAAGAGCAACTGGTCACTAAGCAGAGTGCATTAGCAACCGAGGAAAGGATACAACCAAGGAAAGGATTCAATCGAGGAACGGTTACAACCGGTGTCGACTACGCAACCGAGGAATGGGTGCAACTGGTAAGCAGAGGAAGGAAAGGTGACAGGTTAAAGAACTTTCCTGTTCACAACACAAGGATCTTAACCGATCAAGTGAAGACTTCGTTACGATAAGATGAACCAGGGAAGTCATAGTCAACTATCTGTTAACCAACTCTTTGACCGGGATTTACTGCACTAAATCCGGAAGACTTTGAGTTAACATGATGATCGGTGCAAGGTGCGTTTGAAGGTGTTAAAGCTGGAGTTTGTGGCTTTAAAACATGGAGTTACCTCATTCGAAGGAATGGTGCTTGTCACACATCTATTGTTTTCTTCATAAAGCGGATAAAACAAAGGGCATGCATCAATGTTTCCTTAGTGAACTAATACTCCACCAAGTGATGTATCCGAAGAAGATCTGTAATTAGGTCATGCATGAGAAGCGCAATTAGGGCAAGGACTCTATATATTCTTTAGCCTGTTAAGAATATAGTTTGCCCTCATTCTACCTAAGCAAAGAGTGAACCTGAATGCTGAAGAAGCTAAGGTGAATAGAAAAGAGAAGAAAAGAGGGAAGAGTGTGTAGAGAAGCACAACAGAAAAGGAGAGCACACTAGCAGTGACCGGTGATGTTTCTCAGTTGAGTATAACAAAGATCTTATCAGGCTATGCAAAGCCATTTGTAAAAGGTCAAAACCCTCTATTGTTTTCTAACAATTACAATAGCTAAATCCCAGCATTTTGGGTGGACTTTAACAAGTCCCTTGTATTCAATCCCTTAACTAGGTGACATCTTTTCAGGTGTTCTAAGTCCTCTAACTAGGCAGGCACTAATCGGCCTTATTGTATCAAATCCTTTAACCAGGTCGCATCTAATAGTGCATTGTAATCCTTTAACAAGGAAGGCTTCTAACTGGGCGCTCTTTAGAAGAGTGCAGAATTTGTGAGGTCTCCTCACACCATGGTTTCCACCCGATTTGGGTTTCCACGTGATAAATTTGGTGTCACTTTGTGATTGATTGCTTGATGTTATTTTTATGCTTGAATCTGTTTTGCTTATAGTTATAAGTATACTTCATTAGATCTATTTAGAAGTTTTATAGGTGCTGATTCACCCCTCCCCTCTCAGCACCAATTGGGACTGTCAATTGGTATCAGAGCGACGGTTTCTTTTCTTTACTGCATAACCACAAAAAGGAAACAATCAAGATGATGAGAAAGGAAGGACCAAAGTTTTGAAAGGAAAACTTTACTTTGTGGTACAGTAGGAAGAAGCTGTACATGAAGACCATCGATGATCAGTATTGGAATCATGTAACCAACGATTACAATGAGCCCACTGGTACCCTAACTCCTGATGAATTGAAGATCAAGACAGAGCACACGGCTGCCATGGATATAATAGCCAACACATTGCCAGACCATGTCTATGCTGAGATTGAAAACCTAGAAACTGCTCACAAGATGTGGGCCAAGCTGCAATTAGTATATGGAGGCGACCCAAACGTACATAGAACTAAGGTTGAGAGCCTCAGAGGAAAGTATGATGACATGAGGATGAATGAAGAAAACATTGAGCAATACAACAACTGAAACAAAAAAGTGATCAACTCCATCAAAAGCACTGGAGGAAAACTCAATGAAGAGGAGTTGGTTAGCAAAATACTGAGAACGCTCAGACCTCAGTATGCCATCAAGATCTCTGCCATTCAAGAGCTCAGATCAGTGACCACAAATCATGTCACTCTTGACTCCCTAATCGGTAAGTTAATTGCATTTGAATTGAGTAATTTTGATAATAGCTTACCCATTTAGGAAGTAGCTTTTAAGTCTTCTATCTATACCTCTTCCACCAAAAAGGGAAGAGAAACCGGTAACTGCTCTACCGGTAAGATTGGTAATCTTGTTGAGAATCTGCTCTCAGAAGAGATGGAGCAAAATGAGTTTGAAGCACTCATCGCTAGGAGATTTCTCAGAGGAAAAGGGAAGTACAAAGGAAAGTTGATGCAGGCGCATCTTGGGTCTTGAGCAATCTTGCATCACCAAAAACATTTCCTGTTTCTTGTACCTATTTGGTGTGTTTTTTGTAGCCGTTGATTTCATGCTTTGCAAAGTTAATGCAGTACTGTGGACCTATTCTTGAGCACTATCCTAAGGGCGGACGTCCTAATTCATTTGGATATAGGAGTTATCTTCATTTTCCTTGGGTATCAATTTGCCACCAGTTTCGCATGAGACGTGTGGTATTTCGCCTTGCGCGGTTCCGTATGGGGAAATTGGATCTTGCGCGGTTGGGGATTTGTTCTTGGGTCATGTGTGGACCTAAATGTAATAGCACATCGTGTTTTGTTATTTTTGTCTTTAGTTTTGGTTTCTCTTCTTAGGCTGGACCTAAAATGTAATTGATGCCTGACTAGTCGGCTTGTGGCTTAGTTGGCTATATATTGAGAGCCTTGGTTGATGTAGGGGTAAGTAGAAGTATTAGGAGAAAGAGAGTAGAGTAGCATCATAATTGGATCCTGCGAGATCTTGAAGATCAGATGGTTTATCTAATATTGTAATAGCAGAGCTAGTGGTTTGCATGCTTGGAGACAAGGAGATTGGTTGGAGGCTTGCAAGCTCAAGTTTAGATATGCCTTAGTGTTTCCATCAGTTGCTGATGTGTTTCAGAGCTAGACTAGCTAGAAGATTGCTTAAATACATTTGTAATTTCATTGTATAAGGCCGAAACTTGGAAGGCCTCACAGCTGGGCATGTTGAATGAAATCCTATTTTGAGGCATTATATTGTTGTATTCTGTTGTGATTGTTGTGTTATAACTGCTGGTGTAGGTTTGGACCATCCATCATTGGATCCTCCCTCCCTGCCCTGCATCAAAAGCTTCCTCTGAAATGCTTTTCTTGCAATAAGATAGGACATATTGCTGTAAGATGTCCAGACAATGACAACAAAGACAAGAGTAACCGGTTCAAGAATAAAGCAAAGGAGTGCTACCTTGTAGGAGTCACAGACAATGAATTTGAAGACTCGGAGGATCCAGAAATTGCATTTGTTGCAATAACAAAAGAGAGCCTAGTGGTAAGTGAAATGACATTTATCTCAAGATCTCATTAGCATGATGATTGGATCATTGACATCGGATGCACTCACCACATGACTGGTGATAAGAACAAGTTCATCAACTTGAAGCTCAATGATAGTGGATCAGTAACCTTTGGAAATAATGCTCCCTGTGCTATCAAAGGTAAAGGTTCCATTGCACTCAGCACTAATGCTGTCTGTGAAGATGTGTACTAGGTAGGACTCATACAACTTAATGAGCATTGCACAACTGAACAACAAATGATTCCTTTTGGAATTCGGGCAAGGTTCTTGTGTTGTCAAGAATCAATCTGGAGCTCATGTTGCAACCTGTAGACAGAGTAAAAGGAACCTGTTCTACTTGGACTCAATGGAAGGATCCTGTCTCATTGCATCAGTAAAAGGAGAATCAAGCAAGATTTGTCTTGAAACCAAAGAGGACAATAGCTGGTTATGGCACAAGAGACTTTGCCAAATAAAAACTTTGACAGCATTGTCAAAGTAAGCAAGAAGAAATCAGTAAGAGGACTCCCTGAGATCACAAAACCTGAAAGAGATATTTGTAAAGATTGTCAGTTAGGAAAACTGACAGGAACAAGTTTTAGTAGTAAATCCTTCTTTGCTGAAAAAGTTCTAGATCTTGTGCACACAGATTTGTGTGGACCTATGAGAACAAAGAGCTACTACGGAGACTAGTACTTTATGCTCTTTGTAGATGATTTCTCACGGATGATGTGGACACTCTTTCTCAGAGAAAAATCAGAGGCATTTCACATGTTCAAAATCTACAAGGCTCGAGTGGAGAAGGAGACCAGTAAAAGCCTAAAGTGTCTGAGATTAGGTAGAGGAGGTGAATACACTTCTCAAGAGTTCACTTACTACTATGAGGAACATGGCATAAAAAGGCATCTATCCGCACCTAGGACTCCTCAACAAAATGGAGTAGCAAAAAGAAGAAATAGGACACTGATTGACTGTGCAAGAACCCTAACGATTTAGAAGGATTTTCCTCATCTCTTTTGGAGAGAAGCTATCAACATTGCCATCTATACTTTAAACCGAGTTCAAGTCAAGAAAGGAACCGGTAAGACCCCCTACGAACTATGGTTAGATCATACTCCTAGTGTAGGATATTTCAGAATATTTGGTAGCAATTGTTACATTAAAAGAGATGTGTACTCTAGGAAGTTTGAGTCCAAAAGTGATGAAGGTATATTTTTGGGTTACTCTACCAAAAGTAAAGCCTACCGGTGTCTGAATAAGAAAACGGAAAAAATAATTGAAAGCATCAATGTAAAAGTTGATGAATATTCAGAACCAAGAAAGAAGATCGGTCATAATGAACATGACGGTCTGAAAGGTCACATTGAAGGAAATCACTTTGAGTTCAATGAAGTAACCATCGAAGATGAAAGAGAAGAACATGTGTGTTGGCATCAAATTATGGTAACCAGTAAGCTCTCTACCGGTCCAAGTATTGTCATTGATTGGCAAAAGAGGATAGAGATTTGTCATCTCTATACAGGTTGAATCTCTAAGAAAATCTACATCAAGAGAGGCTGGTTTGGTACCTACTATGCAAGAAAAGACTGACTGTAATCCATTGTAACCGGTCACTACACTAAGCATCAGCAACCAAGCAATGCACTCAATTAGAGAAGAGAGTATTCCTGTATCAACCAAGGACTAAACTACAACCAGTGTAGACAAGTATAGCTAAAAGCAATATCCAACTAGTGTCTATAACACAACTAGGACAGTGTAACTGGTAATCCTCGCAAGAGAAAGCAAACCGAGGAACAATGCAACCGGTAAGCCAAGAAAGAGACTGCAACAAATCGAAGGACTCAACTGATATATTATAAGACTTAGGTATGAACCGAGGAAGTCATAGTCAACTGTCAACTATCTATTCCAACAAGCTCTTTCTATCGAGATTTATTGCAGTAAATCCGGGTGACCTTGAGTTGTCTTGGTGATCGGTTTGAGGAGCAGTTAAAGGTTTTAAAGCCAGAATCACTGGCTTTTTGAGGCGCGACTGAAGGATTTAAAGCCGGATCCAGTGGCTTTAAATCAAGGTGTTATCTCCTATGAAGGAAAAGTTGCCTAACGCGCAACTGCTGTTTTCTTCATGGAGCGGATAAAGATGGAGCATGCATCAGATGTTTGCTTAGTGAACCAATACTCCATTGAGTGATGTATTCGAAAAAGATCTCAGGATTAGGTCATGCATTTGAGGTGCAGTTAGGGCAACAAATCTGTATATATTCTTATGCCTGTTGAGAATAAGAGTTGCCTTCATTTTGCCGAGAAAAAGAGTGAACCTGTATGCTACAGAAGCCAGGGTAAAAGAAAATAGAGAAAGAGAAATAGAAGATTGTGCAAAGCAGCACAATAGTAGATGAGAATACACCTACGACAACCGGTGATGATTCTCAATTGAGCACAAATAGAGATCTTATCAGGCTAAGCAAAGCCATTTGTAAAGATCATACTTCTATTGTTTTCTAGCAAATTACAATGGACAAATCTTAGTATTTGGGTGAACTCTAATAGATCCTTTGTATCAAAATCCCTTAACCGGGTGACATCTTTCAAGGTGTTTAAAGTCTTTTAACCAGACAGGTCCTAACAGGCCTTATTGTAACAAATCCTTTGACCGGGTCGCATCTAGCAAGTGCACTTTTATCCTTTAACCGGGAAGGCTCTTAACAGGGTGTACTCCAGAAGAGTACAAAATTCGTGAGGTCTCCTCACACCGTGGTTTTTACCCTAATCGGGTTTCCACATGATAAATCTAGTGTCACCTTGTGATTGTTTACTTATTGTTATTATTTGCTTAAATCTACTTGCCTTTGTGCTGTAAGTTTACTTCATTGGATTTAGAGAGAAAGATTTTAGAGGTGCTGATTCACCCCTCCCCTCTCAGCACCGGTTGAGACTGTCAATTGGTATCAAAGCCAAGTCTTTTTTTCTTTGCTGCTTAACCGCACAAGGAAAATGTCAAGATGATGAGAAAGGAAGGACCAAAGTTTTCAAATGAAAACTTCACCTTATGGTGCAGCAGAATGACGCTGTCTATGAAGACCATTGGTGACCAGTGCTGGAATCACGTTACCGCCGATTACAGTGAGCCCACGGCACCTTGACACCTGATCAAGAAAAAAACAAGACTGAGCACACAGCAGCCATGGATATGATAGCTAGCACACTACCTGATCATGTCTATGCTGAGATTGAACATCTTGATTCTGCCTTCAAGATGTGGGGCAAGTTACAAACGGTCTATGGAGGAGATCCTAATGTTCAGAGAGCCAAGGTCGAAAGCCTCAGAGGAAAGTATGACGACATGAGGATGAATGAAGGAGAAGACATCGGGCAATATAGCAACCAAATCAAAGAGGTGATCAACTCCATCAGAAGCCCTGGAGGCAAGCTGAGTGAAGAGGAGGTGGTTAGCAGAATACTGAGAACTCTTAGACCTCAGTATGCCATAGACCTCAGTATGCCATAAAGATCTCTGCCATTCAAGAGCTTAGTTCGGTGACCAAAGATCAAGTCACCCTAGACTCCCTAATCGGTAAGCTGGCTGCCTTTGAATTAAGTAACTTTGATAATAGCTTGTCCATTCAGGAAGCAACGTTTAAGTCCTCGGTCAACGCCTCTTCCACCAAAAAGGGAAGAGAAACCGGTAATTGCTCTACCAGTAAGAGTGGCAACCTTGTTGAGAATCTGGTCTCAGAGGAAATGGAGCAAGATGAGTTTGAAGCTCTCATTGCTAAGAGTTTTCCTAGAGGGAAAGGGAAGTACAAAAGAAAACTCCCTTTGAAATGCTTCTCCTACAACAAACTAGGACACATTGTTGCCCGGTGTCCAGATAATGATAACAGAGACAAAAGAGACCGGTTCAAGAGAAAAGCAAAGAAGGAATGCTACCTTGTGGAGGAAGGAGTCACAGACAATGAGTCTGAAGACTCAGAGGATCCAGAAATTGCATTTGTTGCAATAAAAGAGGAGAGCCCAGTTGTTAATGAAGTTGCACTCATATCCAAATCTCATGAGCATGATGATTGGATCATTGACAGTGGATGCATGTACCATATGACCGGTGACAAAAACAAGTTCATCAACTTGGAGCTCAATGACAGTGGATCAGTCACTTTTGGAAATAATGCCCCTCGTGCCATCAAGGGTAAGGGATCTATTACTCTCCGCAACAATGCTGTCTATGAAGATGTGTACTGGGTTGAAGGACTCAAGTACAACTTGATGAGTGTTGCACAGCTGAACAATAAAGGAGTCCAGTTGGAATTCGGTCAAGGTTCCTGCATAGTCAAAAATTAGTCTGGAACTCATGTTGCAACCGGTAGACAGAGCAAAGGCAACCTGTTCTACCTAGACTCAACCAAAGGAGCCTGTTTAATAGCTTTGGTCAGAGGATAGTCAAGCAAAATCAGTCTTATCTCCAAAGAAGACAATAGCTGGTTATGGCACAAGAGACTCTGCCACAAGCTTTGACAGTATTATCAAAGTGAGTAAAAAGAAATTGGTCAGAGGACTCCTAGAGATTGCAAAACCCATGAGTGGTATTTGTAAAGATTGTCAGTTAGGAAAAATGAAAGGAGCAAGTTTTAGTAGTAAGTCCTCTGCTGAAAATGTTCTAGACCTTGTGCACACAGACCTGTGTGGACCAATGAGGACAAAGAGCTATCATAAAGATCAGTACTTCATGCTATTTGTAGTTGACTTTTTGAGAATGATGTGGACACTCTTTCTCAGAGAGAAATCAAAAGCCTTTCACATGTTCAAAGTTTACAAGGCTAGAGTGGAAAAAGAAACCGGTAGAAGCTTGAAATGTCTGAGGTCGGACAGAGGAGGTGAGTACACCTCTTAAGAGTTCACTCATTACTGTGAGGAACATGGCATAAAGAGACAGTTTTCTGCACCTAGGACTCATCAGCAAAATGGAGTAGTAGAAAGAAGAAATAGGACGCTGATCGACTATGCCAGAGCCCTGTTGATCCAGAAGAATCTCCCTCACCAATTTTGGAGAGAAGTTGTCAGTATTGCTGTCTACACAATCAATCGAGTTCAAGTCAAAAAGGGAACTGGTAAGACTCCTTACGAACTATGGTTTAAGCATAATCCCAGTGTAGGCTACTTCAAAATCTTTGGTAGTAAATGTTACATCAAAAGAGAGATGTTTTCTGGGAAGTTTGATCCCAAGAGCAATGAAGGAATATTCTTGGGTTTTTCTACCAAAAGCAAGGCCTATCGGTGTCTGAACAAGAGAACGGGCAAGATAATTGAAAGCATCGATGTAAAAGTTAATGAATCATTAGAACCAAATATGAAGACCGGTCATGACAATTATGAAAGTCTTAAAGATACTAATGGAGGAGATGCCTTTGAGTTCAATGAAGGTACAACTGAAGATGAGGGAGTAACACCCATGAACAAACATCAAGAGCAGAAGACTGTACCCGAGGCTAATAGGACACCATAGGATGGTGAACAAGAAGATGTTCTGAGCCATGATGAAGAAATTGCTCAACAAGACGAACCGGATCGAGAACAGAGACTGGCTCTCCTTAGGTATGTCACATATCACTCTACTAGCAATATAATTGGTGACAAACATGGGAATGTCTTGACCAGAAAGAAGGCCAAAGAGAACGTTTATTTGCTCTCATGTGTTGAGCCCAAATCCACCAGAGAAGCCCTGGAAGATGAGAATTGGGTAAAGGCCATGGATGAAGAAATTGGACAAATAGAGAAGAATGATACATGGGAACTTGTGCCAAGACCTCAGGACAAAAATGTCATTGGGACAAAATGGGTCTACAGGAACAAATTGAATGAGGACGGTAAAGTCATTAGGAATAAAGCATGACTGGTTTGCAAAGGATATGCTCAGGAAGTTGGACTAGAGTATGGAGAAAATTTTGCACCAGTGGCTAGATTGGAAGGGGTAAAAATTCTTCTTGCCTATGCAGCTCACAAAAAGTTTAAAGTTTACCAGATGGATGTGAAGTCTGCATTCCTCAATGGAATACTGGAGGAGGAAGTCTACATTGAGCAACCAGAAGGGTTTACATTTGCTCAAAAGACTGATATGGTTTGCAAACTAAAAAAGGCTCTCTATGGATTTAAGCAAGCTCCAAGGGCTTGGTATGAAAGGTTGCATTCATACCTTCTGACTATTTGATTCACAAGAACTGGTGACAACAACAATATGTATCTCAAAACCGGAAAAGATGGAAATCTAATTGCTGAAGTCTTTGTTGATGACATCATTTTTGGAGGAGATGACAGGATGAGCCTTAAAACCTTTGTTGAAGAAATGAAGAAAAAATTTGAGATGTCTATGATAGGGGCCATAAAATTCTTTATTGGACTACAGGTCCATCAGCTTAAAAAAGGTATCTTCATCTCTCAGTTCAAGTACATAAAAGAAATTCTTAAGACCTTTGGACTAGAAGAATCCAAACCGGTTGGAACTCCAATGATAACTAATCTCAAGTTATCAAAAGAGGATGATGCCAAAAAAGTAAATGAAACAATGTATCGGTCCATGATAGGAAAATTGCAGTATGCTGTTCACAGCAGACTAGACATTGCACATGCAGTTGGCATAGTGGCAAGATTCTCTGCTAATCCCAAAGAGACACATCTAATGGCAGTAAAGAAAATCTTCAGATATCTAAAGGGAATCGAGGAATATGGCTTGTGGTTTCCACACAAGGGAGGATTCCAAATAAAAGTCTACACTAATGCAGACTGGGCTGGCAACGTTGATGATAGAAAGAACACAAGTGGTGGTGCATTCTTTCTAGGTGGGAGGATTGTATCGTGGACAAGTAAGAAGCGAAACTGCATTTCACAGTCCACTGTTGAAGCTGAATATGTTGCTGCTACAATCAACTGCACACAGGTGATTTGGATCAAACAATTGCTAGAAGGTATTCAAGAAAAGGTACTTGAACCAATCGCAATTCACTATGACAGTACTAGTGCCATCAACATATCCAAAAATCCTGTTATGCACTCCAAGACCAAGCACATTGCCATCAAGTATCACTACTTGAGGGAACTAGTATAGGACAAAGAGGTAAGATTGGAGTATGTTCCCACCAAAGAACAGATTGCTGATATATTTACAAAGCCATTACCAAAGAGTACTTTTGAGTATCTCAGAGGTAGATTAGGGGTTGTACCCCTCTCAGATCATCAGTAATCATCAACAGGAAGTCATTAGTTCATTATAATTCAACAACAAGGTTACACCTTATCTTTTATGAACTAATGAAAAGGATTGCTGCTTGCAGGGGGAGCAGATTAGAGAAAGGAAGTCTTTCTGATTAGCCTTTTGGCATCATTGTCAAAAAGGGGGAGAGATTGGCAATTGACAATCTAACAAAAAAAATATATTTGCCCATCAAAGTTTTTCCATCAATGCCAAAGGGGGAGATTGTTGGCATCAAGATGTGGTAACCGGTAAGCTCTCTACCGGTCCAAGTATTGTCATTGATTGGCAAAAGAGGATAGAGATTTGTCATCTCTATACAGGTTGAAGCTCTAAGGAAATCTACATCAAGAGAGGCTGGTTTGGCACCTACTATGCAAGAAAAGAATGACTGTAATCCATTGTAACCGGTCACTACACTAAGCATCAACAATCGGGCAATGCACTCAATTAGGGAAGAGAGTATTCCAATATCAAATAAGGATCAAACTACAACCGGTGTAGACAAGTACAGCTAAAAGTAATCCAACTAGTGTCTATAACACAATTGGGACAGTGTAACCGGTAATCCTCGCAAGAGAAAGAAAACCGAGGAACAATGCAACCGGTAAGCCAAGAAAGAGACTGCAACAGATCGAAGGACTCAACCGATATATTATAAGACTTCGGTATGAACTAAGGAAGTCATAGTCAACTATCAACTATCTGTTCCAACCAGCTCTTTCTACCAAGATTTATCGCAGTAAATCCGGGTGACCTTGAGTTGTCTTGGTGATCGGTTTGAGGCGCAGTTAAAGGTTTTAAAGCCAGAATCATTGGTTTTTTGAGGCGTGACTGAAGGATTTAAAGCCGGATTCAGTGGCTTTAAATCAAGGTGTTATCTCCTATGAAGGAAAAGTTGCCTAACACGCAATTGCTATTTTCTTCATGAAGCGGATAAAGATGGAGCATGCATTAGATGTTTGCTCAGTGAACGAATACTCCACTGAGTGATGTATTCGAAAGAGATCTCAGGATTAGGTCATGCATTTGAGGCGCAGTTAGGGCAATAAATTTGTATATATTCTTATGCCTGTTGAGAATAAGAGTTGCCTTCATTCTGCCAAGAAAAAGAGTGAACCTGTATGCTACAAAACCAGGGTAAAAGAAAATAGAGAAAGAGAAATAGAAGATTGTGCAAAGAAGCACAATAGTAAATGAGAATACACCTGTGGCAACGGGTGATTATTCTCAGTTGAGTACAAATAGAGATCTTATTAGGCTAAGCAAAGCCATCTGTAAAGATCACACTTCTATTGTTTTCTAGCAAACTACAATAGACAAATTCCAGTATTTGGGTGTACTCTAACATGTCCCTTGTATCAAAATCCCTTAACCGAGTGACATCTTTCAAGGTGTTTAAAGTCCTTTAACCAGGTAGGTCCTAACAGGCTTTATTGTAACAAATCCCTTGATCGAGTCACATCTAGCAAGTGCGCTTTTATCCTTTAACCGGGAAGGCTCTTAACAGGGCATACTCAAGAAGAGTACAAAATTTGTGAGGTCTTCTCACACCGTGGTTTTTACCCTAAGCGGGTTCCATGTGATAAATTTGCTGTCACCTTGTGATTGTTTACTTGCTGTGATTATTTGCTTAAATCTGCTTGCCTTTGTTCTGTAAGTTTACTTCACTGGATTTAGAGAAAAAAAGTTTTTAGAGGTGCTGATTCACCCCTCCCCTCTCAGCACTGCTTAGGATTGTCAATGTGAACAGACATCCGGAGTAGGAGGCTATACCTAAAGCTGACATACCAACTGAAGATAATGAACAAGAAGTTGTTCATGACTAGGATGAAGAAATTGCTCAACCGGAAGAACTTGACTGGGAATAGAGACTGGTTCTTGCAAGGTATGTTATATATCACTCAGGTGATAATATAATTGGTGACAAATATGCAAATTTCTTGATCAGGAGGAAGGCTAGAGAGAATATCTGTTTGTTTTCAAGTATAGAGCCCAAAACCACCAGGGAAGCTCTAGAAGATGAAAATTGGGTCAAGGCCATGGAGGAAGAAATTGAGCAAATAGAGAAGAATGATACAAGGGTGCTTGTGCCTAGACCACATGATAAGAATGTCATTGGGACAAAGTGGGTCTATAGGAACAAGTTGAATGAAGAAGGAAAAGTCATAAGAAACAAAGCAAGACTGGTGTTCAAAGGATATGCTCAGGAGGCTGGACTAGATTATGGAGAAACTTTTGCACCTATGGCCAAATTGGAAGGAGTGAGAAGTCTTCTTGCCTATGCTTCTCACAAAAACCTCAAAGTATACCAGATTAATGTCAAGTTAGCATTCCTAAATGGAATACTGGAGGAAGAAGTCTATATTGAACAACCGGAAGACTTCACATCTACACATAAAGGTGGTATGGTTTGTAAACTAAAAAATACTCTTTATGGGCTTAAACAAGCTCCAAGGGCTTGGTATGAGAGGTTGCGTTCATACCTCTTGACCATAGGATTTACAAGAACTGGGGACAACGACAACATGTATCTCAAGACTAGAAAAGATTGAAACCTGATTGCTGAAATCTTTGTGGATGATATCATCTTTGGAGGAGATGACAGGATGAGCAAAGCCTTTGCTGAAGAAATGAAGAAAGAATTTGAAATGTCCATGATAGGAGCCATAAAATTCTTCATTGGATTACAGGTCCATCAACTAAAAGAAGTTATCTTTATTTCTCAGTCCAAGTATGTAAAAGAAATTCTTAAGACTTTTGGACTTGAAGGATCCAAACCGGTTGGTACTCCAATGATAACTAACCTCAAGTTATCAAAGGAAGATGATGCAAAAGAAGTAAATGAAACACTGTATCGGTCCATGATAGGGAAACTACAGTATGCAGTACACAGTAGACCGAACATTGCACATGCGGTTGGCATAGTAGCAAGATTCTCTGAAAATCCGAAAGAGACACATCTGATAGTAGTGAAGAGAATTTTCAGGTACCTAAAAGGGACTGAGTATGGTTTGTGGTTTCCTCACAAGGGAGGCTTCCAAGTAAAGGTTTACACTGATGCAGACTGGGCTGGCCATACTGATGACAGAAAGAGCACAAGTGGTGGTGCATTCTTTTAGTGGGAGGATTGTGTCATGGACAAGCAAGAAACAGAACTGCATTTCATAGTCTACTACAGAAGTTGAATACGTTGCTGCAACAATCAATTGTACACAGGTAATCTGGATCAAACAACTACTGGAAGGAATCCAAGAAAAGATACCTGAATCGATTGCAATTTACTGTGGCAGTACAAGTGTAATAAATATATCCAAAAGCCCTGTCATGCACTCCAAGACAAAGCACATTACCATCAAATATCATTACTTGAGAGAGCTGGTACAAAACAAAGAGGTAAGATTGGAATATGTTCCCACAAAAGAACAAATTGCTGATATCTTTACAAAGCCATTACCAAAGAGTACTTTTGAGTATCTCAAAGGTAAACTAGGGGTGATACCCCTCCCTGTTCTTCAGTAAACTTGCAAAGGTGTTCATCAGTTCATTATTCTTCAATAGAAGATTTCACCTCATCTTATCTAGACTGATGAAAAGGACTGTTGCTCGAAGGAGAACCAGATTTGATAAAGGTAGTCTCTTTGACTAGCCTTTGGCATTATTGTCAAAAGGGGGAGAGTTTGGCGATAAACTGGTAGATGACCGGCACTGGTAGTGCATAGAGATACAAGCATAGAAATAGGTGACATGATTGCCTATTAAGGTTTTGCCATCAATGCCAAAGGGGGAGATTGTTGGCATTAAGAGATGGTAACCGGTAAGCTTACTACCGGCACATGGCAATTAAGTATTGTCATTGATTGGCAAAAGAGGAAAGAGGGAAAGAGGTGTTTGACATCTCAATCTAAGGTCTAAAGATCTAAGGAGAACACCATTGATGGATTTGTATGTAAAGAGACTGGTTTGGCAACCGGTGACACTATGCAAGAAAGAAGAAACTATATCTGCTCATCAAGAGCAACCGGTCACTAAGCAAAGTGCATCAACAATTGAGGAAAGGATACAACCAAGGAAAGGATTCAACCGAGGAACGGTTACAACCGGTGTCGACTACGCAACCAAGGAATGGGTACAATTGGTAAGCAGAGGAAGGAAAGGTGACAAGTTAAAGAACTTACCTGTTCACAACACAAGGATCTTAATTGATCAAGTGAAGACTTCATTATGATAAGATGAACCGGGGAAGTCATAGTCAAGTATGTTTTAACCAACTCTTTGACCGGGATTTACTGCACTAAATCTGGAAGACTTTGAGTTAATATGATGATCGGTGCAAGGCGTGTTTGAAGGTGTTAAAGCTAGAGTTTGTGGCTTTAAAACATGGAGTTATCTCATATGAAGGAATGGTGCTTGTCACGCATTTATTGTTTTTTTCATAAAGAAGATAAAGCAAAGGGCATGCATCGGATGTTTCCTTAGTGAACTAATACTCCACCAAGTGATGTATCCGAAGAAGATCTGTAATTAGGTCATGCATGAGAAGCGCAATTAGGGCAAGGACTCTATATATTCTTCAGCCTGTTAAGAATATATTTTGCCCTCATTCTGCCAAAGCAAAGAGTGAACCTGAATGCTGAAGAAGCTAAGGTGAATAGAAAAGAGAAGAAAAGAGAGAAGAGTGTGCAGAGAAGCACAACACAAAAGGAGAACACACCAGTGGTGACCGGTGATGTTTCTCAGTTGAGTATAATAGAGATCTTATCAGGCTATGCAAATCTATTTGTAAAAGGTCAAAACCCTCTATTGTTTTCTAATAATTACAATAGCTAAATCCCAGTATTTTGGGTGGATTTTAACAGGTCCCTTGTATTAAATCTCTTAATTGGGTGACATTTTTTCAGGTGTTCCAAGTCTTCTAACCAGGCAGGCACTAATCGGCCTTATTGTATCAAATCCCTTAACTGGGTCGCATCTAATAGTGTATTGTAATCCTTTAACAGGGAAGGCTCCTAATAGGGCGCACTTCAGAAGAGTGCAGAATTTGTGAGGTCTCCTCACACCGTGATTTTCACCCGATTTGGGTTTCCACATGATAAATTTGGTCACTTTGTGATTGATTGCTTGATGTTATTTTTGTGCTTGAATCTTTTTTGCCAATAGTTATAAGCATAGTTCATCAGTTTTATTTAGAAGAAGTTTTATAGGTGCTGATTCACCCCTCCCTTCTTAGCACAGGTTGGGACGTTCACTGGTCCCATATGTTAGTTAGAACCCGTTATAGAATGAAGGTGACCATCAAATTTGAGGGTCTCGCAAAGGATCATATTGAGCCGTATATACCCATTGTGATTAATGCAAATTGTGTTGCATTTGATCAAAGTGAGAACCCTGCTATCTCAGAAACAAACACCCAAGTCAAGAACATTCCAGATATCTTACTTGATGAGTGTGCGACAGGGAATGCATTAAGAAGTAAAAACAACATTGTTTTAGATGCTGGTTTTGGAAATTATATGTTCCAAGAGACTGGGTCAGTTATACCAAACCTTGTTAAGAGTTCAAACAGGGTTGATTGTAAGAAAAACAAGGTTTGGAAGTTGTACTTTGATGGTTCTAGGAGCAAGAATGGTTCAGGAGGAGGGGCAATGTTGGTATCTTCTCAAGAGAATAAGTATTATGCAACTTTTCGGTTCATTTTTGCATGTACGAACAATACTGTTGAATATGAGGGGTTAATTCAAGGTCTGGAATGGGCTAGGATGAAGGGTGTCAAATGCTTGAAGGTATTTGGAGACAATGAGTTTGTCGGCAATATAAGTTGTCATTAGTGTATCTCATCAAAACCATTCCCACCGGTCTAACATCACCGGTCGCTCGCTACTCCCAGTCGACACTGGTAGATAGGCAACATAACGTATGCTGCATCGGTCGATAATACTCACCAGTAAGGACACACACCAGTCTCAGTATGCATAAGTTGAACCAGATATAAGGTCACACCGGTCTAAAACAGCCTAAAGATCCACACTGGGTTTAGTGGATCAGTTTGAGTTAAAAGCAGGATTATATGGGACATCCATTGCTTTGAAGTGGAGTTCGCTTTTTAACAGGAGTTAGCTTTAATTCATGCGGATGTCTTGCAAGGTAAACTTCAGTTCAGTGCACATAGCTTTTTGCTGATTGCATGATTTATTGCGGAGTTTGCAGCTTGGCGGTTCTATGAGTTAAGGGTTTCATTACGGAGAATCTCTTGTATAAATACAGGTCATAGGACGCAAGATAAGTTGTTGTTGGAATTAGATGATTGTAATGTCCCTGTTTTTTAGGCCTTTGGGATTAGCTTGGTTGGCGACCCTCGCAAGTTAATCGGGTGTTCAAAGGGGGTCAGATTGTGGAGCCAGCATTGGGATTCCATTTTGGAGGTTCAGATTATCAGGTCTGCTCTTCGTTCGGGTCATTTTGGCCAACTTACTATTTTTAGTAAGTGGGGTTTCGGGTATGGCCAGGATTGGTAGGGTGTCTGCACGGAGCGTCAGACATCTCAGAATTGGGTTTCAGAGAATCTCCAGTTTGAGAGACTTAATATTTTTAGTAAGTCTATTTTTAGCAGTGGCTATTTCTGGCACGGCAGTGTCTATTCTTGGCTGGGCAGTTGGTCCTGGTGCTTTGTCAGAAGTTCGTTGATTGTAGTTAGACGGTTCAGTGGCTTACATTTTAAATGTGTTATTAAATTAAATTATCTTGATTTAATTTAATAATTAATGACTTTATAATATTATATTATAAAGTGGAGATATTTTATTAAGCCAATTAAGTGAAAATATTATAAAGTGCTTTTTCCAAAAAGCCTATATATTCTACTCGAAAAAGCACTTTTGATATTCATTATGCAATCATTATTTTATTGAAGTTTGTGAAGAATTGCCCTGGCTAGGGTTTCGAGGACGGATTCCTCTTTCTCGTAATTTGAGCCATTTTTTCTGTGAATGGTGAATTTTACAGCTGCGTATTTTTGAGATCACGATTTGATGCCGAGGTATATAGAATCTGTGGAAGTTAATTCTGGGGTTTGTTATTGCTGATGAAATTGTACGCTAGGTACAATACTATTTTGAATTCTGAAATTATTCTAGAATTTGAGTGCTGATAAAACTGTGTGGAGAATTCAATAAATTGAAAAGATGATATAGATGGGCAGCTGATTAATAATTATCAATTCTGAGAGAGTTTTGTCTAGCCATTGAAATTGCTGTTGAGTGTTTGCAAATTGGGGGATGGCATGCTTAGAAATTGCAGCACGTGAGTCTGCAAATTCCTTGAGTTCTCATGCCAGCCTACTGTCTTTGGTACAATTCTCCTTTGCTGCCGTTTTCTGATATTACAAGGCCCTGTGATAGCATTAGGAGCTTCCTTTCCCTCACGTGCAGGCATTTTGACTCTATAGACAACCGCGTGAGAAGTTTATACACACAACAGCTCTTGCCTTCTGTTCACAGCCTACTTAAGGGTTTCGACCTACTGCTGAAGGGGTTTGGAAATGAATGCGGGACCAGTCATGTTCTAACAAGCAGTCACGTAGCTAATTTTAGGAGATGTCAATGCTTCCCAGGCTGTGACGTGTTATCATTTTGGAGATTTTTGTTGTTACAGGGTGGCGTCAATACAATCAAGGCTGCGACTTCATTTTATTGGAGAATATTGCATTAATAAGGTGGCAGAAAATTACCAGGTGCCAATCAATTCAAAATAAATTTGGTGTTGTTATTTAATTTTTTATTTTAAAATAAATGAAGTCTTTCTTGAAATGATAAAATTCCCAAATGTGTTAACTGAATTTGATGAAGAGTGATTATTGAATTGCTTTTAAAAGAATTATTGAGCAAGTACTGAATTTTAAAAAAAATAAAATAAGTGGATTTGGAAGAAGCCAGATCAGGCTCTTCACAGTGGTATCAGAGCTCTTTTCCTGCCATCCTATGGAGTTTGGACTCATTTTTATTCATAAGTTTTTAAAGTGATTAGCACTTCTATTTTTTCTAGCCATGGATAAATACAGGAGATCTAGTTCCGGAAGTCGTCATAGCGGTAAGGGAAATAGAGAGGAATTAAATGCTTTGGTAGAAAGCATGGAGAGACTTAGATTGAATCAGCAGAGATTAGCAGCGAGATTGTCGGATCCAGGTACAATAGACAGGGCAGCGAGATATATGGTTTCCGCCTTTAGAAGGCTGACATCTAGTTTGCAGGGGAGAAGACTGGAGTTTTCTTCGACAATAATCCATGATGTTGATGTCCCTACATCGAGTTCAGCACCTGCTATTCCCATCCACAGTGCTGATGATGGATTTATTGCCTAGGAGTCAGTGGATATTTCAATGCCATTGGTTGACAGCAGCGCTGAGGATCACCAGGTTGAGGCTCCTAGAGCAATCACTATAGATTGTACAGAGTCAGCTGATGTTGCAGTTATCGAGCGTTCAGATTCTTCCGTGGAGGGAGTTATTATCGGAGATGTTTATGTCAGCTGTAGTAGTGTTACTCCAGTTCAGGAGGTAGTTTCTTCCTTAGTTGAGACCGAGGCATGTACGGAGTCTCCCAGTGGTGAGATGGGTGATTTGGGCATTACAGCGGGGTCAGTTGATGACAGTTTGTGCTCCAGCATTATTGGTGCACAGCCTGACGTTGAGTCATGTGTGCAAAGTCATGTGTCAGTAGTTGAGATTTCAGCAGGAGATGTAGGAGCTGACACATCTGATGATACTTTT
The DNA here is from genome assembly GCA_027943335.1 of Chamaecyparis obtusa. NCBI lineage: Eukaryota > Viridiplantae > Streptophyta > Pinopsida > Cupressales > Cupressaceae > Chamaecyparis > Chamaecyparis obtusa. The sequence goes on along the minus strand of BSBK01004953.1, from coordinate 403,283 downwards.
GATGCTGTGATTTGCATGGGAGATGACACCCCCTGTGAGTTGTTGGGTGTTGACTGCGAGAAGCATATGAGCTCTGACAGTTCAGAGATATTTGATAGCAGTTGCAATGTGGGATCAGCACAGGAGACAGTGGTTTATTCCTGTGTTGAGGATGTGAGCATGGAGCTTTCTAGAGATGACACTCAGGATGGGAGTGTTGCAGCTGATTTGGGCAACATAGTTTTATGGTACAGTTTAGTTGATTCACATGACAACATTGAGTCATGTTTATAGCTAGAGTTAGTAGAGGAGATGTAGATAGATGATGTGTACACTAGCATTGCAGATATCTCCGATGTTGAGAGTGAGGATGAGGAGTGCTGTAGTGTTTCTGGCTTTCTATATCTAACTTTGGGTGTAGATTCGGCATTGTCATATGATGGTAGTGGGTTCCAGGATTCTGTGTTACAGGGATCCACAGATGAGGATAGGGAAGCTTATGAGTGGCAGGAGTTTGTTTCAGCTAGGGCTTCCACTTTGGGAGAGAGGGTTACTTCGTCAGTAACGCATGAGGATGTGTCTTAGGGTCTGGACTGTCAGATGGTTGCAGAGGACGAGGTAGTTGGAGATTGTGTGGAGTCAGATTCAGCAGTAGCTTCCTCGAGGTTAGATGAGGACATGTCCGATGCCTGTACTCAGAGTATAGAGGTGTACTCAGATGTAAATACATAGAGAGAGAGTGATCTTGAGGGGAGTTTGTTGTATACAGCTTCCTTGCATAGTGTGGACAGTGCATTTGAGGTTGTACATAGGAGGCCGGTTGTGCAGAGTCATCATGTGACTAGCTAGTTGCGAGTTGATGAGAGGGATATTTCTTCTACTCTCGAGCATTTTGATGCCGCTCGTCAGTTGCTGGCTATTTATGGTTGGAGTACTCCTATGACAGATGAGCCCAACAGTGGTTACCTTTCATTGACAGAGATTCACTCTTTGCATGAGGCTGTCAAGATTTTGAGACATAACTATTTATAGATGGTAGCCGACAGAGATCACTTGGTTGAGTGGGGGAGTACAGCATATGAGGCATTCATGGACAGAGAGGAGGAGGTGAGTGAGATTACCCAGGAGCTCACAATGACTATTGAGGTTTTGGAGGACACTCAGTAGGCCCTTCAGGAGTCGCAGATCCGGTTAGAGGAGGTGACCGTGGAGTTGGAGCATTTGCGGTCCACATCAGCCCTAGACCCAGTTCGATTACACATTGAGGTGGTTGGTGGTGAGTTTGCTCCTACAGTTGGTGTTGAAGAACATGATGTTGTGGCTGACACATCTATTTCGGATATGGGAGCATTTGGTACGGATGAGGTAGGAGTACTAGATGAGACAGACTCTCAAGTTGATTTGCTTCCTTTACCTGGGAGTGAATCTACTTCATCATCTCACATAGCTGATAGCACGGGACAGTTGGCTGTGCCACATTTGGGGGGGGATCAGCTGTGGATTGCGGGGGAGCGAGTTGATGCTTCCACGTATAATTTCTACTGCACTGAGTCATTTATGGAGTATCTACTTGAGAGTGTAGATGTGCGAGAGGATTCCTACAAAGTGTCCGAGGGTACTCTCATCCGTGGCTCTTCTGCTATTTGGAGGTTGGTCGGGAAGATTGTGGAGACTCTTTCTACTATGCTTCTCCACAGGGATTTTGAGGTTGGGTTCATTGAGATGGTTTCTCAAGACCCTACCTAGCCTGCAGTTATACGGAGTCAGAGATTGGAGCCATCTCCTGATTCCTGGTTTGGCTATGATGAGAGGTTGACAGAGATCGGGGTTTCTTTCCAGCATTTCACGGTGGGATATGCTCATCATTTTTCTTTTGACCCTTAGGTGGAAGATTTGTTTTCACGCAGAGGTAAACCGGCTCTAGTATCCTACCATCCATTATGGGATGGATTAGCACCATCGTTTGCAGATGGATTTAACAGTTGCAAGTTAGATTAATTGTAGTGTTCACACATTTAGGATTGTTTATTAGAGGGTAGAGTTGGTAACAGTGATCCAGGCACATTTGGTCACTTTTGTTTTCTCAGTGTAGTTGGGTGTGAGTGCCGGATTGACAGGGAATCAAGTTTCGACAGAGTTGTTTTAGATGGGTTGAGTTCCGTTGGTTTGTTTCCAGCATTGACATCTACAGTTGGTTTACAGATGTGGTTTTCAATGCTATCTGTTCTGTTGATGTTGGTTCTTTCTTCATTGGAGTTTAGTGAGGATCAGGACATTACTTATGACCATCCTTGGGATCTGGGTGGTTATGATGTTGCTTGTTTTTCCTAATTGCTTGAGGACAAGCAATCTTGGGAAGGGAGGAATGTAATGTCCCCTTTTTCTTAGGCCTTTGGGATTAGCTTGGTTGGTGACCCTCGCAAGTTAATCGGGTGTTCAGAGGGGGTCAGATTGTGGAGCCAGCATTGGGATTCCATTTTGGAGGTTCAGATTATCAGGTCTGCTCTTCGTTCGGGTCATTTTGGCCAACTTACTATTTTTAGTAAGTGGGGTTTCGGGTATGGCCAGGATTGGTAGGGTGTCTGCACGGAGCGTCAGACATCTTAGAATTGGGTTTTAGAGAATCTCCAGTTTGAGAGACTTACTAGTTTTAGTAAGTCTATTTTTAGCAGTGGCTATTTCTAGCAGGGCAGTGTCTATTCTGGGCTGGGCAGTTGGTCCTGGTGCTTTGTTAGAAGTTCATTGATTGCAGTCAGACGGTTCAGTGGCTTACATTTTAAATGTGTTATTAAATTAAATTATCTTGATTTAATTTAATAACTAATGACTTTATAATATTATATTATAAAGTGGAGATATTTTATTAAGCCAATTAAGTGAAAATATTATAAAGTGCTTTTTCCAAAAAGCCTATATATTCTACTCGAAAAAGCACTTTTGATTTTCATTATGCAATCATTATTTTATTGAAGTTTGTGAAGAATTGCCTTGGCTAAGGTTTCAAGGATGGATTCCTCTTTCTCGTAATTTGAGCCATTTTTTTTGTGAATGGTGAATTTTACAGCTGCATATTTCTGAGATCACAATTTGATGCTGAGGTATATAGAATCTGTGGAAGTTAATTCTGGGGTTTGTTATTGCTGATGAAATTGTACGCTGGGTACAATACTATTTTAAATTCTGAAATTATTCTGGAATTTGAGTGTTGATAAAACTGTGTGGAGAATTCAATAAATTGAAAAGATGATATAGATGGGCAGCTGATTAATAATTATCAATTCTGAGAAAGTTTTGTCTAGCCATTGAAATCGCTGTTGAGGGTTTGCAAATTAGGGGACGACATGCTTAGAAATTGCAGCACGTGAGTCTGCAAATTCCTTGAGTTCTCACACTAGCCTATTGTCTTTGGTATGATTCTCCTTTGCTGCCGTTTTCTGATATTACAAGGCCTTGCGACAGCATTAGGAGCTTCCTTTCCCTCACGTGCAGGCATTTTGACTGTATAGACAGCCACGTGAGAAGTTTATACACACAGCAGCTCCTGCCTTCTGTTCACAGCCTGCTTAAGGGTTTCGACCTACTGCTGAAGGGGTCTGGAAATGAATGCGGGACCAGTCATGTTCTAACAAGCAGTCACATAGCTAATTTCAGGAGATGTCAATGCTTCCCAGGCTGTGACATGTTATCATTTTGGAGATTTTTGTTGTTATAGGGTGGGGTCAATACAATCAAGGCTGCGACTTCATTTTATTGGAGAATATTGCATTAATAAGGTGGCAGAAAATTACCAGGTGCCAATCAATTCAAAATAAATTTGGTGTTGTTATTTGATTTTTGATTTTAAAATAAATGAAGTCTTTCCTGAAATGATAAAATTCCCAAATGTGTTAATTGAATTTGATGAAGAGTGATTATTGAATTGCTTTTAAAAAAATTATTGAGCAAGTACTGAATTTTTTTTTTAAAAAAAAAGTGGATTTGGAAGAAGCCAAATCAGGCTCTTCACAATGATTGCATAGAGCAGAGGAGAGAGATCTTCTGAGAAATGCTGCACAAAGGTAGCAGAGTTCAACAACTAGGCTAACAAGGAACAGAGGTATGATCTAATCAGACATTCAGTGTCACAATAGATCATTACGTTTATCAGTAGTGAGAATATTCAAATCCCTATATTAGGGTGAACCTATCAGTTTGTTGTAAAAAATCCCTTAACAAGGTAACTTCTTGTTTGATGTTTAAAGTCCCGTAACTAGGTAGCTCCTAACAGGGCTTAGATCCTAAACGATCTTTTGTAAAAATCCCTTAACCGGGTAGCACCATAGCCAGTGCTTTGTATGCTCCTAACAGGGCACCTTCATTAAAAACTAGTGAAGTTGTGAGCTCTGTCTCACCGTGGTTTTTTCTCTCTAACCGAGGGTTTCCACGTACAAATATTTGTGTAGATCTGTGTGATTCAGTTTAGGGTTGTGAATGACTGTTGACTTTCTACTTTGCATTCAAGAGTCTGTTTTGCAAATCTTAAATAATTAGTTTTAGTATTTTTTGATTCACCTCCCCCTCTCAGTAACCGATAAGGTAACAACAATTGGTATCAGAGCACTCAGGTTCTCTACATAGTAAAAGGTTTAACAACTTGAGAATAAGATCATGGAGGGTTACCGGTACCAGAAACAGCTAGAGGAAGCCAATGACATTATTGCCTCGCTGGAAAATCGACTGAGGAAGTCACTCGCAAAGAGAAAGGAGCTGGCTCTACAATTAAATGAGAGCAATGAAACCATCGATGAACTCTCAGCACAGTGGGTCTGATGAGGCCGAGGAAGCAGTTTTTGAGCTTACGGAAAATAATTAGAGTCTAACCGGTCAGATTGCTGATCTCAAGAGGGAGCAAAAGTTAAATGCCCTAAAAATGATTGAATTGATTGAGCAGAAACGAAAAATTGAAAGCGAAAGGAACACAGCAGTCAAGACATCAACAGCCTTTGAAAAAGCAATGAACCGGGCAGAGGAAGCTGCGAGAGCCAATGAACTCATTGTACAACTCCAAGAGGATTTGTTGATTGCCACCTAGGAAAATGCCAATATGCACAAAGCATGGCAAGTTAGAGATGAAGCATGTAAGAAGCTGGCGATCAAGATATATCAACTCAAGGAACAAATGAAAGTCCTTGAAAGAAGAAATGGAATACTGAAAAGATACAATGAAAGCTTGGTCAAGCTCGATGAGCAACTCAATGCTCAACGAAGGCACAATGATCACACCAATCTCGGATTCACCAGTGGAGTCAACAAAAGGAAGAAGCTAATACAAAGAGGTAGGAGAAACGCTTACACTTCTTGCAAGATGAATGGGAAACCAGGTCATGACACTAATGACTGTAGAAATGCACCGGTAAGAACAAACAACAGTCACTATAAAAACTATTGCAAAAAGGGCCACAAGACCAATGAGTGTTGGTCTAGCCCCATATCCGTGTCCAGCGGAAGTAAGGGAATCTACAAGGGATACTGTTATGCCTGCAACAAATTCGGACACCAGGCTGAAGAATGCAAATCAAAGACTATGGCATTCAGATCACCCAGACCGGTATCCTCAAAGAAGAATAGAAACAGGAATACAACCAATCATCGAAACAAAGGTATGCATTGCAACAGAGAATCATGGAGCGAACCACCCAATCCGAGAGGGATGAATCCATGGAAAGCAACTGGTATAGTCTGTCACTACTGCAACAAAGTCGGTCACCATGCCAAGGACTGCTGGAACCAGATCAAGAACAAAAATAAAGGATCGGATGGACCAGTGGTGAAGACCTTGAGTTTTGATAAAAGAAACAACAAAGACAAAGAAACCAAGAAAGTAGTAAAGAAAATTTGGTTTGTCAAGGAATCAAAGAACTCTGCCGAGGAGGCAACAGAGGCAAAATCATCATCACAAGATGGTGATATTTCTTCTGCTAATTGAGTCCTCCAGGCCTAGAGGGAACTTGTTGTACAACTATCGTTCCTGGTAGAACTGGTGAGTCCTCTCTCACTCAGACTACAAGTCAGACCGGAAAGACATAAGGTGATCAACCGGGACACGCCTAATCAAAGGGGCCAGACTATCAGTTTGAAAAAGTGTCAAGAAAGGTTAGGTAAAGCATTTATTACTATAGCCGTTTAACAAATAGTTACCGTTTGGTAATTACTGTTATGACCTAATCCTATATAAGAAAAGAAGGATAACTCATTTCTTACCTTGCGATTTTTGTTATTTGATTTCTGCTCGAGCAATATTCTTGCATTTGATCATTAAGTAAGATCACCTATCAAACTGATCTAATCATCTCCAGCAACCTAGTGAGAGCAATGGCATCCCCATCAAGCGTAGCTAAGCTTGTTCCTGCAAAACAAGCGGATCGTAGTCCTTTTGGCATTTTGCCTAATCAAGATAGGGAGATCGACATGGCTGGTGCGCTCTCCTCAATACCCAAAGGAGTGCTCTTGACTGAAGATGTAACTGTATTTATTCATGCCAAGCAAGAGGAGCTAGGAGAATCGTACATACAAAGCGAGTTTTGCTTGTTGAGCTCGGGCGGTAATCGCCCACGTGGTTACAAAAAGCTGGTATCGTCTGGAATTGTAAATGGTGCGTTGTATCCAATTATCTTCAAAGCTGAATGGACTCGAATGGTGGTTAGTTGGGTGCATGATCCAGGATTTTGGCTTATGAGGAGAATTTGCACTTCGATCACTAGAGACGATATTCACAGGGTAACGGGGTTCTGCAATCAGGGAGAGGCAAGAACCATATCTAATGCAGTGGTGGCTAACTTGATGAAATCAAAATCTGACAAGCGATTGATGACTGTGATTGACATTGAGGATCCAATTGTTCGGTTCGCATCAGCAGTAATTGATTACAAGGTATATCAATCTAGTAACCTCAACAACATATCGGGTGGAGGCATAAATGCAGCCCACAGGATTGTTCACGACAATGCACAATACAATTTTTGCGAAATGATAAGAGGACAAATCTTCGAAAACATGATGAAGCTGGGCATTGTCAAGAAGAAATCACTGAAATTTGGAACACTCTTAGTCTTTACTTCTACCATTCTAATTTCTTTCCCGAGAAAGGAAAAGTAACATGGACAACAGATAGACTGGTCATGAAGCAAATCCGGGATATGGCTAACGAATTGGGAGATCAGTTTGATAAGGAAATGGGCAATTACTTCAATGCATTTCAACTAAAAATGCATACCAGAGAAAGAATCCCATCAACTATTGTTGAAAAATACAAAAAGGAGGTATGTTTTCTGGTGTCTACTAACGCCTGCATCATTCAAGCAGTAGAACCAAGAAACTAGTACGCACTTGAGTTTGGATATGAAATCACAGCAAAGTTTGCAACGGTGTATGTAGAAGCCCTGGAAAACGCACGCCTGGATCTTGGTGCTCAACGGTTTGGAACCTATGAGGAGATAGAGAAGAAGTTAAAGCAAGTGCTGATAAAAAATGTCTATGTCAAAAGATTGCCCACGCCAAAGAAGAAATCGGAAATAGCTCAAAAGAGAAAAGCTCAACAGGAGCAAGAAGCAGAAGAAATCGATTCGGAGGATATAGTTCCGCTCAGTGAAAGAAAGAAGAGGACCGGTAAGCAAGCAAAGGTGGATCCACCAAGAAAAGGTAAACCAACAATAGATGAATTCATAACAGGATTGAAAGAAACCGATGGAATGGGTAATGTTGATAGAAGATATACTTTGGCAAACGATGAAGACCGAAGGAAAATTGAAGACGCTATTGTTGAATTCATGTATAAGTTCAAACTAAGCCCTACAGAACTTCAGATAGTATTGCCCAAGGATCTGTCGAATATTCTTCAAAGCAGGTGGAAAGCCTCTATGGAAAAGGAAAAAGAGCTAAGGATTCAAGCTCTGCTAGAAGTGCAAAATCACCTCACTCTAGAAGAAGCAGGTCAACAAGCTGAACTACACCAACATAATTTCCTATTAAAGAAAAGAACAAACCTCTTGTTGATTGGAGAAACCGAGAAAGTCCATGCTGACGGAGTAGCCATTTGGAGAAACCTTATTTAGACACAACAACAAGCGGAAGAAGCACGGCAAAAGGCAACGGCTCCACCGGTTCGTGACATTGGAAAGGGTAAAGGAGTACTTGGAGTAGAGAAACCGGTCATCGTTGACATTACCAGTGAACCGACAAATCCTACCCTTCTTGTATCTCCAGAAAAAGGTAAGGCTCACACCATGACTGTAAATGACATTATAGCTGAAATTACCAATTTTGGAGAAATAGATAATGTGACCAAATGGTATAGCGTGTTGGCTGAGGAAGACAAACGGGCAATTGAAAAAGCTCTTGTTGAAAGTCTTCTAGACTTCATGAAAACACCCAGAGATTATAGAGGCAAGTTTCCTCTTGAATTGAATGGCAAGCTTCAGGAAAAATGGAGAACCGGTCTGGAGAGAAATTCTCAAATCAATAAAGAAACACTAAAGAAAGCTAGACCTGGCTTGAGCGATAAAAGTGTCTCACTTCTTTTAGGCGCTGCATCTATGAATCTAGACACAAATTACAGAGTCGCCAAGATTCTCAATGGTTATGAGAATGAAGTCTTTAAAGAAACCTTGGATTTTTGGGAGCAGTATGATTTTAGTTCCCTTGAAGAAACAGGTCCTCTTGATCACACCGCCACCATTTTGGATCCACCTATTCAGTTTACTGCTACACAGACTCCGATATCTGATGAGTAGGAAGTCATCACAGAAAAGTTCACTTCTAGTGAACCGGTTACATTGGGATAGACTTCTATCAATCTTCCTACTGACGGATCAGATCAAAGTGGCGAAGGGATCCCTACAGATGATCTTCATATAGCTGAAGAATAGTTGCAGTCACAAGAGCCCTCACATCAAGTAGAAGATGCTATACCTAAGATTCACATTAAGCAACAAGAAGCCAGACTAGAAGAGGGAAACAAGACAGATCAACAGGATGAAAAAGAACATGAGCAAGCCCCGAAGGCACAAGAACAAAGTAGAGAGAAGGATCTAGAAACTCTCGCCAGCTCCTCCAAAAGAAAAATCACAACCTTAGGAGAATTTGAAGCAAAAACGAGCAAAGCAACCGATAGAATAGTTGACATCAGCAAAATGTCAACAAGACAGCTGAAAGAGCTCACTAAAAGGAAATAGGATATGGTTCTGAATAAAGTAAAAGATATCCTGTATCACTTTGTGCCAGATGCTGATATCGATGAAGATGAACCTGTCATTGACCAGCTGGAAGTGCTGACTGCAAGCATTGGTGAGGATCTGACTAATCCAGAAACAGTGGCCATTGATCATTATGCGCAGAAAAGAGTGGAGCTTCTTCACAAGCAAGCTGCAAACATTAAAGCTATTTTGGTAAATAATCTAAAAGTTCTTCAACAACAGATACAACTTGTAGAAAATTTGTTAAGCAGAACTTCAAATTTTGAAATTTTCATGGCTGACTTAACTGACAAAGCTACAAAGACTTCAGAAGACATAAAAGCTTTGTCCAACCAATTTGACATCAAGACCAAAATGGCTACAACTTTTAGTGGAGAAATGACTAGTCTTACTCTAGTCCTTAGAAAGATTGCAGAAGAAAAGAACAAAAGAATTCAAGACATAGTTGGCTTCCAGATGTTTTTAGCCCCAACTCTTGATATCATGCACCAGACAGCTACTTCAACTAATGTTTTGGTCAATGAACCTGATTGCAAAACTGTCGATGATATGAAGAACATCATCGTTTCTCTCAAAGCTGCCCAACACAACATTGTACATATAACCAATCAATGGGCACCATTTGTGCATTCAGCCAAGAACATCTATAAGGATATTTTCACATAGCTTCAAATGTGACCAAAGCCATAACCCCTTGTCCTCTGGAGGCAAAAAGGGAAAGAAGCAAATTGGTACCAAGACTGAATAGGAACAGAAGGAAGAAGAAGAGTAGAATGGGAGGGAACAAAGAAAGAGAGGAACATCATAGCCACCGGAGCTCTCAGGCAGGGGAAGGAAGTGCAAATGGTTTTTGTGTATGGTTTTGCCACCAATGGCAAAGGGGAAGATTGTTGGCAATATAAGTTGTCATTAGTGTATCTCATCAAAACCATTCCCACCGGTCTAACATCACCGGTCGCTCGCTACTCCCAGTCGACACCGGTAGACAGGCAACATAACGTATGCTGCACCGGTCGATAATAATCACCGGTAAGGACACACACCGGTCTCAGTATGCATAAGTTGAACCGGATATAAGGTCACACCGATCTAAAGCAGCCTAAAGATCCGCACCGAGTTTAGTGGATCAGTTTGAGTTTAAAGAAGGATTATACGGGACATCCATTGCTTTGAAGTGGAGTTAGCTTTTTAACAGGAGTTAGCTTTAATTCATGCGGATGTCTTGCAAGGTAAACTTCAGTTCAATGCACATAGCTTTTTGCTGATTGCATGATTTATTGCGGAGTTTGCAGCCTGGCGGTTCTATGAGTTAAGGGTTTCATTACGGAGAATCTCTTGTATAAATATAGGTCATAGGACGCAAGATAAGTTGTTGGAATTAGATGATTGCATAGAGTAGAGGAGAGAGATCTTCTGAGAAACGCTGCACAAAGGTAGCAAAGTTCAACAGCTAGGCTAACAAGGAATAGAGGTATGATCTAATCAGACATTTAGTGTCACAATAGATCATTAAGTTTATCAGTAGTGAAAGAATATTCAAATCCCTATATTAGGGTGAACCTAATCGGTTCATTGTAAAAAAATCCCTTAACAGGGTAACACCTTGTTTGATGTTTAAAGTCCTGTAACTAGGCAGCTCCTAACAGGGCTTAGATCCTAAACGATCTTTTGTAAAAATTTCTTAACCAGGTAGCACCATAGCTAGTGCTTTGTATGCTCCTAATAGGGCACCTTCATTAAAAACTAGTGAAGTTGTGAGCTCTGTCTCACCATGGTTTTTTCTCTCTAAACAAGGGTTTCGAAGTACAAATATTTGTGTAGATCTGTGTGATTCGGTTTAGGGTTGTGAATGACTGTTGAATTTTTACTTTGCATTCAAGAGTCTGTTTTGCAAATCTTAAATAATTAGTTTTAGTATTTTCTGATTCAACCCCCCCCTCTTAGTAACTGATAAGGTAAAAACAAAGTTAATTGTCAATCAGGTTAGAGGACTGCATGTGATAAAAAATGACACACTTAAGAGCTATAAACACAAAGTGTGGGATGCAATTGAGAACTTTGACGCTTTTAACCTAATTGCTGTCCCTATAGGATTAAATTTGCATGCTGATAGATTAGCTATTTTGGGAGCACAATTCAATATTCCTAAAAATATTAGTAAGGAAAATGTGCAACAACATACTAAAGTTGTGGTCAGACCTTCGATACTTGATAATGACATAAATTGGCAAGTGTTTGACTGTGATGAGTAGATTTTAAATTTTCTGCTTGAAGACATTTTTTTCAGCCTCTAATCAGGATAGGTTAAAGTAGCGGTATGGTGACCAATTGTTACTGCTTAAATCAAACAAGTTGCCCAAAGGGTTGGTCACCCTTGAATCTATTTTCAATTCCGATGATCAAGCAAGAAAAAACAAAACCAATCTGCTGGTCCAACAAGATCATTATGAAGATCTTGAAATAGCTGAAGGTAAAAACCTAAAATTTGCAAGGTAAGTTCAGCTGAGGAAAAACAATCTTATATTCAGTTGTTTCAAGAGTTCCACAACATCTTTGCTTGGGAGTATGTAGATCTTAAGGGATTTGATCCACAGCTTGCCCAACATAGTATTGAGTTAGAATCTAACGCCAAGCCTATAAGGTAGAAACAGAGACTAGTTAACCCAAAACTTGAACCCTTAATTCAGAAAGAGGTGTTCAAGTTGATTGAAAGTGGTATAATTTTTCCCATCAAACATACTAGCTGGGTGTCAAACCTTGTTCCCTTCAAAAAGAAAAGTGGAGAGCTAAGATTGTGTTGACTTTAGGGATCTTAACGGAGCTTCACTAAAAAACCAACATCCTTTGCCATCAATGGAGCAGATACTCCGGTATGTCTCAGGTTCTGAGTGGTTCTCACTTTTGGATGGTTATTCAGGGTATAACCAAATTTTGGTCAAGGAAGCAGACCAGTTCAAAACTGCTTTTACTACAAAATGGGGTACTATGGTGTATAGGAGAATGCCCTTTGGATTGTCTAATGCAAGAGCGACATTCAAAAGGCTATGGATATGGCTTTCTGTAAGCTCACCCATAAATCATGCATGCAAAAAGCTTGCAAAATGATCTTGAGTTTACCTTGAAACATCTGCATAGAAATAAAACTAACTTCAGTTTCAACTGTGAATGCTCCATATAATCCGGTTTTAACTGAGACAGCTCCGCATAATTTGGTTCAGATTATCATGCAGTCGACAGGTATTTAAACTTATACCTGGTTGGTCATACCTTCCCTGTATGTCCATAAGACCCGGTTGATAAGACTCTATTTGGTCTACTGGTACATAATGAGTATGATTAGTCTACCAGTTCACCAGTGGGATTGATGTTTGCTTTTAACTTAACCAATGACAACTTAAATATGTCAACATTTTAATAATCTGATGTACAAATTCCTGCTGGTTTACCTATATGATATCACAATTTACTTTAAAAATGTTGCAAATCATATTCACCACCTTATGCAAATTTTTTCAGAGGTGTAGAGAATTCGGTATATCTCTCAACCCCAAGAAGTGTCTTTGTTGTGCATGAAGGCAAGTTGTTGGGATATGTCGTGTCAAAGCAAGGTATAACAGTAGATCCAGAGCGAGTTGCGGCTATCTTGGAGCTGCCCTTACCGCACATAAGAAGGGACTGCAAAGTTTTATAGGTAGAATCAATTTTGTCAGAACGCTTTTTACTTGATATTGCTAATCTTTTAAAGCCTTTGACAACTATGTTAAGAAAGAATTCAGTGTTCAGCTGGACCAAGGAAGGGAAAATGTAATATCCCTAAATTTAAGCCCCTATAAGTATATGCATGTTAACAATCCTTACAAGAAAAGGACTGCTAATATTATCATCGTCACATTGTTATAGAACTATTATCAAATAATGTTGTCAATTTAATATTACTAAATTTTAACGTTAAGAAATATTATTAAAATATAATTGTTAATAATAATCATAATATATATAATATATTATAATAATCATTTAATAATGTATATAGTAAAATAACCATTTAATAAAAATAAAATAAAGAAAATATATATTATATATTATAAAGAAATTATAATAAACATTCAATAATATATAATATTATAATATAATATATATTATAATATAATATATATTATAATATAATAAAGAAATTATAATATAAATATTATATTATAAAAGAATTACTTAATAATTATAATATAATATATATTATAGTATATATTATAATATATATTATAGTATATATTATAATATATATTATATATTATAATATATAATATAATATATATTATATTATGGGCGCAGGTTGGGAAGGTTGGTTGAGTTGCACCTTAGAAGGTGCTACTGAGCCGCAACCCTAAGGCTGCAACCAGTCGCACCCCTAAGGGGTGACCGGTGTGGAGGGGACATGACTCCCCCTCCCACACATCCATATAAAAGGGCCGCCAACCATTGGACAAAGGGGCAGGGAGGAAAAAAACAAAACAGTGACAAAGGAAAAGAGTAAAAGCAAATATCAGTAATAATATATAGGATATAAGGAAAGGAGTAAATCTAAAATAGAAGTCAAATAAATATAATAAGGAATCTTCTTTTTTTATAAGAGGTACATATACTATTCCCCTTGAGTTTATAGAATTGTAGGGATAAGATTAATTAATATAGATGTATGATTAAATAAGATGTATTAATTAATATTAATAAGATTAGTTAATAAGATTGATTATATGAATAGAAAGATTAACTATATGATTAATAAGATTAACTAATAAGTTAATTAATATTTTCTTAAATAGATATACAAAGGCAATTAGTCATGAAACATATTTATATATATGGATTTATTTAAATTAAAAATATATATATATTATATATATTATATAATATATATATATATATTATATATATATTTGGCAACATTCATGATTTACATTAATGAATATACTACTCGGATACTCCTTACGAAAATAATGAAATTGATGTTATGTCTACAAGTGTTGATAATTAATTTTATATTCACATTCCCTCTAGTAGTTGGACATATGAATCCTATATTTGTCCCGAGCTACATAGAGGTCAAAGTAATGGCAATTCGAGGTTGATATAGCCCCGTTGCCCATTTGTGATTAATGGTAATTCGAGGTTGATATAACCCCGTTGCCCATTTGAGTTTAATGGCAATTCGAGGTTGATATAACCCCGCGCCAATCTATGATTGATGGCAATTCGAGATTGGTATAGTCCTGTTGCCAAATTTGAGATTGTTATATCTCATAGGCAGTATATATACTGAAGCCAGTCATATACATATGCGTAGGCTTGAAATGTATTTATTGCTTCCAAGAGGTTCTTATGGACAGTGCTCTATGGGATGACGTGTTGATAGCCCGGTTGCTCAGAGTAGCTCTTATATCCCTCAAGCCGAGAATCGGGAATTTTGTGAAGCTCGACCTAGAGGCAGCCATAAGAACCAAATTCCCCCCCTACTAACTTAGAGTATGAGTCATATAAATATTATATAATATTGTGCACTAACGTCGGTTTTGCAGGAAATTATAAAGGGAGAACAAGAAGGGACATTATAGTGGTATCAGAGCATAGTCCTGCCATCCTATGGAAGATAGTTCATGCAAACATATAAACGAAAGAAAGGGAAAAAAGCTATGGCTGAACAATTAGCCAATGAATTAAGAAGTTTCATGGAGAAAACTAATGAAAGGTTTGAGCAAACCAATCAATTAATCCTTCAAGCCATTCAAAACATGAACAATAACAATAACAATAACCACCATGGCCGACCCACTTCTCCGATAGGAAGAGATATGCGTTCTAATCATTTTGAGAATGAGCCCTCAAATCAAGATTCCACCATGAGACCAACCATACCATCATTTCTTCCAAGAGAGGAGTCGATCACAGGAGGAGAAGAACCACCCACCCACTCAGTAGAAGAGATTGCTCAAATGTACGCTAGCTTAGAACCAGAAATACAAAGACTCATACCCTTTAAGGAATACTACGAAACTAAAACCATGGCTAGTAATAGACAAAAAAGAAATCATGGGGAAAAAGACATTAAAGCCAAGATAGGCAAAATGTCCCTACCACACTTCGAAGGGACGGGAAAAGAAACAGCTCAAGCTTGGGTCCAAAAACTAGACACCTACCTCTCCCTCAGCTCGAGATGACCGAAGAAAATGCCATTAAGTTTGCCATAATCCACCTGACAGGGGAAGCCTACAATTGGTGGCACCATGGTATCATCACATTGGGCCATAAAAGTATCAACACCTATAGTGAATTCACTCAAAAACTCATTAATCGATTTGACCAAAAGGAACTAGAATGGTACTTCCAAGAGTTAACTCACCTCAAACAAACAAGAACTATTGAAGAATTTCCCAATAAATTTCAGAGGTTATCAGTCATGGTCCTCGATATATCTCAAAAAAGGAGGGTCTATATGTTCATTGAAGGACTCAAAGAACATATCAAAATAAGGGTGAGACCTTTCGAACCCAAACCCTTGAGGATGCTATTAGGAAATAAAAAATGACGGAATATGATACAACTAAAGAAAAACAAAAGGACATTTCCTCCAAAACCGCCCATTGGAATGAAGGACCTCAGGAGGACCACTGAGGAAAATCATGCTACCTATGCAAAGAGCCATGGAGCAAGGATCATCGATGCCAAAAAATGGAACTGATCGATAAAAAACTTTGCTTTAGATGTAAAGCACCATGGAGCTGTGATCACCGATGTAAGAGAGGACAAATGAATAACATGGAGGAAGCACTAAGTGAAGGTCCCACGAAAAAGGTTAGACTGGAAGACTCTGAATGTGGAACACTCATCCACCACTCTTAGCAAAGAGGGGGATACCCACTCAGGAAATTAGGGAATCAAAACAATCACCAAATTCCAAGTAAAATAGAAAGATCTTCAAATGAAGATGCTTCTAAGGAAAAGGAGGAAAACATCAAATTGCTTGAGGACAAGCAAATTGAAGATGGGGGAACTGTAATATCCCTAAATTTAAGCCCCTATAAGTATATGTATGTTAAAAATTCTTACAAGAAAAGGACTGCTAATATTATCATTGTCACATTGTTATAGAACTATTATCAAATAATGTTGTCAATTTAATATTACTAAATTTTAATGTCAAGAAATATTATTAAAATATAATTGTTAATAATAATCATAATATATATAATATATTATAATAATCATTTAATAATGTATATAGTAAAATAACCATTTAATAAAAAAAAAATATTTTATATATTATAAAGAATTTATAATAAACATTCAATAATATATAATATTATAATATAATAAAGAAATTATAATATAAATATTATATATTATAAAAGAATCACTTAATAATTATAATATAATATATATTATAGTATATATTATATATATTATAATATATATTATATTATGGGCGCAGGTTGGTAAGGTTGGCTGATTCGCACCTTAGAAGGTGTGACTAAGCCGCAGCCTTAGGGCTGCGACCAGTTGCAGCCCTAAGGGGCAACCGGTGTGGAGGGGACGTGACTGCCCTCCCACACAACCATATAAAAGGGCCGCCAACCATTGGACAAAGAGGCAGGGAGGAAAAAAACAAAACAGCGACAAAGGAAAAGAGTAAAAGCGTATATCAGTAATAATATATAGGATATAAGGAAAGGAGTAAATCCAAAATAGAAGTCAAATAAATATAATAAGGAATCTTCTTTTTTATAAGAGGTATGTATACCATTCCCCTTGAGTTTATAGACTTGTAGGGATAAGATTAATTAATATAGATGTATGATTAAATAAGATGTACTAATTAATATTAATAAGATTAATTATAAGATTAGTTAATAAGATTGATTATATGAATAGCAAGATTAACTATATGATTAATAAGATTAACTAATAAGTTAATTAATATTTTCTTAAATAGATATCCAAAGGCAATTAGTCATGAAATATATATTTATATATATGAATTAATTTTCATTAAAATAAAAATAAAAATATATAAATATATTATATATATTTGGCAACATTTATGATTTATATTAATGAATATACTACTCGGATAGTCCTTATGAAAATAATGAAATTGATGTTATGTCTACAATTGTTGATAATTAATTTTATATTCATATTCCCTCTAATAGTCGGACATATGAATCCTATATTCGTCCTGAGCTACATAGAGGTCAAAGTAATGACAATTCGAGGTTGATATAGCCCCGTTGCCCATTTGTGATTAATGGCAATTGGAGGTTGATAAATCCTCGTTGCCCATTTGAGTTTAATGGCAATTCGAGATTGATATAACCCCGTTGCCTATTCGAGATAGACGGCGATTCTAGGTTGATATAACCCCGTTGCCAATCTATGATTGATGGCAATTTGAGATTGCTACAGTCCTGTTGCCAAATTTGAGATTGTTATAATCTCATTAGTATATATGTTGAAGCCGGTCATCTGTATATGCGTAGGCTTGAAATGCATTTATTGTTTCCAAGAGGTTCTTATGGGCAGTGCTCTATGGGATGACGTGTCGATAGCCTGGTTGCTTAGAGTGGATCTATATCCCTCAAGCTGAGAATTAGAAATTCTATGAAGCCCGACCTAGAGGCAGCCATAAGAACCAAATTCCCCCCCTACTAACTTAAAGTAGAGTATGAGTCATATAAATATTATATAATATTGCGCACTAACGTCGGTTTTGTAGGAAATTATAAAGGGAGAACAAGAAGGGACATTACAGAAAACTAGTTTCCAAGCAATCAAAGAAGCTTTGGCATCAACACCAACACTGGTAAATCATTTTTTTGATAAAGATTTCATTGTGTATGCCTATGGCAGCCATGATGTTATTTCTGCAATTCTAGTACAACAAAATAGAGAAGGCTTTGAACAATCTATTGCTTTCTTGGGTAAAGGCCTTGAAGATTATGAGCAAAATTATAGCTTTGTAGAGAAACATTTATTGGCTGTTGTGAAGAGTTTGAAAAAATTTAGGCATCTGTTGTCTCATAGCAAAGTGCATCAGATGGTGGCTCATCCAAGCGTTAAAGACTTCTTGCTAAGCAGAGACTTGAATGAGAAGAGGGTTGGGTGGATCAGTAAAGTGATAGAGTATGGCATGCACATACAGGTTACTAAGCTTATAAGAGGAAAGGGGCTTTGTGAGCAAATGGCAAATGAGCCAGCCTTAGGAGCTGAGAGTAATGCTGAAACAACTCTTGTTATTAATGATGCACCTGTGCTTGATAAGCATACAAGCTGGGTGGGAGAGATCACTCACTTTCTGTAAATTGGAGAGTGCCCACCTAGTCTTGATAGAGCCAAGAGGAGGTATTTCAGACTTTAATCTGTCCCTTATGTATTGATTGATAAAGTTTTGTTTAGGAAAGATCATAATGGTGTGCCGTTAAGATGCATAGACAAGAACAAATTGATAAAATTCTATTTGAATTCCATGATGGAGCCTCCAGAGGTCATTTCAGCCCAAGAACAACAACATTTAAAGTAATGAGGGCTGGTTATTACTGACCAAGTGTGTTTAAAGATGCCCATGCATGGGTTAAGAAATGTGTTAAGTGTGCCCTGTTTGCTGGTAAAGAAAGGCTGCCAACTTTACCATTGCAGCCTATTCGGGTTGAACAACCCTTTATGAAGTGGGGCATCAACTTTATTGGAGCAATTAATCCACCCTCAAGTGCGGGGCATAAGTGGGTCCTCACTGCAACAGACTATTTCACTTGTTGGACATAAGTTGTCTTAATTTTTTATGAAGATCTGATTTGCAGATTTAGAGTGCCTGATTCCATCATTTCAGATAATTCTCTCTCTTTTGTGGGGTTGAGGATTAGTGAATGGGCTATAAAGAATGGTATATATCGCAACACATCCTCAAATTACTATCCACAGGGGAATGGGTTGGCTAAATCAACCAACAAGAATCTGATGAAGATCATTAAGAGAAACATGCAAGATAATCAGACAGACTGACATTCCAACCTTAAAACAACTTTGTGGGCAGATAGGATCACCCCTAAAAGGATGATTGGAAATTCTCCTTACATGTTGGTGTACAGAAAAGAAGTTATCAATATTTGCAGAATTACTAGCATTAGATCTTGCTAGTCAGATGGTGTTCTTTGAGGAAAGAGATCCTATGGAAGTAAGGTATGCTCAACTTATGGAGCTGGAGGAAATCAAAGATAAAACTATGAAGACTATGCAATATCAGAAAATAATGACAAAGAAGGTGTTTGATAAGAAGTCAAGGCCAAAGAGCTTTAGTGTTGGGGATCTAGTGCTCAAATGGGATGAGCTCAAAAGCAGACCAGGTAAGCATTCCAAGTTTGATGCTTTCTGGAGTGGACTATTCGTCATCATAGAGTGCAAAGAGCATAATGCATTCCAATTATCAACAATAGATAGAGATGTACTTCCTATCTCGATTAACAAGATACACCTCAAGCCCTACTTTGAGGTTTGACCTCTTTGTGCATGTACCTTGTATAGTTTTTTTGTTTTCAATAAGGTGCTGCTCTGCCATAAGATAGTTGTTTTGTTTTTTCTAAGTACTGTTCCAGCACAAGTTTGCCTAGGTTTTGCCCTAGTGTTTTCAGTTTTCAGCCAGGTTTCCAAGTTTTGTTTCAGTTTCAAGCTGAAGAGATGCATTGTTTTGTTCCAACTGATCTTTTACTCAAACACATTTACACATATGCCTTATTGAAGTGAAGTGTGTTTCACTCCAATAAAATATACATCCAAACAGGTTTGAGTAAAAGATGAGTTGAAGTCCAAGGTACAAAGTATTTCCGGTTTATCCAGGCTGCCTTGTTTCTGTTTCAGAAAAGTTCCATAAAGACTAGATAATGCCTTACATCTGGCTGGATATTATGTCTTCAGCTCATAAAATAAAAGTTTTGCCTCATCATTACAAACCATACAGATAATCTCTAGTCAGATACAAAGATTTACCCGGCTATTCCATGTTTGAAGTATTATCTCATTTAAGCTATTTGACTCTGTGCCCAATGGACTATATAGGCTACTGGTCTTAATGTTTAGCAGGCAAACATGTAGCAGATGTCACCAAAAATGTTGCCGAATTTTCACTTGCAGGCTCAATTGGGTAGAGCCATTGTGTTTTAGATCATGAGGTACTTTCTAGTTTCTATTCTACATCATGTGCTTTTAGTATCAAATGCATAACTTTGAAATTACTTCATGAATAGATTCATTACATTTAACGAAGAATAGATCATAACAAAAAAAATAACACTTTGCAAATCTTTTCTGAAAATGCGATTCTGATTCATTAGAGTTTTGTATTTACGCTCCATACAAGCCGTGATACTAGCTAGGAATTCAATGTATTTTGAATTCAAACAATATATATACATATGTAAAACAAAAAAACATATAAGGTGAAAGGGGCCAGTCATTGCCTGAACGACTGGCTGAAGTTGGCAAGCCCGATGTGTTGCGTCCTCGCTGTCCTGCATCCCGTTTCCTCGCTGCCTTGTGTCCTAAAAACAATTTGCAAAAGAAAGATGTTAGATCCAAAGGACCTAAGCAATGACAAGTCTTATCTCACCTATATTTGACCACACATATATACATGATTCAAATTCAAATGACATTTGATTATTCCTAACATGTTTGTTTCTTATGTAGCCATTGGTGTCTGTCAATGGCTTGCAGACATAAATGTGGCTCCCACAAGGGTTTGAGCCTAGCATGCCATTAAGAGACAAATACAATTAAAAGCTCGAAAAGAAAAATAAAATAAACATTAAAGAGACATGTGATCAATGCATGAAACCTTTTATTTTATTTTATTCAGCTTTAAACAAATTAAAATGAAGGAAAGAACAAGTTGTTTAAGGGACAATTCATATTGGATTGAAACCTTACAGTTTGTTTAAATCAATATTATTAGAATGTCATATAGATCAGTATTTTTTCAATCATTGCAAACTTTCAGGTGTTCATTAATGAATGAGTTTAATGGAGGGAAAGAGATGCATATTTTAACCCTTGATCTGCTCAAGGAGGTCCTACAAGTGAATAGAAATGTAATCAGAGAGGTGGCATGTGATCAGAAATAAATACAGTCTGAAAGTTTCAGTTAAAAAGTACATTCACAATGAACTATACCAGCTACAACAAATGCCAAATCTAAAGTGGCTTGATCCTCTTCAAGTAGTAGAATATAATGAGAACCAAAATGGATATAATTACATTTAGAAATGGATTCAAGTAAATAATGTTATCAGATATGCTGCTACAAATTTAACAATGGAGTAATCATATGCTGGAATGAAGAAAAGCCACAACAAACCAAGCACATTGACCATAAAGGCATTCTTGAGAGGAAAGTCAATATAAAAGAGACTTCATATCCATAAATCAGTCACAAAGAACATTGACATGATTGTCTAAAGCATTAGAGGCTTTATTTCAATTATGTTTTCAATCAAGCTCAAATGGCACAAAGTTTCCTTCCAAGATCAACAAGTTGTGATCATATCTATGCATGTATCAAAGCATCAAGGCAGCTCAGGTGGTGATCAACAGCAACTTCAATAACAATTTGTGATCAGTGCAAAGGCTAACCTGTCTTGAAAGGCATAGACAGTCAAACATTAGTTAAACAGCTTATATCTAACATATAAAGAAAACCAAATGTAAAGACACTTAGATAGAGCCTAAACGGGAGCACCCTGGCACCATTTGATTTGCTCTCGCTTTAGCGATGTGGGTGTGCTTTCGAATAACTTGGAGCATATCCCTAATGATGATTAGGAGATATTAGGATTGGTTAGAGACCATAAGAACCCTATAATGGCAGAAAACCGGGTATAGAAGACCTGTTTTGCCCCTAAGGCCTTAAGGATCCTGCAAGCTCAAGAATGCAATCTAAGCTATGAATGATTATGCTAAGTTGATTTTAATCCAAAATAGATGTGATATGATGCAATAAGCTATGCAAAACACTAAATCAAACTAAGATTTATCCATTAGTTCTATGCTAAGATGAGCTATGAAAGCATGAAAAGCAATGAAATCTATCAATTAGTGTAAAGCTTTAAAGATCTAGAACTATTCTAGCATTATAACACTACTATGAAATGGAAGAGGAATTGGATATTTGCTCTTAGGAAGTGAGGGTATTTATAGGATTTGGGAAGGGCTTGGGTTAGGAGGATAAGTTAGAGTTTGGGGTAAGGTCAGGGGTAAAGTTTGGGGTTTAGCATGGGTTAGGGTTGCTTACACGTGTGAGAAACACTAGGGAAGTGTGCAAGGGGAACATGTGTGGAAGAAGAGACATGGGTCTCTTTATGAGGCTGTAAGAAGCCTTAAAGAGGGTGTAAGAGGCTTTAATGAGTCTGTAAGGCTCATTAGGGGAAGGGTTTGACCAAAAGTCAAATAGGACTTGGATTAGCTTAGGAAATGTAGGAAACATCTCCTAAATGGGTTTAGGGAAGGATTAAGGAAGTTTAGGAAAGATTGGAAGGGGTTAGGAAAGGCTAGAAGATTCTAGGGTTTTGAGGTTTTTAATAAATATAAAATTTATTTAGGGATTGTGACATCATTTATTAAATATTGATTCAATAAAGAGAGGAAAATTACTTAAAATTGATTTAAGTGGTTTGGGGAAAGATTCTTTAATTAAAGATGCTTAATTAAAATAAAGGGATTTAATGGCATAAAAATATATTAATTAATTAAATAAATAATTAATTAACAAATGATGATGTCATCAGGGGTTTTTAGAAAAACAAAAATACTTTTATTTTCTAATAGATTTTTAGGTGTCTACATTTTGCCCCTCTTTGATGCGATGCCGTAAGTGGCGTGGCGTCAAAGACAAGAAAATAAGATGCCCCAGGCTAGAAGTTTAGAGGAATAAGGGGTTGTGCCCCCTCGAGAAAATAACGCAAAGAGGAAACGTTGTGGAATTTTTTCGAAATGAAACAAGAAAGGAAGGGGAAGAAATGAAGGAAGAAGGGAGGATAAATAACCAAGCTTCTGAGAGCAAAGATGGATGAATGCAAGATGAGATGGAATGCAAAATGCAATGATGCAGCTACATGCAAGATGCAAGATTAATCTATATGATGCAGGATGCAGGGGATTTTGGGGAGCTCCAAGTGCAAATGTGGAGAGCACAACCTAGTTTGATATAGCAATAATAGAGATTTGCTAAGGATACTAGGATCACCAGGCCTTGTCACCAGCATTGCATAGGACTGACGCGAAAAAGACACGCAAGGTTGCCCTAGCATCACGCATGAACCAAAGAGGAAGCATGGTGGAAACGATGTGGGAGAAACCACAAACAAACGACATTTCCCAAGTGCACCATGTAACCCAGAAGATCACATGTGAATTGTGCAAGGGTTATGTCCAACTGACTCACATGCAGAAGCTAAAGATCAAAAGACCTTGCCTCAGATTGCCCTCATTCGCAGCGCACCATGATATAAAGGATCGTGGCGACTTTGAGGAGAGGAACAACGAGAAGCCGAAAAAGATTAACAAGATCCAAAGGACAAAATCCAAGACCAAATTGATAACTCGAAAAGACATCCTTTGCCAAGGAGAGAGATTGATGTGAGGATTTGATTGATGGTGGGAAGATTGGTCTGAACATGAAGAAGGATACATTGTCACAGACCTGGTGTGATTGGTGGAAGATTAGGTCTGATAAGAGGAAGGATACATCCTCAGGGACCTGCTGATTGATGAAAGAATGAGTGTTGTTGTTCGCTGTCAAATTATGAGTCAAAGAATAATCGCTGTGATCAAAGATAATCGACAATTGATGTTGTTGAAGTACAAGGCTGGACGGGACAAGATTTTTGATCAAATGTAGCTGCAGGACTGACAAGGATATGTACAACAAGACGCGAGGATATGTACAACAAACAGGGAAAGATTTACAATGGCTATGTATAGAAGCTCAAGATTTGGGACAGGAAGATCTCGCTATACAGGATATGGTACAAGAAGGATTGCGCTATACAAGATATAGTACAGGATATGTACAAGACTATGTACAGGACTATGTATAGGAGCGGGGTGGTATAGGACATGGCAGGAGTGCGGATTTGCTTGAGGATTAAAAAAGATGAATGCTGTGGGATGGTGGTGGGGATGGGGATGGTAGATAATGACTCAGTCCACTATGTATGGCGCTTGTTTACTTGGTTTTCACCAACATACTTGTCCAAGGCGCTTGAATTGCCAAGTTTTCACCATTGGATGAATGATTTTTTTCTTTGCTTTTTTTGCTTTTTTGCTTTTTTTGTATTTTTCTGATTTTTCCAATTTTTATGGATTTTCTGAATATGTAGGATCTGGTTTAGGCATAGAACCTCTTTAGATGTATGATGTTGATTTGATCGTTCAAGGGCTCACCTTTTGGTGTAGATAGTTGGTAGGCTCCGGAGCCAAAGCATGCTATGACGATATAAGGACCCAACCAGGTAGGCTCAAACTTGCCTTTCTTTTCTCTGTGTGCTTGGACCTTCTGATTTTCCTTGAGAACCATGTCGCCCACTTGGAATTGTCTAGGATGGACCTTCTTGTTATAACTCTTTTTGAGTCGATTCTGGTATGCAACTAGGTGATTATATGCTTGTTGTCTCTTTTCATCTAGTAGGTCAAGCTATGTGAGACGTACCACTTGATAGTCTTCATCTGTAGTATGGTTTCTCATGGAGATTCGCAATGATGGGAGCTCGACCTCGATTGGCAGAATGACTTCGACACCATATACAAGAGAATATGGGGTGGTGCTTGTGGGAGTGCGAAAGGAAGTATGATAGGCCCAGAGGGCGGGATTTATTTGGAGGTGCCAGTCACGACCAGAATCATTGACAACCTTCTTGAGGATTTTCAAGATTGTTTTATTGGTTGCCTCAGCTTAGCCATTTCCTTGAGGGAAATATGGACTGGAGAAATGGTGATGGATGCAGAGTCTAGCACACAGATCATCCACATGCTAGTTTTCAAAAGGTGTGCCGTGGTCTGTGAAGATGGTAGATGGGATGCCGAATCGACAGACGATATGGTAAAGAATGAACTTAGATATTTGGATGCCAGTAGTAAGGGTGAGCGGAATCGCTTCAACCCATTTTGTGAAGTACTCTGTAGCTGTTATTATGTACTTATGTCCATCCGAGGAGAGGGGAGTGATTAAGCCGACGAGGTCAAAGCCCCAACATGAAAATGGCCAAGGTGGCGCAATGGGCTGCAAGTTTTGTGCAGGTGCATGAATCAGATTTGCATGCTGTTGACATGGTAGACATTTCCTGATGAATTCACAAACATCGTGTTCCATGGTTGGCCAATAATACCCAACTTAAAGCAACTGCTTTGCTAGAACCATGCCACTTGTGTGGGCACCACAAATTCCAGCGTGGACATCTTGTAAAGCCAGGATGGCCTCGTTTGAATCTAAACACCTAGAGAGGATATTGTGATATCCTTGACAATAAAGGGTGTTGGCTACAAGAGTGTAGCGGGAAGCTCTGCGAATTAGGTTTTGCCATTGGTTGTTGGTGAGATGGGGAGATATGATACCATTCTTTAGATATGCATGGATGTTGTGGTACCATGGGGACTAAGGACCAACCAAGACACACCATTTCTGCATCGGCGTTCGCATAAGCAGGCGTGTGTAGTTGCTCGACTAGGAATTCGTACTGCGTTGAATCACGAGGAATCTTCAATAATGATTTGATGGTTGCCATTGTATCGACTGCTTTGTTTTGAAGCCTTGGTATCTAAGTGAACTGTAGATTTAGGAAATGCTCTTTTAGTCTATCCACCAGTTCCCTGTAGGGTAGTAGCTTGTCGTCCTTTGTCTGGAATTCATTTAGGACCTACTTGATAATCAACTGCGAGTCTCCAAACACTTGTAGTTCTGTTATATTCCACTGAATGGCTGTTTTGAGACCTGAGATGAGTGCCTCATATTCTACAATGTTATTAGTACATGGGAATCCTAATTTGAATGATTTTGGAATGTAGTCACCTTGAGGTGTGACGAATAGGATTCCGGCCCCTAACCCATGTGATGTGTAAGATCCATTGAAGTATAACTTCCACATGGGTTGTTCTTCAATCATACATAAGTGCTCATCAGGGAATTCCATGATTAGTGGATATGCATCCACCAGTGGTGCTTTTGCTAGCTGATCGACAATTACTTGCCCTTTGATTGCTTTCCAATCTATGTACTGAATGTCAAACTCGCTGAGTAGCATGACCCATTTTTCCATACGGCCTGTGAGAGTTGTCCTTGATAACAGATATTTGAGTGGGTCCACCTTTGAAATGAGCTTGATTGTGTGACTGAGCATGTAATGCTTAAGCTTTTGAGTGGCAAAGACCACTGCAAGGCATGCTTTCTCCATCGGTGAATAATTAAGCTCATAGTCGACAAGAGTTCGGTTGATATAGTAGATGGCTCTCTCTTTAGTGTCATCATCATGTTGTGCTAAGAGTGCCCCCCCCAGCGTAGTAGTGGTTGCCGAGATGTAGAGTATGAGAGGGCGTCCTGAAACTAGTGGTACAAGGATTGGAGAGTTGGCTAGATATTCTTTGAGCCTCTCAAAGCTTTTTTGACATATGGGATCCCATTTGAAGCTTGTGTCTTTACGCAAGAGGTGCGTGAAAGGTTGGCACTTATCTGCCAGCTGGGAGATGAATCGGCGCACTGATTGGAGCTTTCCTTGTAGACTCCTGAGTTGTCTTAGTGTTTTTGGATGCATTTTTGTTATAGCTTTGACCTTCTTAGGGTCGATCTCTATGCTGCGTCGTGATACAATGAATCCTAGAAGCTTCCCAGATGTCACACCAAAAACACATTTCTATGGATTGAGCTTCAAGCCATAATGATGGAGACGATCGAACACACTTTCAAGAATGTCTAGGTGTTCATAGCGTGTATTAGATTTTACAAGTATATCGTCCACATAATCTTCCAGGATCTTGTGGATCATGTCGTGGAAGATTGTTGTCATCGTTCTCTGATATGTGGCTCCTACATTCTTTAGCCCAAACGGCATCATGTTATAGCAGAAGGTACCCCATGGAGTGGTGAATGATGTTTTATGTTGATCCTCTTCTGCTATTCGGATCTGGTTGTATCCTGAGAAGCCATCCATGAGTGACAACATCTCATGGCTCGCTGTTAGATCTACGATCATGTCTATGTTGGGTAGCGGGAAATCATCTTTAGGACATGCTTTGTTCAGGTCCCTGAAATCTGTGCAAATTCTGATGTCGCCCGAAGGCTTTGTAACAGGCACCATGTTGGAAATCCACTCAGAGTAATCAATGGCTCTGATGATCTTTGCGTCTACCAGCTTTTCTAGTTCTGATTTTACCAATAAGGCTACTTTTGGATGCATCTTTCGCAACTTCTGCTTTATTGGCTTGACATTGGGGTCCACAGCTAGATGATGGACAACAAGATCAGGATCAAGTCTTGGCATTTGTGTGTATGACCATGCAAAGTTGACGGTGGCTTCATGGAGAAGTGCAGTAAAAGCTAGTTCTTCACCTTCTGTCAGGTTGGCTGCAATGTAAGTGATTCTCGGACATTCTTCAGTGTCCAAGTTGATTGGCTTGGTTTCCTCTATAATGATGGGAGACTGCTTTGGTCTGTAATCTTGGATGGGAGGAAGAGGCAAGTCTTCATCTTCTAGTGCTTGAATTGCCAAGTTTTCACTAGAAGATACGCCCTTTATTTTTACTTTTTTGGAATTGGAATGTGCCCCAGAGGGGTTTTCACATAAGGACTTGTGCTTTTCTTTTTCTTTTTTACTTTTGTGGCTAAAGCTTGCCTCTTCCCTGAAATATCCTTTAGGGTCGAGCTTACAGATGTGATTTGATTCTGAATCCTGATCTGCTTGTTGGCCTGATTGCCCCATGAATTCTAGGAGCGCTTCCGTGCTTTGGAACTCATCGATATGTGTGATGCTTGGTTGGTCCTAGTCTATGAGTTCGGGGTGGATGAGGGG
The DNA here is from genome assembly GCA_027943335.1 of Chamaecyparis obtusa. Lineage (NCBI taxonomy): Eukaryota > Viridiplantae > Streptophyta > Pinopsida > Cupressales > Cupressaceae > Chamaecyparis > Chamaecyparis obtusa. The sequence goes on along the minus strand of BSBK01004953.1, from coordinate 374,980 downwards.
AAGTTCTATAAGGTTAATGGCGAGTTGCTGGAAGATAGAAGTGCCCAGGAGGGTATCATCGTCGAAGATATTGTCATAAGATTTCTTTTCTTCCTCTTTAGTGATGTCTTCGATCTCTACAAGGTTGTGTTGATGTGAGTTTTGTACCACTACATAACATATAGCAATTGAAATACTTGATACAGCGTACCAAACACTCAACCCTCTCTTGAAAAGTATATAAGAATACTCCAAGGTTCCTTACACCTGTGGATACTAACTCAGTTATATAAATGTGATTTGCTGGTAATCACTTCGGCGGGCTTACGTTGTTCACTTAGGGATGTTAAACTCTCGCTATGATGATGATGAGATAACTTTCTTCTTTTATATCATTTCCAACTTCGCTCATCAAACTAATTTATACCACTTCTAGCTTTGCTCTTCAAACTTTCGAACTTCAACTTCTCAACTTCAACTACTGAACTACTGATTACTTCTACTATTACTCCTACTGAATGGAAAGATTGGCAAATGGACAGGGATCAACCTAATGAAGACTTGCCAGCGGCGCTACCTCCATTGGTGCGATGATTCTAAGGGAAACTCTTAAGATTTTCACACTAACACCTATCTTCCAACCCAACTTGAAGTACAAGTGGAAAGATGAAATGCAAGTAGAACTTGGGAGCAATTGACTAGATTACCACACAAGGCTCCTTGACAAGCCGCCAAGATGCTAGTGGCCTAGTATAAGATCCTCATCAAACATTCACCAACATCACCATTACAACTAATCATCTACTTCTATTCTTACTTTAACAACATGAAATGAAATCCTACTTTAATTTGAGAGATGAGAAGAACCATGCAAATACACCAAAATGATCATGTATATCCACCATGCAAGTCACAACAATGAATAGAGAACAATTTTGATAGTATTTTGGCAACAATTTCTCCAACATAACTCCCTTTACAAATGAGTACAAACGGCCTTATATAGAGGCTCAAAATTACAACGAGTGGCCAAGATTAAGAGGCAAAATCAAGGGCCAAGATTAAACCTTACAAACCCTAATTAGGGTTACCATCTTTCAACCAATTACATGAGGGAACCAACTTTGTGGGCCAATGAGAAAATTACAATAATCTGTCAACCAATGAGAACATAGGACACTTGGCATGATTTGATTGCATGCACATGAAATTGCCACCTCATCAACCTTGTCTTATAAAGTTCATTAATCTTTGAGATGAGATGAAGCCTTGTATGCTTGAGCTTGTCCTTAGAAATTTTCTCACCACCACTTGAACTTGCTTGTACTTGATGTCCTGACCTCGAAAGGGTGAGGTCTCCATGCACTTGGGATAATCTTGCCTTGACCTTGGTGGCTTGCCTGGATGTGAACCTTGTGCAATTTAAGAGCCTTGCTTTAGCCACCGCCTTGAAATCAAACTTGACCTCCCTCAACCTTTCAATCACTTTCCTCCTTACTTCAATACTTTGCCATTTTTAACCTTCCTATTTGGATTTGATCTGCATGCATGCATCTTTGTTTCAATAACCTTGGGTTTTGGGGCACCTGCCCTCACCATATCTCCTTGATTGTTCCACAATCCACCCATCACTGAGTTCATCAACTGCTTTCATCAATGCCTTCCTCCTTGGTTAACTCTTGAGTGCCTTCAACTGTTTGAACTGCCACAACCTTGCCCTTTTGGCATAAGTACTTGCCTCAACCATAGTGGTGCAGTGCATCTCCCCAAGATTAGATTTGGTTCGACTGGCAAAGCATCACTAGTAGTCTTGCACCCGAATTGAAGAAGTAGGACCCCATGTAGATTTGCCCCCGATTTTGTACTATTTAAGTTGCAACTCTAAATTCATGCTAGTGATCCTAATCCAATCAATTTTCCTTAACCATTCTCAATCTCTTCAATAAAATAAAACATCCAAGGATCAAACTGTGTACCTTTAGCATAGCTTGGGATTTGACTGAGAAGCACGATGAAGGCGCTGCACTCTGATTTGCAATCTGACTTTGTGAGCCTTGATGACTTGATGTAACCAATTCTGTCGTATCATGTCTGTTGCTGGGGTAGACTGAACACTTCCTTGCACAAATCCATACTATTTGATCCTCTTTGCCACAGGTGACTGGCTGTCTCTCAACCTCTCTCTTAATTGAATCATATCAAAGGTACCAATGTTGGTGTCTCCAACGCATTTCAATTTTGAGCGGAAGTTGGAATTGGGTATCATGACTTCCTTGTCTCCTATTTCAGCATTAATTCCTTTGGGTCGCTTGCTTGCATTAACATCAGCCATCCTAAACACTTATCACTCCCCGCCTTTTCTACAATGAATGTGGAACTACACTTATCACTCCAATCTTCGCCTAGGGGTGGAATACTACACTTATCAATCCCCGCCGTTGCCTTAAGATGGGCTACACTTATCACTCCAATCTTCTCCCTAAAAAAATGCAATGCAATGATGCAAACTACACTTATCACTCCCCGCCTTTGCCTTAAAATGGACTACACTTATCACTCCAATCTTCGCCTAGGGGTGGAATACTACACTTATCACTCCCCGCCGTTACCTTAGGATGGGCTACACTTATCACTCCAAATCTTCGCCTAAGATGAAATGCAATGATGAAATGCAAGCAAGAACTTGAGGGAAAAAAACCAATCAAGACAATCGAGTAATCAACTTAATATCCAAACACCTAACTCTACTCTTGAAATTAGTTTTCAACACCTAAACTAGCACCAATGAAATGAAAGCAATTAAAGAGAGAGGAAAAGATAGGCCACTCACCCAAGGGCTAGGAATCCTTTGTCTATGCAATTAGCTGGGCTTGATCTTCAAAATCTTCTATCTCCACAAGAAAATCTCCTCTTCTCCAATTCACTCTCAAAATCTGATTGCTATGAATCTTCTATCAATAAATTCTTCTATTACAAATCTGATTTGCGTCAACTCAAGCTTCTTCTCTTCATCAAACTCTCCAATTTTCGAATTTGCTTTTCGGATCTGCTTTTTCGGACTGCTTTTTCGGACTGCTTTTTCGGACTGCCAAGAGAAAAGGAGAGAAGTGAATGAGATGGTGAAATGAAGTGGGGGAGAGCTCCCCTTATATACCAAATTTTGCCTCCAAAAAAGCAAGGCCGACTTTGTAGGAGGAGGGAAAAAGAAAAAAATTAAAATTGCCAAATTAAACATGAATTAAATGAAATAAATTGCCCAGCCCTAGGGGATTTTATTTTAATTTAAAATTGGGTCAACCTAGTGCAAAATTATCGGTTTAAATTAGCCAAATCCGAAATTATCATAGGCCCTAAAATTGAAATTTTGAAAAAAGGTCATTTAGGCCTCCAATATAACTTTAAACCTTCCCCATTGTGGACCCAATAACTTGCCTTGAATTTCACACCTCCTAGGCCTTAAAATACGTTGAATTTAACACACAAAGGGGCCCAATTTAAATTTCTAAATTACAAACACTTAGCCCAAAAAATATGATTTTAATGCATTTAATCATGACAACCAAAATTAATTTTTTATTATTTTGCAACCCAAAAATCATTTTGCAATTTAATTTCCATTTGGCAATTTTATCCTTTTTTATTTTTGCAATTTATTATCTCTAATTGGCAACTTTAAATTTATTCTTTAATTTCCATTTTTCTCCACCAAAAAAAAATTTACAAGATTTTCCCAAAAATATCCAATTTCACAATTAAATTTTGAAAATCTCAAGTTATTCAATTTCATCAATTTTCAAAATTTAATCAAGTCCAAAATTTGCAATTTTATCCCGCCAGATATTAAAATAAAATTTTCTCATCGAATTTCATTTGGCTTGGAGACAAAATCAACTATTTAAGAAAATCAATGTTTCGCACAAGGTGAAAACAAGCAATACCCTCCCAAGCACTTCAAAAATATCCCAGGTGTAAAATTCTCATTCCAAAACCTCTAGATTGCCCAAAATTCACTAAGGCACCCAAACTCTCGGATCTAGAAAAAATTGCCAAGGCTTGCTCAAAAAAAAATGGGGGTCCCCAAATTCTTTGGGGCGATGGTGTGAAAACCTCACAACAGGTTGTCCTGGCCATTCAAGAAGGGAATGTTGGTCATATTAGTGCCCCCAATTGCGGTATTGGGCTCTTGTATATGTAGGCGAGGGGTATTAAAGCCAAGACCTTGAGTTTGTGGATTCTTGGATGCTGTGATGGGGTCTTTGCTTCCGCCTTCTTGTGGTCCTAGGCTACCGCCTTGATATTTCCATTGCTCCGTGGCGTACTTGTGTGATTATGGGTATTTGTCTTTGAAGTAGCCAAGAAGTTGAGTGTCAGGTGGTGGGGGGTCTCTGTACAACCACTTGTTAATGTCAAGGTCCATCTCTTGACTGTTTATGTTGCCATGGGAAACAAAAGTCATTGGTCCCATCTCCTTGATTTCATGTTGTGCCTCAGTAGGCTTGCTTTGGTGATTCGGGCGCCTTTGTGTATGTGGATCAAGTGGGAGGGCCCCAACTGCAAATGCATCGTGTAAACTGTATTCACCACAGCCTTGATTGTTAATCTTGATAGAGGAGAGAGTGGAGGCGAGGATAGTCTCTGGATCGCTATGGGATCGTGAAGAGCTGGCAACAGAAGTGCCAATGTCGGTTCCAGGAAAATGGGTGGAATGGGGGAATGATGCTTCCCTTGCACGACAGTATGCGAAGGGTTGGGGATTTGCATTGATGGTAACCTCAATGCCTTGATGCGGAAATTTGACGCACTGATTGTAAGTAGAGGGTACAGCCTTGATGGAATGAATCCATGGTCAGCCGAGGATGATGTTGAATGGTAGGTCAAGATCAACAACATGGCAAATGGTGTCTTGAGTTGTTGGGCCTCGCTGGATAGGCAACATAATGGTACCTTCAGAGGTATGCTCCAAGTTATCATATGCCTTGATGGTGATTACCTCATGTGATATATCAGCTTCCGTGAACCCTATTTGCTGAATGAATTTGAGAGTACACAAGTTTAGGGTAGAGCCATTATCTATCATGACCCTTTTGATGGCAAAATCTCTGACCATAATGGCGATGCGGAGAGGGAGGTTGTGGTCAGGCTCAACAGCTGGTATGTCGAATTGCTTGAAGGATAAGGCATAGGATGCGGATAGGTGTCCCACAAGGTTTTCAAACTGAACGGTGTTAATGTATGTGGGGACATGTCCTTCATGGAGGGCTCGGTTGAGGATTTCTTGATGGAGGGGTGAAGTGCGGAGAAGGCCGAGGATGGAGATTTGGGCTGGTGTATTCCCAAGATGTTCTATAAGTTTGTATTGTGCATTGTGTGCTGGCCTTGGAGGTGCACCGGCGACAGTTATCCGGCCTTTTTGTGTGGTGACTGCACACTGACTATCGGCCCCTCTAACATGGATGACATTGACGGTGGGTTCGACTTGGGTTATGCATCCAATAAACTTGTCATAGTTGATATGGGCAGCTGTATAGCCTTTGTGATCAGCATGATCTCCTTGTTTGCCTTTGCCTGGATTCTGATTAGGAGGATTAGCATTGGCTTGATTCTTCCCAGCATCGTATTGTGGGAACACGTTTTGATAGATCTGCAAATTGGCGTTAGGCGAGGTTTGGGCCGGTGTGTTCACTTGAATCTCTTTTCTGTCGATGAGATCTTGGATGTAATGTTTGAGTTTCATGCACCTTAAGGTAGTGTGTCCTTTGACACGATGATAATCACAGTACTCGTGATCTTTGTACCAGTTAGGCTTGGGAGTTGCATCATCAAATTGCTGGGTTGGTGGGTACGTGATTAGATTGGCTTTGGCCATTCGATGGAAAATAACATCCAGAGGCTAACCGAGTGGTGTGAAGATTATTTTCTGATTAGGTTGGGTTTGAGGCCTATTCTGATTAGGAGTAGTAGATATGGTATTTCCCTGATTGTTTGGATTGCCTTGGTGGGCTTTATGTGCTTGCTGCTGATAATTCTGCATGGGTTGCTGAGGGATTTGAGGTTGTTGCTGGTATTGTTGCTGAGGTTGCTGATAAATAGGCGCTTGTTGATGTTGGTATGTAGGAGTTGGTGTGGGTCCGGCCACGACTACTTGAACATGCTTGGTGTCTGTGGCTCCATCAGTAATTGCATTTTTGTTACGATTCCAGTAATGGGGTTTGTCATTGTTGGGTTTACTTTGGGAATCATTCTTGTAGTGCCGGATTGTGCCTTCGTCTAGGAGAGCTCTTTCAATACCTATCCCCTTGCTTTTGATATCTTGATATGTTTGGATGTAGTTCATCCTCATGAAGTGGGATAGTTTGGGATGCAGGTTCTTGATGAAGATTTTAGTCAGATGCTTCTTAGGTGGTTGGTATGATAACCTGGTTGTGAGATTCTGCCATCGTTGCAGGTATTCTACTAGGCTTTCTCCTTCTTTCTGTTTTGAGTCACAAAGGTCTAGCAAGGTCAACTCATTTTCCACATTGTGGGCATATTGGGCAACGAACTTCTCAGAGAGCTCGACAAAAGTCGTGATGGTCTCGCATGGTATCTTATAAAACCATTCAACAACAGTTCCTGCTAAGCTTTTGGGGGATAGGCGCAAAAGGTAATTATCATTGTAAGCCACTTCCTGGCATGCCATATAGAACTCTTTGATATGGTTTACAAGATCTCCTTTCCCTCGATATTTATCAAATTTAGGTGTCTCAAAGTGCTTAGGGAAAGGAACTACTGTGATTGATCGGTCAGATGGATAAGGACACACCTCTTCAAACTTGAAGGTTTTGTTCTTTGTGCCTGTTTGGAGCTGTTTAAGAGCATTCTTCATGTCTTCCCACTCAGTGTTGATTGGTATTGGAGCGGGTACTCCCTTTTGGAAAGGATCCAGTGGTGCTAGTGAGTAAGGGTGATTTGGATATTGCGGAGTAGGATATGGGGATTACCCAGCAAGATAGGTGGGTTGGAATGGATTTTGAGGTGATGATTGTTGGGGTTGATACTGCTGCTGAGGTGCGGGAGTATATTGCTGTGTAGGACATGAAATGGCTTGCTGTTGGGGTGCAACAGGAGTTTGTTGGTGTTGCACCGGATAAAAGGGAGCTTGTTGCTATTGGGGGATGACGAGATGTTGCTGCTGTACTGGATAAGATGAAGGTTGTTGCTGCTGGGGAATGATAGGGACTTGTTGCTGTGTGGGGAAGTACTGCTGTAATGGGGGGGTTGATGGAACGGTGCCGCTTGTTGATAAGATGGTCCTTGTTGCACTTGGCTAATGTAGGTTGGGTGCATTCCTGCATTGCTGAAGGGTGGAACGGATGTTGGGAAGTTGGAAGAAAAGGGTGGTTGGGCAAGATAACTTGCAAAATGAGATGAACTTTGCTGCTGAGGTGGGGGAACTTGCTGAAAAGCATTGGGTGTTGTGAACGGATAGCTTGCGAAGGATGAAGCCGGCAGAGGTTGGGATTGTTGTTGCTGCGTCGCTTGGGTGAATGTGGCTTGTTGGTTTGCAGTCATGGATGCGGGAGAGTGAGTTGGTATTCCCAAAGCTTGCATTTCTTCTTGAGTAAAACCCCAACGAGAACCGGTCCGTGATGGGAACTGTGATGCAAAGGATGTTGGAAATGCAGATGTGATGGGGGTTTGGAAAGTGAATGGTGGATTCTGGAATCCCATGGAGGGCATACCAGTTGTGAAGGCAGCTTGTTGGGTTTGTGCTTGGGTATATGCTTGTTGGGGAGTGGAAGAAGATGCTTGTGTTCCCGACATGAAAGGTGATGTTGATGTGGAAGTTTGCTGAGTATGAAAGGGAAACAATTGCGTTGCCCCCGGAAAAGATGAGGTTGATGCAGAGGCTTGCTGGGAGAAAGAGGGAAACGATTGCGTTGCCCCCAGAAAAGATGGTGTTGCTTAGCCCATGGAAGGTGGAGGTATTGTTTGTGTAAAGGTTTGCGTGGGAGGTGGCATTTGGTTTAGTGAAAAGCTTTGGGCATGGATGATGGATTGAGCTGCTATGGAGGATGATGATGTGCCCATGATAGGAAACAAAGTGGATTGCGTTGCTTGTGTTGGAGGGCTTGCGAAACTGCTTTGTAAAAGAGGAGGGATGGGCGAAGCTATTTGCAATGTGTGGAAAAGTGGATCATGGGTTTGTTGGATGATGGGGGTGTAGGCCTCTGCTGGGATTTGGATGGTGTTTATAGCAATGTGAGGTTGGAGATATGGTGGAATGGGAGTACCCCTTTGTGCGAAGTTAGCCAACATGTGTTGATTTTGAGCAATGAGTGCACTGGCTATATGTGCATTCTGTGGCTGATTTATGAATGCGTCTATAGAAAATGAATCAGGGGGACTGTTTGGATCATCCCATGTGTTACCAGTTTGTTGGGTCTGGGGATTGTAAGCTACCATTGCGCTGGTAGAGATGATGGGATCAGACGGGCTGGTGGTATGATAAGGATCCATCTTCCTTTTTTTCCTGGATCTTGTCTCGACAAGCATGGAATGCAAATCTAAAGATGCAGATGCTGGATGGATGCAAGATGCTTCCTAAAAGACTCTAAGAATGATGGATGTAAGTCTAAGGATGATGGATTTCTAGAATGTAATGCAAGGATTTATGGAACAACTAAAGCATGGTGATGATGGTGAAGGATTGGTGGGATGCTTTGATTTGGATGAAGGATTTATGGAGGATTGGTGAGAGATGGTGAAAGATTGACGGAATGCTTGTCGAAGATGGAGGATTGGCGGAGGATTGGTGAAAGATTACTAAGTGTCAACAAATGAGCTGCTGCTTCTTGATGTAGGATCAGTGAGGATTGGGTCAACCTAGGATAGACTAATGATCTTCGGCTAACAAGATTCTTATCAATGCAGGCCAATCTCTTGCTCGAGATGATGAGGCTTACAAGGACAATTGGGATTCCCTAGACAATGCTTTGTCAAAGGGTGCAATTTCTAATTTTGGATAAGGTTTTGATGCAACTCAAGGATTAGGACATGAAGTGGATGGCTTTGGAGCACTTGGATTTGGATTCTGATTTGGATGATGGATTCTGATTTGGGATCAAGGAATTGGGATCTCTGATTGTGGATTGATGATGGAAGGATGGTGAAGGATTTTGGTGGAATGATGCTATTACTAAGAAGATGACCTAGATGCAACCGAAACGGATGACCTATGATGCAACTAGGTAGATGATAAAGAATGCAATGATGCGACTAAGGTTTGGTTTAGAATGTAACTAGGGATGAGTGGTGATGCAAGGATGAAACTAGGATGAACTAGGATGAAGGAATGCCGAGATAGGTTTGGTGGAATTCAGAAGGAACAACGGATATGCGATGGGCCTAGCTAGTCTTCTCTCTCTAGATTGACATAGCGATGGTTAACATGAAATTGGTAAGCAAATTGCTTAACTCTGGCGTTATACTCGATGTTTTGCAATCTTTCTTGATTCTTCTCTTCTGCTTGAATTGCTTTAAGGGAATGTTGGTGATCTTTTAGATTTCTCTCTGCAATTTTCTTCTCTTGATAAACTGGGGATTTGGGAAGCTTTGCCTTTTTGTGTTTAAGAAAATCGGACATAGCTTAAAGATTTTGGAAATTTTGTTTTTGGAACAAGGCTTCTGATGTCTGATTTTTGATGTCTCAATTGGCAAAGGACTTAACTTGACAAAAGACACTTGAAAACAATCCTAACAAGGGACAAAGCAACCTTGCAGGATACAAGCAATGGTTAGACCACGAAATCTGATAAAGCTTTTGAAAAGTGTATTTTGACAAGTGTTTTCACTGAGCTTTGTACTTCACAATCACTTCAAACAGAACTACCTACGGACAAGGTGAGTATCAGAATCTTTGCCCACAGCTTGATACCCCAAAAGAGGGATACATATGGTGAGTGTCTTAAGGTGATCCGGGAAACCACAGGGATTGGTCCTTGCACAAAGATTGTGATACCTTCGGATTTTAGATCCGGTAGCCTCTGATTATCAAGTTTGTAGTTGTTCCATGGAGTCCTCCCAATCGGTTTGTATGCGTGTGACTCATTTAAGAGCCTAGTTGACTATGCTGAAATATTAGGGATATTCACCTACCTCGGCCTACCATTAACACGCATCGCTCGAGCTTGAGGGGATGAAAGCGAGAGTTTGCTCAACGCTTTGTTTCTATACCGGCCAGGGAAGGTACCGGTTTGAGGTCGTTCTCCAAAGAGGAAGTGCTTTTCTCTCTGGACAAGCCTCTCTAGAAGTAAAATGAATGAACTAGTCCGAGTTCAACTCACTTTTACGTCACTTATTTAAAGGTTTATGCGGAAATGGGAAATTTTGCAAGACACACCAAAAACTCTATTCTTTCCCAATTTGATTTGTGTTTTGAAATGAATGCTTGCAAGCACACATGTTTAACTTTTGATTTGTTCACTTTTTTGAAAGCTTCTTTGGAGGATTTTTGCAACAATTTTTACCTTTGCATTCAAGATTGAGTGTTTTTTGCTTTTAGAAACTTGATTTGATTTTGAGATAGAATGAAAATTCTTTGATTCCAAATAGGGCATTCAAGATTGTGTTAGCTTTGGAATTGAAAGAAAATGACTTTTCGATTCGCGATTTCTTGCCTTTAGAAACATTCAAGATTTTGTGTTCTAATTTGCATTTTTAAGCCCAAAATGAGGTTCCTAGATTGATTTGATGCCTGAAAAACTTTAAAAAGAACTCAAGATTTTGCAAAGATACTTGTTCATAGCAATAACAAAGCTTTAGAATCGATTTACGAAAGTTTAGTAACCTTTAGGAATGTTTAGGAACCAATTAGAAAAGATTTGCAAAGATTTGTTCGATTTTTTTTCCTAGTTTGCATGAGACTCTTAACAAAACTTTGAGATATTGCAAATGAGGTTTATTTTAGCTTTTGTTGATGCATTGAAATTTGATCTAGGACCTTTTGAATTCACTGTAGGATTGATTTGAAACTTGTTTAGATTTGAAGTGCAAATTTGAAGTTCTTTATAAGCACTCAAAATGTGAAGTGTTCCTAACTTGCATGTATGACTCTTAAAACACTAGATTTGCATAAAAAAGGTTCTTTTTAGCCAAATAAAAGTCCTTAGATGTGAGTTTGAGTGTTTTAGGACCAATTAGGAAAGATTTGAGTTGGTTAGGATTGCTTAGGAAACATTTAGGAAACACTTGCAGATTCTTTGATTTAATGCATTCAAGAGTGTGTTTAGAGTTCTTTTTAAGCACCCAAATGAAGATTGAGGTTCGTAATTAACCAAACAAGTTCACGAGCCTTAAGGCTTTAGGCTTTTAGTGATTTTGATGCCTTCCAAGGGTACTTGCAAAAGACAGTGTTAAAAACTTGAAACAAGCAGTCAAAAGGGCTTGAAAACCCCTAGAAACCCCCAAAAAACAACTTTTTCTTGGCCTAAGGCCTTACAAGACCTCCTTGTTTGCCATACGAGTAAATAGGACAGGGTATCCTGATTGCATTTACTCGTACGAGTGATGGGTGTTACTACTAAACTGGTTACTGAGAGGGGGGGGGGTGAATCAGTAAATACTTGAACTTTGTATGCAATTTACTATTTGTTCAATTATCCGTGAGTGATAAACAGAGTAAAACAATCATTCACAAGCATAAAAGAATCACACAAATTGACACAAGTATTTATACATGGAAACCCTCAGTTAGAAGGAAAAAACCACGGTGAGACATAGCTCACAACTTCACTAGTACAAAATGAAGACGCCTTGTTAGGAGCTTACAAAGCACTGGTTAAGGTGCTACTCGGTTAAGGGATTTTACAGAAGATCGGTTAAGATCTAAACTCTGTTAAGAGCTGCCTGGTTACAGGACTTTGAACATCAACAAAGATGTTACCCTGTTAGGGGATTTTACAACGAACTGTTTAGGTCCACCTTGATAGAGGGATTTTAATTATGCTTTTACACCTTACAAAAGCAATGATCTATGGTGACACTGATTGTCTGATTAGATCATCCTGTTGATCTCTTCCTCAGTTTGCCTGGTTGTTGATCTCTCTAGCTTTCTTTGCCTCTGTGCTTGTAGCACTCAGAAGATATCTCTCCTCTGCTCTTTTCAATCACCTACTATCAACAACAGCAACAACCCACTATCTTGTGTCCTATGACCTATATTATACAAGAATGAACCCCTTGTACTCATAGAACCGCCAGGGAGTAAACTTAACCATAAATCATGCAACACATAAAGGCTATGCGTTGTGATTTGGAGTTTACCTTGAGATCATCCGTAGAATTAAAGCTAACTCCTGTTACAAAGCTAACTCCACTTTTGAGCGGTGGATGTCCCGTATAGTCAGGCTTTTAACTTGAACTGATCCGCAAAATCCGGATCGGATCTTTCTTATAGTTAGACCGGTATACCCTTATACCCGGTTTGTCCTTGTATGCAACATAAGACCGGTACTGTGTACTTGGTTCGGTCTATCGGTGAATCTATCGATATAGTCAACTGGTGCATACACTCTGTTTTTAGTCTACCGGTGGCGTTTAGAGTAATGTAAGTGACCGGTGACCTTTTATCGGTGTGAATGGTGTTTGTGAAATACACTAATGACAACTTGTATTGCTAACAATCTTCCCCTTTGTCATTGGTGGCAAAACCATACACAAAACCATTCATACAAAAACAGATAAGTTATACCTTGGGCATGGTAGACTACTCTTCGTCTGTAGTTTACTTCCCTTGTTTGAGTGCTCCGAGAAAATGTTCTGCACTGTCCTGTCCTGTGCTGCTCTTTCTACTTCCTGTGCAGCTTTTTTTTTTCGCTTCCTGACTACTGCTTTTTTTTTTGCTCGTTTTATTCTCTTTTTTTTGTACCATCTTCCCCTTTTTGCCTCCATAGGACAAAGGGTTAATCTTTCCTTAGGATGTTACATTTGTAGCTTTATGAAGATATACTTGTAGATGTTCTTTGCAGAATGTAGGAAGGGTACCCATTGACCGATTACATATTCAATGTTCTTCTCTGCTGCTTTGAGAGAAACAATGATGTTCTCCATATCTTCGACAATTTTATAGTCGGGTTCATTGATTAGAGCATCTGTAGAAGTAGCTATTAGGTGCATGGTATCAAGTGTTGGGACCAGAAGCATCTGAAATCCAATAATGTCTTGGATTCTTTTGTTTTCTTCGTTAGCATTCTTTCTCAGGATGAGAGCAAGACTAGTCATTTCTCTGTTAAAAGTTGTCGCAGTTTTATTCTTGATGTCAAATTGAGTTGATAAAGCTTTTATGTCCTCTGAGGTCTTTGCAGCCTTTTCAGTTAAATCTTGCAAGAATATCTCAAAATTTGAAGTTCTGCTCATCAAACCTCCTATAACTTGTATCTGCTGCTGAAGAACTTTTAGATTGTTTGACAGAATAGCCTTTATATCTGCAACTTGCTTGTGAAGAATCTCCACTCTTTTCTTCTCATAGTGGTCAATTGCCACTGTTTCTGGATCAGTTAGATCCTCACCGATAGTTTGAGCTAGTACTTCCAGCTGGTCAATGACTGGTTCGTCTTCATCTATCTCAGCATTCAGTACGAAGTTGTATAGGATATCTTTTACTTTGCTCAAAACCATATCCTGTTTTCTTTTAGTAAGCTCTTTTAGCTGTTTTGTTGACATTTTGCTGATGCCAACTATTGTATCAGTTGCCTTACTTCTTTTTGCTTCAGATTCTTCAGAAAATGAGAGCTTTCTTTTAGATGAGCCAGGAAGAGTTTCCGGTTCCTTTTGGCTGAGCTCCTATTCCTTCTCTTTTCCCTGTTCTTGTTCCTTTGGAGCTTGCTTATTTTCTCTTTTGTCCTGTTCATCTGGTTCGTTTCCCTCTTCCGGTCTGTCTTCCGGTTGTTGAACTTCTATCTCAGGCATAGCATCTTCTTCTTGATGCGAGGGCTCTTTTGGTGGGGCTTGAGTTTGTTGCTGCTCTTCAGTGGAATGAAGATTACCTACAACAATTCCTCCATCTCCTTTAACTGATCTGTCAGTGGGAGTATTGACAGAAGTTTGTCCCAAATTGACCAGTTCACCAGAAGTGAACATTTCTGTTAGAACTTCCTGTACCCCAGTTATTGGAGTCTAAGTTGCAATAAACTGAACAGGTGGATCTTTAATTGTTGCAGTGTCATCCTGAGGACCTGTTGCTTCAAGAGTATTGAAGTCATACTGCTGCCAGAAATCTAAAGTCTCTTTGAAGACTTCATTCTCATAGCCATTGAGAATCTTGGCAACTTTGTAATTTGTATCCAGATTCATAGATGCTTCTTCTAATAGAAGCTTTACTCTTTTGTCACTTAGACCAAGTCTAGCTTTTTCTAGTGCTTCCCTATTGATCTTTGAGTTTATTTTTAGACCGGTTCTCCATTTTGTTTGAAGCTTACTGTTTAACTCAAGAGGAAACTTGCCCCTATAATCCCTAGGAGTTTTGATGAAATCTAGTAGACTTTCAAGAAGAGCTTTTTCAATTTCCTGTTTGTCCTCCTCGGCTAATACACTATACCATTTGGCTGCATTATCTATTTCTCCAAAATTTGTAATTTCAGCTACAATATCATTGACAGTCATTGTGCGAGCCTTACCTTTGTCTGGAGAGACTAGAAGTATTGGATTGGTTGGTTCATCACTAATGTCAACAATGATCAGTTTCTCTGCTCCGAGCACACCTTTTCCTTTTCCGATGTCATGAACTGATGGAACTGTAGATCTTTGGCGTGCTTCCTCTGCTTGCTGCTGAGTATGGAGAAGATTGGTCCAGATTGCTACTCCTTCATCATGTACTTTCTCGGTTTCTCCAATCAGCAAAAAGCTTATCCTTCTTTTTGTCAGGAAATTTTGCTGATGCAGTTCAGCTTGTTGAGTTGCTTCTTCTAGAGTGAGATGATTCTCAACTTCTAGCAGAGCTTGAATCCTCAACTCCTTTTCTCTGTTCATTGAAGCTTTCCACCTATCTTGAAGATTATCCAAAAGATCCTTAGGCAATACTATTTGAAGTTCCGCATGATGCAAATTAAACTTATACAGGCATTCAACTACAACATCTTCAATTTTACTTCGGTCTTTGTCATTTGCTAGATTGTATCTTCTTTTGACACCACCCATTCTGCCATGTTCTTTCAATCTTGACACAAATTCATCAATTGTTGGCTTACCTTTTCTTGGTGGATCCTCCTTTGCTACTTTACTGGTTTTCTTCTTTCTTTCGATGAGTGGAACTGTGTCCTCAGAATCGGTTTCTTCAGCTTGTTCCTCCTGTGTGCTCGCCATCGGTTGAGCTTTCTTCTTTTGTGCTTTTGGTGGTGCAGTTCTCGGTTTCTTCTTTGGTGTAGGCATTCTTTTCACATAAACATTCTTGATTGGTCCCCTTTTTAGATTTTTCTCTATCTCCTCATAGGTTCCAAACCGTTGAGCGCCGAGATCTAGGTGTTCTTTCTATAGGGCCTCTGCATACACCTTTGCAATCTTTGCGGTGATTTCATAACCAAGCTCCGGTGCATACTCATCTCTCGGTTCTACTACTTGAATAATGCAGAAGTCAGTTGATACCATAAAACATACCTCTTCTTTGTACAGGTCAACGATAGTTGATGGAATTCTTTGTCTGGCATGCATTTTTCAGCTAAAGGGCCTTGAAATGATCGGTCATAGCTTTGTCAAACTGGTCTCCCAGTTGGTTAGCCATATCATTGATTTGCATCATGACCAGTCGATCTATTGCCCATGTCACTTTTCCTATTCCAGGGAAGGAGTTAGAATAGTAAAAGTAGAGACATACCGGAAGTGTGCCAAATTTCAGTGATTTCTTTTTGACAATGCCTAGCTTCTTCATATTCTCAAAAATTTGTCGTCTTAGCATTCCACACATCATATTGTTCATTATCATGTATAATTCTGTAAGCTGCATGTATGCCTCCACCCGACATGCTATTTAGGTTACTGGATTGATATACTTTGTAACCTATTACAGCGGATGCGAACCGAACAAATGGATCTTCAGTATCAGTTACGATCATCAATCGCTTGTCAGATTGGCCACCACTGTATTTTATATGGTTCTCAGGGTTAGGGCTTCCCCTTGATTGCAGAACCCGGTTACCCTATGGAGATCGTCTTTTGTGATCGGAGTGAAGACTCCTTTCGTGACCCAAAATCCCGGTTCATGCACTTGACTAACCACCATTCGAATCCATTCTGGTCTGAATATGGTTGGATAGGAGACTCCATTGCTAATTCCAGATGATACCAGCTTTGCGTAACCATTGGGATAATTTCCATCTTTGCATAGTGAGCAATACTCCCTTTGTATGTATGTCTAACCCAACTCTTCTTGCTTTGCATAGATGAACGCAGTTACATCCTCTGTTAGGAGCACTCCATTAGGTACTGAGGAGAGCTCACTAGCCATGTTGATCTCCCTGTTCTGATTCGACAAGATATCATATGGAGGACGATCAGCTTGATTTGCTGGAACCAACTTAGCTTCGTATGACGAAGATGCCTTTGCTCTTAATCGGTTGCTGAGAGAGATGATTCATCGGTTTCATAGACAATCTCGCTTGATGATCAATTCGCAAGAATATTACTCAAGCAGAAAATAGATAAACACAAAATCGCAAGGTAAAAGTAAATGAGTAATCCTTCTTTGCTTTTATAGGATTAGGGCATAACAGTAATTACCCAATGGTAACTATTGTTAAACGACTATAGCATTAAATGCCTTACCTAATTTTTCTTGGTACTTTTGCTAACTGGTAGTCCGACTTTTTTCGTTGGGCCTGTCTCGGTTGATCACCTCATCCCTTTCCGGTCTAACTTGTACACCGGGTGAGATAAAAACTCACTAGTTCTACCGGTTCCCCCTAAGCCTTCGCGGCTCAGTTTGCTGATGAAATATCACCATCAGTAGATGATGATCTTTCCTCTGTCTTCTCCTCAGCGGAGCTCTTTGCTTATTTTACGAACCAAATCTGTCTGACTGTTTTCTCAGTCTTTTCTTCCTCGTTGGCTCTCATTTGAGGTTGAGATCTTCTCTATCGGTTTCATTTCCTCTTTCCTCTTGATGGATGACTAGTTCCAATAGTTCTTGGCTAGGTGTCCAACCTTGTTGCAGTGATAGTAGATCATACTGGTTGCCTTCCATGGGTTCTCCCTTCTTGTGTTGGGTGGTTTACTCCATGAGTTGTTGCGACTGTGCATCCCACAATTTGCACAATTGATTATGTTCCGGTTCTTGTTTTTCGTGATGAATACCGGTCTCGGGGATCTGAATGCCATTGTCTTTGATCTGCATTCTTTAGCCTTGTGTCCAAACTTGTTGCATACATAGCAATAGCCCTTGAAGCTTCGCCTGCTTCCACTGGACACAGATACGAGGCTGGACCAATACTCATTGGTCTTGTGGCCATTTTTGCAACAGTTCTTACAGTAACTGTTGTTGGTTCTTACCGGTGCATTTCTGTAGTCATTGTTTTTATGACTAGGTTTTCCACAATGCTTACAAGATGTGTTAAAGGTTTTTTTACCTTTTTGTCCTAACGTCTTTCTCTTGTCCTTCTTGCTTGACTTTGCACCAGATGACTCACCGTTCTCTTTGGTGACTATACCGGTGAATCCAAGACCAATCTGATCTTTATGCTTTCTTTGAGCTTTTAGTTGCTCATCAAGCTTGACCAAGCTTTCATTGTATCTTCTCAGGATTTCATTTCTATCTTCAAGTTCTTTCATCTGTTCCTTTAGTTGATATATCTTGATCGCCAAACTCTTGCATGCTTCATCTCTAACCTGCCATTCTTTGTGCATATTGGCTTTTTTTGGGTGACAATTAGCATGTCTTCTTAGAGTTGCACAATGAGAAGTTCATTTGCCCTTACAGCTTCCTCTGCCTAGTTCTTTGTTTTTTCAGAGGCTGTTGATGACTTGACTATTGTGTTTCTTTCACCTTTAGTTTTCCGTTTCTGCTCAATCAGTTTAGTCATCCTTCGAGCATTCTCTTCTTGCTCCCTTTTGAGATTAGCAATTTGACCCGTTAGGATCTGGTTCTTTTCCATAAGCTCAGACACTGCCTCCTCAGCTTCATCAGATCCACTCTGCCCAGAGAGTTCATCAATGGTTTCATTACTTTCATTCAACTGTAGAGCCAACTCTTTTCTCTTTGCAAGTGATCTCCTCAATCTATTCTCCAAAGAGGCAATAATGTTTTTGGCTTCTTCTAGCTGTTTTTGATATCTATAACCCTCTGTTTACCTGCTGGGGTAAACTTAGTATTGCACAGACATCGTACGGGAAATATAATAAACACAGAATATATTAGAGAATAATAAATACTTTCATTAATCATTCCAGACTGGCAAGTACATTTATATCATAATGATTATACAATAATATCTCCCATGTCCAACCTTCGAGAGAGTATATAAAGTACCCGAAGGGCCATGACCGAAATGTCATGACGTAACTGTCTAACCTCTCGGTCACTAACGACCGAGAGTAACATAATACTTTACTAACATAATAACCCGTACATATAATTATCCCGACAACATCATCCCCCCCAAAAAAACGAGTTGTCTCCGACGACTTACAACAACAGGGAGATGAAATACACCACATAGAAGAAGAAAATCACTGAGAAGGGGTAGAGGGGCATCCCTGAAAAAGCTGAAGTGCCGCCCTCCCCAGCAATGCTGCGTCCAGTAGGTCTTTTCCGTCACATCCCATTCCTCTCGTGCCTGCACCAAACTTGTCTCCAAAACATACTGTTCAGCTATAGCCTCCGCTAACACCATACTGTCTCCCTAGCCAATCTGACCTTGATAGCCACCCGTGCCAACTTCTCTACTTCCAACTCCTGGGTACGCTGAGCCAAGTGTTGCTCTACTGCCTCCAACTGGGTGGTCAGCTCCTCCCGAGCTCTCGATGCATCCACCAAGACAGTCTCATGTCCAGCCAACACCTACTCCAAATGCCTCAAAGCGTAGTACCCCTCTTGAAAGACTTGCTCCAGTGCTCTCTTCACCTCCGGCATGCAAACACTCCATGCCTGTAGCAACTCTGATCTCATCAACAGGTCACACTCTCCAAGGGTTGATAATTGAACCGAATGGGGGTCTAGGGGGCAACGCCCCTAGCGGGGTCGAGGGGCAGCGCCCCCGCGTGGTTCTGGGGCAGAGCCCCAGATGCGCTCCCTGTCGCGGTACAGGGCGGGGTTGAGGGGCAGCGCCTCTGCCGCCAAGACCAATTTAGCACCTTCAAAGTCAATGAAACACACTATTTTTGTGATTTTCGTCTGCTCCCATGCTCTTTTCTGCAAACTGCTTATGTTTCCATTACTTCCTGCTCATGCCCTTCCCTTTGGTACCATTCATTCTTCAATATGAGCTGCTTTGTTTTGTCGTCGTTTTTTTTTTTTTTTTTTAGAATACCCAATGAATTTCTTCCTTCATGCTTTCCTCTTCACACATCCCAATGTCGTGCTCGCATGATGGAAACGCAGCCGTACAGGTGCCTAATCAGCTTTTCCGTGAATGGCCATACGGCCAATATCAATACACACTCGCTGTCTCCTTTAATTTGACTGCCATACGGTCGATGTTATAAACCCTCCACTCCTGCAACCTGTACGGTGACGTACCTTCAGCCCTACGGTGTTCTACGCTCTCTGTACGACGGGTTAGACTGCTCAGCGTGAATGCCGTACGGCAGGTTCATCTCTTATACGCGTTCACGGTTTTGTTGCCATACGGTGTACGACGTTTTAAACTTGTGTGCTCGTCTCTTCTTCCGTACGGTGCCGTACAACACTTTGTAACTGCCGCAACCACAACAATGATATCGTACGGTGCCGTACTTCCTTGCTACCGTACGGTGATAACACTTCAAAAAAAATAAATTTATTTTTATTTATTTTTGCTGCGTCGTACACCCTTCTGTGCTGCGTCTTGTTTGTCGTACGGCAATCGAATAATGTATTTTATGGCCTTTTTAAGCTTTTCATGTGCCGTATGGTGCCAGTTTGCTTGTTTCTTTCTTTTTCTTTTTTTTTCTCATTTTTTCCATTTTTTTTCCATTTTATTTTTTTTATTTTTCCACCGTACGGTCATGCATAGCCGTATGGGTAGTTTTCAATTTCTTGTCCGGAGGCTTCTTTGGTCGTCGCCTGTCTGACCGCTCGAGTTCTTTTCCATCCTCTTGGTTGCTCTGTCCCTCCTCTCGGGTCCATCCTCTCCGAGGAAGGTTTCAATTTGGTCACGTTGCCGTCATGTATCTGTTCGTCAAGAGTCCACAGAGTGTGTAGTCGTTCCCTCTCCCTGTCGCCGAGTCTATTTTCAATGGCGATCCAAAGACTTGGAACCATAAATTCTACAGGGACCACGGCCTCTTGCCCGTACATAAGAAGAAAAAGGAGAATCAAGATTTTGAAGACTGCGGTCCTCCACACAGGATTCCAGTTGTCTCCCATAACGATGGGTTTCAGATTTCTCTCATCCCCAAGATTTATTTTTTCCAACTTTGTTTCTTTGTGCCAGATGGGTTCCTCCTTCCGAAATTCCTGGGCAGGGCTTTTTTTCCTTTCGACTTCCCCTTCTCAGTATGCTGTATATTCCGGAGGGAACTCACTCTCGGCTTCCTCAATCTTCAATATGTTGCAGGACGGCGGAAATAATTCATAATCACCCATTTGCCAGTGGAATAGACCGTCCATCGAATCTGTATCATCCTCCACTTTCAGTATCCCTTCGGCATTAGGTTCCATGTTTCCTTCCTCTCCGCCCATCCCGTCGTCTGACTCTGAATCGGATGCCATTTCCTCCCCAACCATCTGCGTGTTGAGGTCCACTACAAACTTCCTTCCCCCCTTTTCAAATGCGAGGGTGTTTTTCTTCCAATTATGATTGGCTCGGGCCGTCACCAACCACCCTCTACCCAGGATGGCATCATACCCCTTCTGCTTAAGAGGGATTACAACAAAATCTAAGGTGAAAGGCTGGGTTCCAATAGTCACCTGTTGCGCCATCAGTGTACCGAGAGGCTTAATACCGTGCTGGTCGGCCTCCAATAAATTGAAAGTCGGTGGCCATAGCGTCGGTTTCCCCAAGCTTTTCCAAGTTTCTTCCGGGAGGACATTGACACCCGACCCACTGTCGATAATTGTGTTCGTGAGGATGGTACCCAAAATACCCATCTCCACCACTGCGGGATTCCGCCCATTATTTATCGATAGCGTCCTGGGGTCAGCTGCAGAGCCACTTGTGATCTCCGTTCGTTCAACCGTGCTTGCTAGAATGTTTTGGCCAAGGAATAGAGCCGTTTTGAGATGTGGCATCGTTTCCAATAGGTCCTTGACCTTTACTGGTACCTCCAATTGCATTATCTGCCTTAAAATATTTTGTTCGGCCATTGCTCCAGTAGAAATGCCGACATCTGTGGAGTCCCTTCGGTCCTCCATACCCTTCGCAATCTCAGCCTTTGCCTCGAGCATCCTTTGTTTCTCTGTCGGAGGGTGAGGATATGTGGCCTTCTTCATTTGCCCGCGTGTGATTGCGAGGACCTTCTCCGTGCCCCCTCGTTCCATGTCTAGGATGTTGCAGTCGGGCTTCGGACAATTAGCATCCTTATGGTTCCCCGGTCCGCACCACCGACACAGTTTTAGTGGAGCGGTAGCCTCATTCTGACAGTCACGGGCATAATGTCCCCATTGGTTACAACTCCTGCACTGTATCATGGGCCTCCCCTTCACGTCATACTGGACCCGTGGCTTGTTCTCATCATTGCCTTGGCCTCCCCGTCGGTTGTTTCCATACCCGCCGGATGATGGAGCATTTTGTTGTCCGCCAGTACCAGACGTGGAAGGTTGCTCCTGTGCATAGAGCACTTGTTGATTTCTCGCCCTCAGGTTGTAGGGACATTCTTTAGTGGAATGTCTTGCGATTTGGCAGATATCGCAAAAAGCCTTCTTCGGACAAGAACCTTTTGTGTGGCCTGCTTCCTTGCAGTCCGTGCACCACACCGTATCTTCTCCTGTCTTACTGGTACTTCCCTTGGCGGCCTTGAGTTCTTTCATCATTCTTTCAAGGTCTTTTTGCAACACGAGCACTTTCTTGCTCGACCCATCCTCACTACTTTCAGTCTCTGAGTCATCGTTAGAAGATGACCTCATCTTCTTGGAGGTCTTACACTCACTCTCTAAATCCATTGCTCGGTTGTATGCATTACTGTACGAAGTAGGTGGAACTATCTTCATTTTCTTTCGTAGGGAGGTTTTGAGTCCCTCTATGAACCACCTCTTCTTTAGTTCGTCCGCTGGGGCCGACTCCATCTTCCCGATGAGTTCTTTGAGTCGCCGTCCGTACGCACGGACGGACTCATTCTTCGCTTGCTTAGTGTTGTAGATTTTCGCTAATATCTCATTATCATCTCGTAACAATTGAAACTTTGTCTGGAAGGCCTTTTTAACTTGGTCCCATGTCGTCAGGCTCGTCTTGTCAACATCCGAGTACCAATCAATGGCACCTTCCCTTAGTGTTGCAGGGAACTGGCGGATCCATTCATTCTTGTTAGTTACCCCATGCGCAGTCCATATAGTTTCGCACGTTCGGCAGTGCCGAACTGGATCTTCCTTCGATTGTCCCGTGAACTTTGGTAACTTCTGCTTGTTCACCGCCATGGTTGGCTGCGATGGAGGCGGCGCGCTGATGCCACTCGTACACGCACCTCCTTGAGTACTATGTGTATTGTTCACCGATGGCACTTGCCCTTGCGGTAGTTGTGTGACTAGTGGGACCGTACTGTGCGGGGTTCTCGGTTCCAACGGAGGGTCTGCTGGTGTGCTCGTGCCACCCTCTGCAGTATCACCCTCTCCGCCGGTTTGGTTCTCTGCACCTGGTGTACGGAGACCCACCTCAAACTGTACTCTCTCCTCTTGGAGAAAGGCTCTTCTCGCCCGTGTCTCCTCAAGTAACTCTTCCCGACTCTGCACTCTCCGTTCCGAAGAAGTGAACTCTTCTGCTTCTGCACCCTCTGTACCACTTCCGAGGTCCCCTTCGGGCAACCCTCCGACAAGCTGGTCTTTGGCAAGTTGCCTTAGCCTATAGCGACGTTCACACTGTTGTGCGGAGATTAGAGCTGTGTGTGCGGCCTCTTCATCATCATTTGTCACTTTTCTATTTCTATCTTTATTTAAAACATTGGGCATAAATCCTTTCCTCACTTCTCTTCCCGAGTACGTCTAGGCAACGGCGCCAGATGTTTACCTGCTGGGGTAAACTTAGTATTGCACAGACATCGTACGGGAAATATAATAAACACAGAATATATCAGAGAATAATAAATACTTTCATTAATCATTCCAGACTGGCAAGTACATTTATATCATAATGATTATACAATAATATCTCCCATGTCCAACCTCCGAGAGAGTATATAAAGTACCCGAAGGGCCATGACCGAAACGTCGTGACGTAACTGTCTAACCTCTCGGTCACTAACGACCGAGAGTAACATAATACTTTACTAACATAATAACCCATACATATAATTATCCCGACAACACCCTCCATGATCTTTCTCACAAGTGGTTAAGCTTTATATATGAGAACCAAAGCTCTGATACCAATTGTTACTACTAAACCGGTTACTGAGAGGGGGGGTTGAATCAGTAAATACTTGAACTTTGTATGCAATTTACTATTTGTTCAATTATTCGTAACTGATAAACAGAGTAAAACAATCATTCACAAGCATAAAAGAATCACACAGATTAACACAAGTATTTATACGTGGAAACCCTCGGTTAGAAGGAAAAAACCACGGTGAGACAGAGCTCACAACTTCACTAGTACAAAATGAAGACGCCCTATTAGGAGCTTACAAAGCACTGGTTAAGGTGCTACCCGGTTAAGGGATTTTACAGAAGATTGGTTAAGATCTAAACTCCGTTAAGAGCTGCCTAGTTACAAGACTTTGAACATCAACAAAGATGTTACCCTGTTAGGGGATTTTTACAACGAACCGATTAGGTCCACCTTGATAGAGGGATTTTAATTATGCTTTTACACCTTACAAAAGCAATGATCTATGGTGACATTGATTGTTTGATTAGATCATACCTGTTGATCTCTTCCCCGGTTTGCCTAGCTATTGATCTCTCTAGCTTTCTTTGCCTCTGTGCCTGCAACACTCAGAAGATATCTCTCCTCTGCTCTTTTCAATCACCTACTATCAACAACAGCAACAACCCACTATGTTGCATCCTATGACCTATATTTTTACAAGAATGAACCCCTTTTACTCATAGAACCGTCAGGGAGTAAACTTAGCCATAAATCATGCAACACATAAAATCTATGCATTGTGATTTGGAGTTTACCTTGAGATCATCCGTAGAATTAAAGCTAACTCCTGTTACAAAGCTAACTCCACTTCTGAGCGGTGGATGTCCCGTATAGTTAGGCTTTTAACTCAAACTGATCCGCAAAATCCAGATCATATCTTTCTTGTAGTTAGACCGGTATACCCTTATACCCGGTTTGTCCTTGTATGCAACATAAGACCGGTACTATGTACTTGGTTCGGTCTATCGGTGAATCTATCGATATAGTCAACTGGTGCATACACTCTATTTTTAGTCTACCGGTGGCGTTTAGAGTAACGTTGTTACCAATTCAAGTTGTCATTAGTATAGAACATCCACAAACACTATGCATTGGTAAGAGATCACCGGTCACTCACAACACTTAGAAGACACCGGTAGACAAGCAACATAACGTATGCATCGGTAGACAAAGAACACCGGTAAACATGCACCGGTCTTTGTGTGCATAAGTTGAACCGGATATAAGGTTATGCCGGTCTAAAGCAGCCTAAAGATCCGCACCGGATTTAGTGGATCATCTTGAGTTAAAAGCAGGATTATACGGGACATCCACCGCATAGAAGTGGAGTTAGCTTTATTCTTGCGGATGTTTTGCAAGGTAAACTCCAGATCTGAGCGCATAGTTTGCATGATTTATTATGGAGTTTGCAGCCTGACAATTCTGTGAGTTAAGGTTCTCATTACAGTGAACCCTCATATAAATATAAGTCATAGGATGCAAAGAAAGTTTTTGTTGATTATGAGTGATTGTATGAAGAAAAGAAGAGACATCTTCTAAGAGAAGTGCTGCAGACACAGAGGTAGCAGAGATCAACAGCCAGGCAACCAGAGAAGAGGTGTGATCTAATTAGACATTCAGTGTCATAACAGATCATCAATTCTATTAGAAGTAGAAGCATATTCAAATCCCTTTATTAGGGTGGATCTAATCGGTTCATTGTAAGAATCCCCTAATAGGGTAACATCTTGTTGATGTTCAAAGTCATGTAACTAGACAGCTCCTAATAGGGTTTAGATCTTAACAGATCTCTTGTAAAATCCCCTAACCGGGTAGCACCTTAACCAATGCTTTGTACGCTCTTAACAGGGCGCCTTCATTTCGAAGTAGTGATACTTGTAGTGATCTGTGTGATTCTATTTATACTTTTGAATGACTGTTATATTCTGCTTATTAATTAAGGTTAAGAAGTTTCGGAATAAAAGTATAATAGCGAGTATTTACTGATTCATCCCTCCTCTCAGTAACCAATAAGTATTAACAAATGTAAGTGACCGGTGACCTTTTGCCGGTGTGGATGGTGTTTGTGAAATACACTAATGACAACTTATATTGCTAACAATGGGTAGGCGTAGTATGAGCAAGGATTCTTTGCAGTACGAGAAAACAAGGCCAGTGAGCCAAAAACAAGCCAAAAAGGCCTAAAAAGCTCCCATACGAGTTGTGGGTGGGTCTGGTACGAGTCAAGGTCTTGACTCGTACGAGTAAGTATGCTAGGGAGTATACTCGTACGAGTATTCACCTAGAACAGGACGAGATTGCTGAAAACATGAGTTTTTTTGCTTGGAAAACCCTAAAAAATGCAGTTTGAAGGCATGTAGGGTCCCACCAGGTGTGCCAAAATGTGATTAGTGCAAAAGCTAACCTGTCTTGAAAGGCGTAGATAGTCAAACATTAGTTAAACAGCTTATATCTAACATATAAAGAAAAGCAAATGCAAAGACACTCAGATAGAGCCTAAACGGGAGCACCCTGTCACCGTTTGATTTGCTCTCACTTTAGGCATGTGGGTGTGCTCTTGAATCACTTGGAGCATATCCCAAATGATGATTAGGAGATATTAGGATTGGTTAGGGACCATAAGAACCCTATAATGGCACAAAACCGAGTATAGAACACCCGTTTTGCCTCTAAGGCCTTAAGGATCCTGCAAGCTCAAGAATGCAATCTAAGCTATGAATGATTATGCTAAGTTGATTTTAATCCAAAATAGATGTGATATGATGCAATACGCTATGCAAAAAAATGAATCAAACTAAGATTTATCCATTAGTTCTATTGCTAAGATGAGCTATGAAAGCATGAAAAGCAATGAAATCTAACAATTAGTGTAAAGCTTTAAAGATCTAGAGCTATTCTAGCATTATAACACTACTATGAAATGGAAGAGGAATTGGATATTTGCTCTTAGGAAGTGAGGGTATTTATAGGATTTGGGAAGGGCTTGGGTTAGGAGGATGAGTTAGAATTTGGGGTAAGGTTTGGGGTAGAGTTTGGGGTAAGGTTAGGGGTATGGTAAGGTTTAGCATGGGTTAGGGTTGCTCACACATATGTGAGCAACAGTAGGGAAGTGTGCAAGGGGAACATGTGTGGAAGAAGAGACATGGGTCTCTTTATGAGGCTGTAAGAAGCCTTATAGAGGGTGTAACAGACTTTAATGAGTCTGTAAGGCTCATTAGGGGAAGAGTTTGACCAAAAGTCAAAGAGGACTCGGATTAGCTTAGGAAATGTAGGAAGCATCTCCTAAATGGGTTTAGGGAAGGATTAGGGAAGTTTAGGAAAGATTGGAAGGGGTTAGGAAAGGCTAGAAGATTCTAGGGTTTTGAGGCTTTTAATAAATATGAAATTGATTTAGGGATTGTGACATCATTTATTAAATATTGATTCAATAAAAAGAGGAAAATTACTTAAAATTGATTTAAGTGGTTCGGGGAAAGATTCTTTAATTAAAATGCTTAATTAAAATAAAGGGATTTAATGGCATAAAAATATATTAATTAATTAAATAAATAAATAATTAACAAATGATGATGTCACCAGGGTTTTTAGAAAAATAAAAATACTTTTATTTTCTAATGGATTTTTAGGTGTCTACACAGTCACAAAGATCAAGGCATTATAGTCAGCAAGGAAGCCCAACAAGACGAAAGACAATAGTGCATCATGATCCAAATGGCAGTTATCTTTATAGTAGTCTTATTATCAGAAAAGTAGCAACTTCAATAACAGTGACAAGATCATTTTCAAAATCAGATTATAATGGATGAAAGCTAGTTTTAGTTAAAGTTTTAAATTGAGATCTTCTGTTAGAGACATTGTTGGTTTTTGTTTCGAAGGCATTATTGAATTCATTTGTCACAAATATTCATCAGAAATCAGAGGCATCTCAAGGATCCCTTACACTTGTAAAACACTTTAAAGAGACTTTGTGCAGGAAGCATCAAATTTGTGGAGATTCGATCAGTATAGAGGAGTTTCAAATGTTTTGGTTCAGTAAAGGAATGCAGGCTTGCAAAACTTTTTTTCTTGTTCGTGTGAAGTGACAAGGTTATAGTACAAAAAAAATTTAATAAACATTGCTCAGAGCAGGAACATAGAGCCCATTTTATGGTGCATAGAACCAATGGTAAATCAATAGTGAAGGCATAGAATGTCAAAGGCATGACCTGCAATATAGTTAATATTAATGTTTGAGGAAGGAATGGATATTGGCCATGGAAAGTGCAGCTAGGGACATGGATACAAGAAACCATCAGTGATGGCATATAGAAGAGAAATAAACCCCTTGGTTTCAAGAGACCCTTAATTTTTTACCAACAAAAGTCTAGTAACAAAGCATAAGGCCACGACAAAGGAGATGGAAAAAGCATGTAAAAGAAAGAATACTTTAATCTTCAAGAAACACAAGAAAGTGCGAAAGTCTACAACGAATTGTCAGCATTAACACCATGTGTAAAGATATTTCTCATTCTTTACCACTGTGTAGCAGAGAAAAGATAAAACTGCTAGAGAGGATGTGATTTAAGGCTCAAAATACCTGTAGAGAGCTACTAAATCCACCAGGTGTGCATTCGAATCTTCCATGAAACTCCACGAAGCTTTCAAACCCCATGACAATCCCTCAAACCCTCATGGTGGCGCCTAGGCAAGCTTCGACAACACACAAGAAAAGACCAAACGATAAAATGAAATGTTTTTTCGGGTTTAGATACCCTATATCCTTACCGTGAAAGACAACCATTTTTGCCTTCTATTTTTATTTTTTTCATGTCCTTGTGTAATATTCCCGTGGGTATTAGGCAGACTTTCAAAATTTGTCACTTATGTTTTATATTCCCGTAATGTTAAAATGGTATGTCTTTTATATCATTTTATTAGAATGGAAAAAAACCAAATAAGGGATAGGCTCTTAAAAATAAAGATAAATATTTTATTTTTGGCTAAAACTTAGTAATAATTATTATGTGATTTTTTATTTATTTCTTATTTTAACAAATATAATTATTATAATATTATTAAGTGGTTTGATTATTGCTCAATAATATTGTTAAAATAATTATGTTTATTAAAATAATAAACTATGAAATTACTAATAATGATTATTAATTTAATAAGGTATTAATAATGTTATAATTCATTTATTTAACTAATATTTATGATATTGATTAGATAAATGAATTATAAAACATTTTATATTTGTCAATACAAAAATAAGATATTTATCTTTATCTTTAGGAGTCAAACAGGATATTATTGTAGAATTGATGACAATTTTCGAAGGTCATCAAGATGGGACTAAGGATTAGAGGAAAGTTATTACTATTTCTAGGGCTTTATCAGCTTTTCAGGGATAGGCTGCATTTATGGGAGGACTTTGTGATAGTATTAATGAAGCATCACTTTTGGACCATTTTTATACTTTTTTGAAGTCTTTTGAGGGGCTCAAAATTGGCCTTCTAGACCGAATCCGACCCAGGAGTTATTGCTCTCTTAAATACAGTTGGTTCAAAATTGTACAAGTATGAGTTAGAATCTCATTTGTAAGGGAGTTCTAGTTTTATGCAAATGCAGCTTTTGGAGTGATTTTTCTTGAGTACTTCATAGTGGTTTTTTGCAGATTGCTTTGTAATTCAGTTTTATGAGGGTGTTACTATGTCACCATTGAAGCCTGAATAAAGAACAATTTAGAAGCCATTGTTGAGTTCATTTTGTTGTATGTAAGTTACTGATTTGATGTTATTTTGTGATTCATCTTGAATCCGTAAGTGACTGTGTCAGTTTTTTAGCATGTGCAAGTGAATATTTGATACCTAGATAGGTTGTAAGTTGTGATTTTATTTCATTTTAGATTGTTAATCGTGAATATTATTATTCTTGTTAACATTTAGATTGAGTTCAATCCTTCTTATAAAGTGTTTATATATGAGTATTTTGATATCAATAATGTGCCAATATTGAACTGATTTTAGAAAGGTTTCATTGTGTCAGATTAGTATCATTCTCATCTTCAGATTTGGTGCATCACCTTAAGTTTCCATTTAAGTTTTCCCATTTTCAGTATTTAGAGTTCATGCAAGAAATCCTTCTTATCCCTTTTCCAACCAAGCTTTTTACAATTCTGCATTAGTTTTAGGTGAAGTATCATATAGGAATTGGCCTAGAATCTGGAGATTCACTCCATTTTTGGGAAACCCACTACCCAAGATTGTTTCCATGTTTCTCCAGAAGGTTAAGTTTTTGAGAACTTAATAGGGCGCACTTTTGAAAGCTAACAATTTCACCAAGGGAAAATTGACCAGCTTAGGTACTACATATTCCTTAAAATTTGCCTTGTTCCCATTTAAATAATCTTCCTTGTCCATAGAAGGAAGAATCGACCCTCATAGGGACTAATATAATCGCAAAACTTGACATTTTCACTTAACAAAAATGGTCCTCAAAGGGAAAAACGACCCATGTATGGATTAATTCCATACATCTCTAGACAAATCCACACATCCAAAGGGATTAGTCCTTACTCTGGGTTTCAAAATTTGACTAGGTACAAACCCAAAGGGGAAATTTGCCTCATGTCTAGACTCTTCATTTCATCTTTTGTCTCTGGATTCCAATTGGGGGAAAATCAACCCATGTCTGGATAATTGCAACACTTAGAAAATTTTCAAGCAAATGTAATCCAAAGTGCTGGAAATTCATAGTATGTATGTCTGGATTTTATTCCCAACACTCGGAAAATTTTTAGGAAAATGCCAATTAAAGTGGGCAATTTCATGTTATGTCTGGATCTTTATCAAAAGAAGCGGGGAAATTCATAGTAAGTCCAAATTTTGTGTATTTTTATAAAGATAAAATGATTTTCCTTAGGATTTTGGCAATTTTAAGTTTATATGGAATTTCGCATATAATCCCAAATCAATTTCTAACAATCCCAAATCAATTTCTATAAGGTTTTTTAGGCCTTATGCATGAAATATGTCTTTATATGGAATTTTGGACTAATTGACTAGCCAAAATTTAAATACACTTAGGATTTTACGTTCAACTCACTATAATTTGATCCAAAAAGACTTCAATTTTAATGTTCCCACTTAAGATCCCATCTTGGCCACTTAATTTCCTTACCACCCCTCAGTCTTTTAAAGCTCCAAACTACCAAATTTACTACCAAAACCTAACTAACCTAGCGACCATGTGCGAAAAGAGGGGTCCCCATTTGCAATGGGGCAATGGTGTGAAAACCTCACATGCCCTTGAACTGCCTGAAAGGCATCCAATTATGCAGATGATGGATCACAAAATGCAATCCAAAATGGTGATTTTTGAAAAAGAGAATGGGGGGTTTAATCAATAGGTCTTTTCTATCTGAGAACTTTTATGGATTATGGATGTATAAGTTCTTCTATTATGAATGATTATAAACATTGTGAAAGCCTATTAACTAATAGAAAACTTATAAGGAAAAGTTTTACTGACACTTGGTCTCATTATTAATGGATGAGTAAAAAAAATCTACTTGTGTAAATAGAGCCTTTTGTGCATATATCTTTTAGATTTTGTTTCTCGTCCGAATTTCATTGTGATTCATAACTATAGGTCTCATCTTCTTTGCAGGAATTCTAAAGAGTTTGTAGATGCTCACAGCCTTGCCATGCATGCATATGATTCTCAAAAGACTAAACTGCTGGCAGAACACAAGGGACTGTATAAAGCTTTGTGTGTTTTTCTAGGATGGAATCTAAATATGCCACCTGACAATGCAAGGTCCTATCAGTCATTGAGTTTGGCTGAAACAAGAGCAAATAAGGAGAACCTTATCTTATGGCCTCCATTGGTTATAGTTCAAAATACACGTGTGGGACAGGATAAAGATGGAATGTGGGAGGGAATTGGAAATCCAGAAATGGATAAACTTCTTAAAGGTGATTCTCACAAGCAAATTTTTTTAGCAGTATTCTTTCTGTCATCTTTTTATTTAGTAAATATTGAGGCTTACTGCATGCCAAGTGAATGATGGGTCAATATAATACATTTGAGAATCTTGTTAGCTGTTTTTTAATCAATCAATAACTGGATTGTATGATCATTGTCTGCACTGACACAACTATTTATTTCATGAATACATTTCTTTAACTGTTTCAGATTTATTTTTGTCTTTTGTGAATGCTCAAAATCTTTTAAGATTGTTGCTTTTGTGCCTTCTATGAAAATGACTTTATTGAAACCATTTCCCTGGTATGTTACAACTGATGCAAGCCTTTTCAGAGAATTCTTCATTCTTTTGTAGGTTTTATCTATTCTGCGGTGATTGTATTTTTAATGGAGAATATAACTTCGGCATGGATAAATATAACTTGTCAACATCAATGGTACTGCAGACTGAATCTCAGCACCTGTATCCTTTCCTTATTGCCTATTCCACAGTTGGGATGTTTGTTCTATACACTGAGACATAGTTTTAACCATCCAATTGTGTGTGTGTTAAACTTATCATTTGAAAAGGTGGCATTGTGGCAATCAATACCTGATTTTTTGAAATTGTTTTTTTGCAGACAAACAACCCAGAGTCTATCTTTATTTGACCAAAGTTTATTTTTGAGAGGAAACATCAAGCCTCTAGGCAATTGTCATATGCTTAACTGCCAATTAAGAGCCAACATTTTTTGCTTGAAAGCTTGCAGTTAACCTTAAAAGTCAATTAATTCTAAACTAGTGAACAACAGTGTGTTGGAGTAATACTGAGGAGAGATGTTTCATTCATTGTTTTTTCGTGTTCATGGTGTTGTCCAAGAAATTTTCTTTGAAGAAGATCCCATATATTTATGCATACTTCAGTGCAAAAGAACATTGTTTCACAGGCTAATTATATTACAATTCTAACTGCAGGTTTTCATCTCCATTCAAATGCCCATTTCTTGAAATTAACATTACAAATCTAGAAGATTAACTTTTTGAGGATGTCATGTGTATAATGGTTGGATAGAGATACATAAGACTTAAAAAAGTGATGGAATGCTATGGGACATGACTAGCAAGTGATATTAGCTTGCACAATAAATTTGATCGCCTTAATCATAACATTTTGATGCTTTGAAGATAACATTAGAGTGATTAGACCATAGTTGAAATCTTGGACTCAGCAAAAACTCAGTATTTGGCAAAAACTTGGGGAAACAATCGGCAATAACCTGGCAATTTTATTGAACATTTTGAAATACATAAATTTTTAAATTACTCGTAAAAAACACATATTACTAAATTTGTTGAGCATATTACTAGTTTCTCTCACTAATTAAATTAGAATTTAATACATATCATAGACTCTGATGTCCCCAACTCAAGCCATGAGGCTTAACAGTGCATTGGCTGTCCTTTACTTGGATTAACCAAGAGGAAGAGGATGTAGAGCATTATAGGGTAAGTATGGAAACTTTGTCTTGTATTCTATTCTATTCTTAAGTTGTGGGCAAGCCTTTTTATTCAACTTTGTGAATTTAAGCAATTTTAAGTTGTGGGCTCTTATTTTTAGAAAACTTAAGTGACTCCTGGCCAAAAGACTTAAGTTGTCCCCCTTTTATGTACTTTAAGTGAGTTTAAAAAGCATGTGACAAAAAGGCAAAGGGGTGGTGTGGGTCTTCTGGGAGCCTATTGGTTCATTTTTAGGGTTTTAACAAGGAGCATTGGATTAAGAGGTGGTTGATCAAGGGCTGAGGTTAGTTCATTTCTTTGGAAGTTCTTACATAACTCTCTAGGGTTCTTTTAGAGTTCATTGTTGTTGGTAAAATCATGTGTTGTCTAAAATATTGTTAATGTTAATCATGTTGTTGGTGGTTCGTTCACCCGAGGGGTAGGTAGTTGTGGTCGCAATGTTTCATGTCGCACCACCTCGGATGAACTAACTACCGATGACATGATTAACATTAACAATATTTTAGACAACAACTATGATTTTACCGACAACATTCATTAGGTTATGAGTTTGATATCTATTGCTGCTGCAATTTTGGCTTAAAGTCTATAACTCTTGAGTATCCTTGGTTTCGGAGTGACATACGGGCTCCCACTAGTCAAAAGGGTGTGCCTCAGTGGAAGAGCTTTGGTTTGTAAAACCCTAGCACATCATTTTTCAGGGCTGCAATTGTTTATCAGGTATATAGGCCGATTTAGAGTTGAAATTCAGAGTTACAGGTTCAGATTTGGACTAACTACAACTAGGTATCTTCATACTTCTGAGCATCATTGAGGACAGAAACAAAAAGGACAAGTTTATCAGACCTAGCATTATTTTTTGGGAGTTTGACAAGGTCAGCTAGGGTTTGAAGTCTTTTCTGAGGACAGCTAGGGTTTAAAGATAGACTCAGAGTTATTTGCATCTAAATCTGCATAATTTAATCATCTTTATCATAGGAAAATAAGAGAAAATCAATGATGTAATCCAGTTCTGCAATTTCTAGGCAGAATTGAAAGGATATTCTATACTTTATCTGTGCTCAGTACAACTCAAATTTATTTCTATTAGCAGAAAAATCAGTTCAATATTCTGATTATAAATCTAATTTTTTGTAGACTTTCATATGTGCAAATCAAGTTTTAGATTTTTCTGTGCCCTAGTTTTGGAAATATTGTTATTCTTCTATTGTTCCATTTTGGGGATATTACATAGACCAAAAAACAAGTTCACCCTCTAAATGAGGTGCAATGCCATTTCCACAAGCCATGTCATATGTAGAAGTTGCCACATGGAAAGATTTGGAAACTTGTGTAATAATAACATCTAAGTTAGCACACTCAAGAGTTATATCCCAATTCTTCTATGATGTACCAAACATGGATTGGCATGAAAATGTAACAAAAGATATCTTACTAGCCAAATCCAAACTCCTCCAATAGGCATGAAGTTCTCGTAGTATGGCTATGGTTTCCATATGTCCCTTCCTCTTAGTACCTGTATGACACTCAAACATCTCATCCATACAGCAAGGTGCGCCCGTACGAAGCCCTGAAAAAGTTTGTCCAACTTGGAATGGATGTCTCCATTTGTTACTCTGTATCGCAATTTGCAGGCAGGGCCCGGATGATGGATCTTCTGTATGTCTCATAGTATTTTCTGATGAAGACTCAGTGATGAATAAGTCTCTGCAATCTAGTGTAAATGTTTGCCGATCAGAGTTGGCAAACTGTATATATGTAGCTCAATTTGTTTGAGAATGTAGTGCGCAACCTTCTTGCAATTTGCTGATATGGTAGACGCCAATCTCAGACTATTGCATCATATTACTACCCCCTTGTATGGATCGGTGTTGTCCAAGGTTCATGGCAATCCACAGAGCCCAGTTATATCATTTAGAGATATTGATATGTTATGGCACTATGTATAATTTAGACAACATAGACTGCTGTAATATTAAATCTTCAAATCAAAACCTTAGACAAAAATATTGGCTCAAGAAATCGCTTCCAAATGATGGCATTCAAGAACAAGATATATTTCAAGAAGCTTACAACTTCATCTCTAAAAGAGTCTTCACAAAATTGCGCTGAAATTGTGATTATAGACTAGGGAGGGTCTTTGTCCTCCGAAACTGCAAGCAAGGAATCCGTTTCCCAATTCCAACTGAAATTGCAAATACAAAGAGATGAAACAACCGATCGATGATCAACACAATGCCCAACTCCCCTCTTATAAGAACTCCAAGAAGAGTCTAGAACATTACAATAGGCCAGGTCGACATTGCTTAATTATTTTATTATTTTGGCCCTTTTTTATTTTATAATTAAGTTAATTAATCAAAGAAGTCTTTATTTAAATTTTGGACCAGTTAACCAATTAACTTAATTAAATTACATCCGATTGGCGACAATATAGTCCTCTCGACTCACAAATTGCTTGCCCTTAAGCAATCCTAAATTGTCTGTTGACAAGCTCTAGGATCCCAAACCAAGCATGGACTTTGGTAGCCAAATCCGTTGAAATCTTGATGTTGTATTATGACTGCGAGCACCACCTCCTTAAACCTTTTGGATCAAACACTGTGCAAATCTCCCATAAGCTTTCATTGCTCCACTTTGATATAAATGATTCCATACAGAGTTGTGGAGTAACTCGTCAAACTCTCACTGTCCAACACTAGGCACCATGCTTCAATCCAATTTTGAAACTGCCCAACAGTCTTGCAAGATCACCAACTTTGATGCCATTGTGATGTACCAAACACGGATTGGCATGAAAATGTAATGATAGATATCTTAGAAGCCAAATCTAAACTCTTTCAGCAGGTATGAAGTTTTCTCTTAGTATGACTATGGTTTGCGTATGACCCTTTATCTTTTTACCCATACAACACTCAAACTTCTCACCTGTACGACAAGATGCACCCGCACGGAGCCTTGAATCAGTTTGTCCAACTTGGAATGGATGTCTTTGTCTATTACTCTATATTGCAATTTGCAGGTAGGGTCCGAATGATGGATCTTTTGTATGTCTCATAGTATTTGCTGACAAAGACTCAGTGATGAATAAGTCTGTGCGATCTAATGTAGATGCTCGTCGATCAAAGTTGGCAAGTTGTACATATGTAATTGAATTTGTTTGAGAATGTAGTGCACAACCTCCTTGCAATTCGCTGATATGGTAGATGCCAATCTTAGACTATCGCACAATATTACTACCTCCTTGTGTTGGTTCCCAAAACCGACGGATTGGAATTCTTCGAATCCTGCCAGTTCGATGATCGAATGTCCAAAGGTTATGGCCAACTTGACGGAACCAAATGATATTATCCTGGTTCCCTGCACTTTTGGCTCTGCAAGGCCAAGGCGGGTGCACCTGTTCCTGAATTGACACTCTCATACCCAGGATACTTGTAGCAGAAATCTGAATATAAAATGCAATAAGAGTTTCCGAATGGCAAGAAATCTAGAAAACTTATTGACTTCTTCGGTTAAATACACTTCTAAATGGTAACTTCAAAGTATAAATGCTTTCGAATTTGCAACTTCTGGATGCAAAGAAATAATTATATAGTTGTAAGTATTTGAAAATGTTTGAATCGTAAATATGAATGATAATATCAACTTTAGAAGGGAAAACCAAAAAACAATTGCCAGCTTATGGATTAAGGAACAATAGACAGAAATAAGACCAGTGCTTAATTTAAGTGTGGCGATAGAGTCAAAATTATGAATCTTTTACATACAACTTTTATGAGATATTATAATTCTAGAACTATAAACAAATTCAGTCATCTAGATGCGACAAGTAAACCATCTTTATACACATTTGAATCAGTCTAAGATGTTTTTTCCTTTTAACTCATTTAGAGACAAATTAGGCCCAAAATTGAAACAATTTAATATTTCAGATATTTGAGATTATCAGATTCAAAAGGCCATGATTAACTTAATCCACCTATCTAGATAATGAACATTTATTAAAGAATAAAAGTATGCTCAAAAAAGGACGAGATTCAAATAATATTTACATCTTCTACAACCTTAAATTATAAACAAAAAATCCTTACTGATTATGCCTGAAAATGATATTAATGGAGATGTTCAATGATCACTGTGCTCATCAAAATCAGTTCTCAGCAACCCACAGAGATGGCTGTCAGAAATTCTCAATAAACCACCAGCTTTGTTCAAAAGTTTTTATTTTTCCAGCAAAATTAATAATATCAGAAAAAATGTTGTACTTGCTATGTCTTTTTTAACCGTGTCCCCCCTTTTTCCTTTTGAATTAATACTTATAAAAAAATGAAGAGGCATGCGGTTGTGTTTTCAGAAAGACACACCGCTTCAGGAATTAATAACATATTTGTTACGCTAAGTATAATTGAGACTCCTTTTATGTGCAAGTATGCAAGCAACAGGTGGCGGATGAATTGCATCGCTTCATAACAAGAAGTATTTACTTGTTTTTTTAGTATATTTTCTTGAGGAGACAAAATATTTTATCGTATACATATGACACCTGTCATGTTTAAAACTGGCCGATGCAGTAGTCTTGAAGCATCGTGTCTTTTCAAATAACTTGCAGGTTTATTCCTTCTCACTGTTGTGCTTTTATAGAGATCCTTCCTTCAGGTGGGTGATATTTTGAATTCTTCAAATGCCTTTATGCTCTTCTACGTGCATCTTGTAAAGCCATCTCAGCATGATGATAATCTGCGACAAAAACAGAGGTGTCAAATATACTAAAACTTGAATCAAAAAACATATGTTGATACGTGATTTAATTTCTCCTGGTTCCATATGAAAGACCGGCAACTGCTGTATTTGATCTCGTTGTCAACTGTCATCCAGTATTTCATCCTGTCATCAAATGTTCTGAAACAGAATTCTGCAAAGATTGTATATTCTTCAAGGCGTAATTCTAATCATATTCTTTGCATAAATGATTCTCGAGGCTTTGCCCTGATTTCCCATAGCTCTGTATCACTTCCACGATTATATTCTCTTATATATTGTAGTATAGTTATTATATCAAATCGCCTGCCTATGAAATGCAGTTTTGAAATGCCTAATTTGTTTTGACCATGTTGGAACCTTGCACACCCTGTAATCTTGGATTCAAGTACTTCCTCTTTTTTGTCCCTAGAGGCATTAGTTGCTGTAAAACTTTGAAAAAGAGCCTCTGTCAACTCATCACAGTAAACAACTTCAGCAGCCAGTAGTACAGATGTTTTTTCTGCTTCTTTAATGTCAAAAGAAATCCAAGAATTTTTTGCATTTATAAATCTTCAGTCTGCAATTCTTCAAGGGGCCATGAATCTTGCAAATCCAATTGACGTAGATGGACTAATTTCTCACATATAGTTACTAGTGTGAGTGTGAGAGATATCGATAAACAAAACAAAATGCCTAGCCAATGAAACAACATAAACATCTCATCAACATATAAGAGCAGACGATCATATCAAATAGCCCTAAAGAAAGCCCAATACCGGGTGAAAATTTATGAGCATAACTTAAAAGTATGAGAAGAAGTTAATCTCAAGAATATTAAAATGTAAATAAAAGTGATAAAATTAATATAAGATGGGTAAGAAATGGAGTCCTGAAATTTTTGAAATTTGGTCTCCATCACCTTGTATGGATCAATGTTGTCTAGGATTCGCGACAATCCATAGATCCCAATTATATCATTCAGAGATATTGATATGTTACGACACTATGTATAATTCAGACAACATAGACTAATGTAATATTAAATCTTTAGATTGAAACCTCAGAATTATTGGCTCAAGAAATTGGTTCCAGGTGATGGCATTCAAGAACAAGATATATTTCAAGAACCTTACAATTTCGTTTTTGAAAGAGACTTCCCAAAATTGTGCAAATGAGTAGACTAGGGTCGCTGCTAACCATTGAAATTGTGATTCCAGACTAGGGAGGGTCTTCCACCTCCAAAATTGCAAGCAAGGAATCCACTTCCCAATTCCAACTGGAATTGCAATTACAAAGAGAGGAAATAACTGATTGATGATCAACACAATGCCCAACTACCCCCTTATAAAGATCTCCAAGAAGAGTCTAGAACATTACAATAGGTCAGGCTGACATTGCTTTATTTTTTATTATTTTGGCTCTTCATTTTATAATTAAGTTAATTAATTAAAGAAGTCCTAATTTAAGTTTACGACCACCTAACTAACCAACTTAATTAAATTACATCCGAATTGGGGGCATCACATCTTTGTCACCCCCGTATTGTAATCAAATTTCTTATCTCAAAAATCCCAATTACTAATGGGGATTTGGAAGTGGAGACCCCAATGGGGTTGAGTAGTGCCCCTCATGGGGGTCTGGGCGGGGTCAAGGGGCAGTGCCCATTGTGGGGTTTTGGAGGCAACACCCCCAATGGGGTCAAGGGGCTATACCCCTTGTGGGCATTTGAGGGAATGCCCCCAATGGGGTTGATGGGCAACACCTTTTGTGGGGTTGAGGGGCAGCATCCCTTGTGGGGTTTGAGGGTGGAGCTTCTATTACGAAGCCCAACTTAAGGCCTTTGAAACAACAAAAACCTTCATTGCTAATGAAACTTTTGTTTTTTAACTCCAACAAGGAAAAAAAAAATTAAATGGATTGGATGAGTTTCTAACACAAAAATGCAATTTTTCGCTTTACTCAAAGTTTTAGAGGGAAAATTTCAAAGGCTTGTATATTTATATAAAACTCATACCATATTAAACCTATGTAATGTCTCCAATAAATTGAAAGTAAATTAATTAAATTAATTATAAAGTGGTCCTAAAGTTTAAAATAATATCATAAGAACTTATTTGATTAATTAATTTAATTATAAAATAAAAGAGGCTAAAGTAATAAAATAAAATAAATAAAATAATAAAGCAATGTCGGCTTGGCGTAGTGTAATTTTCTAGACACTCCTTTGTAAGGGGGTGGTTGGGCATTGTGTTGGTCATCGTGGAGTTATCTATTTCTTTTGTATCTGCAAATTGAGTTTTCTAGTGTGCCGTTTTAGAGGTACAAGACCCTCCGTAGCCTGGCATTTGTAGTTTCAGTGGGGTAACTCCTCACCCTAATTTGCCTGTCTCTCCAAATTTGTGAAGTCTTGAATTGAAGACAAGTTTGTGTAACTCGATATATTCTGGAAATACAAGTATTCTGTTGGCAGCGAATCACTATTGTTGTTATATGCTTTGTGATTCATTCTTGCTTCAACGATTATTAACTATGGTTTGATTCATAATTCTGAATACTATATTGGCGTGATTATTACAATGCATATTGGCTGATGTTTGAAATTTTTAGTTATGCTCGAGTACGGACGGAGGTGTCACGATAGATAAACATTTGAGCGGAGTCTTATATCTACCATAAATCATTTGCATGAACAATGTCAAGAACCATCGAATTGGAAGACTACGAAAACATTGCTGAGTGCTGAGTGTGACTTGCCATATGGGTACATTGCCAAGTGTCGAAAGTGACGAGTGTCGAGAGTGCCAAGTGCTGAGTGTGTGATGTTCCTGATTTAGTAGGAGTTCAGGAGGATGTTTTGGTCCGTTCATCATTGTGACCCTCGTGAGCTGACAGTTGGATTTGAGGGTCTCTGTGATAGACTTGCTATTTATAGTAAGTCTATTTTGGGATGGTTGCTATTTTTGAGTGCAGTGGAGGCACAAGGATCTGAGTGTCAGGAGCATTTAATTAAGTTATTTGCATATGGAGTTATTAATTAAGCTTAGCTTAATTAATAACTTATGAGTTTTATTGTTTTAATTGAATGGTGTAAGCTTGAAGCTTTCTAAGTGAAAAGTGTAAGCTTGAAGCTTTGGAGCTTTTGGTGTGTTGAAGAAGCCATCATTTTTAAATGCTTATTAAAAGCCTTGAAGGATTTTCAAAACTCATCCCATTATGCATTTTTATGATTAAAAATCGAATTTGAAAGAAGGAAGTAACAAGGGTTTGGAGAAGTTGAAGAATTGTGAAATTCTTCTTGAGCCTATGCACGTTGAATTGGATTTCATTGCCAATGAATTGTGTAGATTTCTGATCATCATAAGTTGAATATGGAGACTGTACGACATTTTGCAAGGTAGCTGCGATTTCACTAGAGGTGTGCGTATTTGATGTTCCAGCTGTGTTATGTGTTTGGGAAGGCTGCCATTCCAATTCAAGTTTCTCACATTGATACACAAGGGACTTTCCAATACAAAGGAGACCATAAATAATTGCTGGCGTCTCATTCTATTGAGGCTGTGATTCATTTCTAGCATGCTACGTTTTCAAAGGTGCTTATTTGAAATTAAATCTATGTATTGTTATTTGAATATTTGCAAGTACCTGAATTAAATCATTTGGTGAGCTTTGGAGTTAAAAGTAATTTGCTGTTTGAGACTATCTTTATATTGAAAAGAATTACAAAAAAATCATATTTATTCAAAAAACAAAAAAATTGCAAAACTATTTCAAAAAAAAAAAAAACAAGTTTCCAGCATTGAGCCAGTAAGCCTCATTACAAAGTGTGACTTGTCGTATGGGTACATTGCCGAGTGCTAAGAGCCTTGCCACAGGGGTACATTGTCGAGTGTCGAGTGTGTCTTTCCTTATGGGTGTGTGGGTAACGTGCTGACTAAGTGCCATATGGTTGTGATAGTAAAGCGCGGAATGGGTACAAGGAAGCTTGAGTTCGGCTAGCATTACATTTTTAGTGACAAATTGTGATTGGTACATTACATTTATATGTTTAATTACTAAGTTACCAGTTCGAGTTCGGTTCCAAGTTCGGGTACAAAGAACTGGTTCGCAAGTTCAACAAAATTTTGAAAAGGGGTTCGGGTTCGGGTTCGAAACATGTAATTTTAAAAAAAAAATATATATATATATATATATACATATTTATGAAGCCTAGAAGCATGAGATAAAATTAGAATGTCACATAGTATCATAAAAACAACAAAAAAACACCATAAACTTGTAATCATAGCATCATATCAACGTCAAAATATTAAAATAATAATATTGAGTTCAATTATCTATTCTTCTTATTCTTCTTCATTATCATCAATTTAGAAACAGTGCCAATGCCAATGGGATCAGCTGCATCAATAACATTCTTGCTTTCCAAGTCCTCAAATGCTTATTACTTTTTCACTGTACAAAGAGTTGGCAACTCCCTTCACCTATTGAAGATATTGTTTAATGTTTAAAATATGATTTATCACTATAGAGAGCTTCCAATTAATCAGAAAGGGGTCATTATCAGCAATTGGATATACAAATTTCATTGGAAGAAATCGAGGGCTAGTTTAATTTGATGTAATAAATATCTGAACTTCAACAGATTTTGTTTTGTAATGTTAAAGATCTTATTCAAATTGTGTAATAATTATTTTCCGCACTAAATTATAGAATGTTTCTCAGTGGAAATGTACCTGGTTAGACCTGGTTCTGCCCTGGTTCAACCCTAGTTCGACCAAGGTTCAGCCCGGATGAACCAGCCTATCTGGGTTCGAACCCTGGGCGAACCCACAGGTGAACCGGACCAAAACCAAGTACTAGTTCGAACTTAGGCTGGTCCGAAGGGGTCTAGGGGCGAACCCGGTAACTAAGTTTAATTACATTGAAATGAACTATATTAATAAAATACTATCTAAATCATACAAATATTTTCTTAATATAATTAAAAATATATATTAATAATTTAATAATAGCTAAA
Source organism: Chamaecyparis obtusa (assembly GCA_027943335.1). Classification (NCBI taxonomy): domain Eukaryota; kingdom Viridiplantae; phylum Streptophyta; class Pinopsida; order Cupressales; family Cupressaceae; genus Chamaecyparis; species Chamaecyparis obtusa. The sequence goes on along the minus strand of BSBK01004953.1, from coordinate 332,098 downwards.
GTTTTCTAAAATCACCTCTAAAAATATAGTAGTATATGACCATTATACTATTGCAAATTGTTGGTCTAACATTTTTATCCTCATAAACCTGTGTCTTGAAAATATATATTAATAACTTAATAGTAACTAAACTTGTTTACTGGAAAAGTCTGCTAAAATTGCATCCAAAAAATACCCTAACTTGATTCCGTGCCCTAAATTTCCGTAGTCTCCTTCAATCGCGTCCCAAAAATGGTTGAAATCACTGAAATTTGAAATTATTGGCAAAAAAAAACAATTTCTGTGATTTATTGATGGTTTTTTTTGAAACAATTGATATTTTTGAACAATTTTTACTGAAAAAATTGCTGCAAGTTTATATAGAACATGGCGACGAGGTTTTGGTGTGTTACCGCTGGTTTTGGCTCACGAGTTCTGTGAGTTCTTGTAGAGTTCTGCATTGTTGCATTAGACAATTCTGATGTTTTAAAAGTGGATTTTTTTAAATGGCATTGGGCCTTCATCAGGATCTCTCAAGAATATATGCCTTCCCTTAAGCTCTTTTTTCATGATCAATATAATGGTCAAAATCCTTAGTTTAATTCTTTTTAGTGTGGTAGTGATGATTTGTGATTTTACTCACTTATTTGTGAGGTCAAGTGCTTGTTAGTTTTGTTGAGCTAATTTTGTTCAGCAGTGTTTGGTAGCCCTAATTCCTAAGATACATGCTTAGGAAATCTATATGCTTTTCATTGTTGATGGGTATAATTATTGAGGCCACCTTTTGATTTCATCAATTTTTTGTTGGAGATATCAGGGTTTGTATATCATTTTATGAGCATTGATTATTAGGGTGGCATCTGTCAGAGATGTAACGACCTTTTCTGATCATCTAATATTTCTTGGAAAAAAGGATTTATATTTCATATGTATGTATAGCATTGTTGTGTGAAATGCCTATTCGGATTTATAGTGTTAAATAAGTAACTTAATGTCTATGGGAGTTTTTTTTCTTATAGTCTTGTATTAGGATGTGTATAGTTGTGCATTGCACTCTTATCTCCAAATAGACATGGATTACTAGTAGGGTGTCTTTAGTTGTGTAGATATAATTTTAGTTATTTAAGAAAGTTTTTTTCAACCAAAGTCACTTTATACATCAAAGAAAAAAATTCTTCAATTAGAAGCTATAAAAAATCTAGGTTTAGTATTGACATAGAATGTTTAAGATAACTTTAAATTGTCCCAACAGCAATCGATTGCTCAGATCTGTAACTGTCCAAGAAAAAAAAAAGTCATGTCAACACACTACTACAGTGCTACCACTCTTATGGCATAATGAATGTGATGTAGGAACATCCTAGGTGTGAAGAAATCTTGGATTAACAAAAGTATTTCTTGCTTTGTTTAGTTCCTTATGTGTGAGCTTAACTGCACTGAAGAAGCTGCTCAAGATTCATACGTTCCTACTGGTGCTTGTTTTCTTGTCCGACTCTGATTAATGCCTCTCACGTTAACTTGCTACTGGGAAAGGCACATGAAGCTGCAAATTCGTACAACTTTTCAAAAAACAAAATTGAGCTGATGTAGTTTGTAAAAATTCAGAGGCTGTTTTTGCAGCTTGTAATGTGAATCACAGGTGATGGCCCAAGTTTCTAGGTGTTCATGCACTAGTGCATCCAAAATTACATTTGCAATACTTCTTTAATCTTTACAATATTACTCAAGATTTTATATCTGTGATTGGAAATTTTGGTGGCTGTATTGGCTACAGAGGCACCGTGGGTTGTTCATTGTGGGTTGTTCATCTGGTCTGGCAGTGGTTTCCAAAGCAAAAGCCTTGCACACCAAGATACCTGCCTTAGTAGCTCAGAGGAGATTCATAAAGTGTTATTGATGTTGGCGAGCGCATTCCCCTTACCATGCACAACCCAGTCAATGTGATGATCAATGTGTAATTATTTAATTCTTTTTTAACTTCAAGCTGAAGAACCTATTGCTGATTTCGAAGCTTTGCATTCCTGGCACTCCATCCATACTTCATTGTGGAACATTCAGGTTTCGATGATGTTGTTTTGGCCGAAAGAACAAAAACTCGGCAAATAAGACCTCCTCTCTTGTGCCACCTGTAATGTGGCCAGTTTTTGTAAACTTATGCTCATATCAAAAAATACAAACTACAACCTTTCCTTTTAACATAGATATAAAGAAGAACGCATCATTCTCACAGAAGAAAAGTAATCATCTTGAGAAACATTTTTTTTCCAAGAAATTCATATGAGGGAATCAATTTACATTTCTTGAGTTAAATAAAATTCAGTAAATAATCCAAATCCAAATAATTATGAGATATGCACAAGTACTTATTTGCTTCTACTATTTATCTTAACAATACTTTTCAAGATTCTATTCAATTCCAAATCAGGTTTATAATACATTGTTTCTGATTTTTGTATCAAACTACATTCATGATCTGCCTTTGCTTCTGGATTCAATTGTGTGATTGTTTTCTGCATATCCTTCATCCTGATGATGGATCACAGAGCTTGATCTGAAACATTGATGCAGAAAACAATCACACAATCGAATACAGAAGCATTCTGGATTTGATTGTGTTTTTTGCATCAACGTTTCGTATCACACTCTGTGATCCATCATCGGGATGAATGATTCTTTCCTCCATCCTGATGATGGATCATAGAGTGTGGTCCGAAACATTGATGCAAAAAACAATCACACAATCGAATCCAGAAGAAAAGGCAGATCATCTTATGGATTGTGGAAATCTACTTGCTATTATTCACGCTACATTCATGTTTGAGTAAGCATTTTCATACTTTTTATTCTTACAATATAATTTATGCAGTCTTTCATTTATATAGAAGAATAATATACAACAGTCTTGATACAAATCAAAAGACCGCTATCTTAATATACAATGTGTCTCGAGTAACAAGCCTATGGTGTAATGAGTTGTGTGGAGGGATAGCATCATTTGGGTGCTTTACTTCCATCCGTAGATTGGCAGTCCCTTGCACACCTTCCTATTGGAAGTGGACCTACCCTTCATGAGGGTAGTAGATAAAGAGATCCATGAAAGTACCTCCCAATTGAGAATTGAGTATCAGGTATTGACTCTATTGCTTTCAACCTATCACACAACTCGAGATTTCTTCTAGCTAAGTATGACTTCTGGTTATCATGCTGCCTATCAAGTATCGTGGATCGACAATGTATGTACATTATTCATCACTTCGGCCAAAGCATTTTTTTAGCATAAACAGATTCTGAAATGGAATTGTGGGTCATTTGTCCACCACTCCTATCTTGTCTTGATTTGAGTGTCAATATAATGTTTAAACCATAGTTGCATGGGTACTCGTACCCATACCCCTGGGACGCATACCGGGTGCTGGTACACATACCCAAGTACCGGGTACTCAGTGAGTACTTATTGGAGAGCATCATACCTAAGGACCTTGATTAAGATTTCTGATTTTTGTTTCAGTTTTTTGTTTGCATATCAGCTTCTTGTTTATCAAGCTTATTTCAATATGTAATCACTAATCACTTTGAAACTTTGATACAATGATTGTATGACATTTCAATTTGTGTACTTAATCTTCAAAGTTAATGTTTGACAGTAAACTTTATCATTGTTCTTATTTTAAAAACTCAATAGCATTACATTTTCAGATTTTATATAAAATATTAAATTATATATATAATAAAATTGACGTACCCATACCCATACCCGTCTCTGAAGTACCCTGTCTCCATGCAACCTTGGCTTAAACTGATTATATAATTCTGCTTAATTCAGAAAAAATAATAACTTACAGTAAACTTATTCAAATTTGACAGAAATCCAATCGGTTTAGATTTTAGTTATCACACATATTTGACTTTGGAAATAGGCAACCCAAATAAGTTTTTCTGACAATAAACTATCCTCTCTTTTACAAGACCAAACACTTTATAACATTTGGGTTCTTTTTCTGTAGGCTCAATTGAGAACATGTGACTATTATTTTACACTCCTCAAGCCCATACAAAATAAATTATTAAATACATATCACTGTAAATATACTTATAAATAAGTGTTTACCTAAAGATCATCCTGTACATGCTTTTAAATATTTTGATGCAGATCGAAGATCATAAGCTCCAAATTGTAGTGTTGATCTTTGCAGTGAAAAAGCAACTCCCAATTTCTTCAGAAGAGTAAACATTTGGAGGCAACCAAATGGATTATCAAAATGGAGCGTTTATCTTTGCAGCCATAAAGCAACTCCCACTTTTTTCACAAGAATAAGCACTTACAAACTGTTAATGTGTAGCTTCAGAAGAAGTGAAGTTTGCATATACATATTTACTAATTGTCATATACTTAATCGTAACTGTTATCGGTGTCTAATTAATATCAGTTTGTTATTGAAACAGTTAGTTAATTAGAAGTGCATGACCCCGTAGGGCCATGACCCTACATGGCCATTGGCCACGTATAGTCATGTCTCTATGGGACATGCACCTCTACTTCCTCATACATAATCACCGATCGCTGGATGAATTGCATCATCAATCCCACGGCAATGACCTGCTCTTCTTCAGCGATAATATATACTTACCATATCAATAGCACATCAGTATTATTAGTAATCAGAATCAGATCCAGTTGTGTTCATATATATACGGTGCTGATAAGTCTATATCAGTATATTGATATTACATCAAAAGAGATTTAGTTTATCTTTATCAGAGATCCCTTAAACCTTTACATGGTATCAGAGCCATCCTGATAGAGAAATTCGATCTCAGAATTATTGATATCAGATTTTTATCTTCAATTCAAAATGGTGAATCACGTAAGGTTAGAGGATAGACTTGATGGAGCTTCAAATTTTGCATCATGGAAAATTCGAGTTATGATTGTATTACGAGAGATGGAATTAGAAGAATATATAGAGTCAAATAAACCAATACCAGAAAATGATCCAGATAAAACAACATGGAAGAGGCACAACAACAAAGCCATGAAGATTATTATAGATTCTGTGAAGGATCACATTCTTCCCTCTATTTCTAGTCTTAAAACAGCTTTTGAAATGTTTTCTACAATTAAGAATACTTTCGAAATTAACACTAGTAGATTGCTAACATTGAAGCAAGATCTTCTATATATCAAAATGAACAATGGAGAATCAATTACGTCTTATTTCTTAAGAATTTCTGAGTTGAAAGATCAACTTGCGACTATTGGAAGTCAAGTAGACAACAAAGAACTCAGCATTATAGCCTTAAAGGGACTACCACTATCTTGGGAAACTTTTATCCGTGGTCTAAGCTCTCGACCTGATCTTCCTAAATTTGAACTACTTAAAAATGAATGCACTCAAGAAGAGTCAAGATTAGTTTCCAGAGGAATCAGCTTAAATCAAGAGGGAGACATTCAAGCTCTTCTAGCAAATACCAACAATAAAGAAAAGAAAGGAAAATTCAAACGAAATAGAAAGGAATTCAACAAATCATACAAGAAACGGGATTGGTCAAAAGTAAATTGTTTCAAATGTGACAAATTTGGTCACACTCATAACTTCTGTCCAGAACGAAAGAAAATTCAAGCAGCTCTAGCAGAAATCAAAGAGGGAAAATATGAAAAAGAAGAAAAATTCGCGTTTTATCTAGCACTCTCAAGTGAATTAAACTCCAACAAAAATACTTGGATTATAGACAGTGGAGCATCATGTCATATCACAGGCTTTAGAGATAAATTTGAAAGCTTCGAAGGATACTCCTCTAAAGAAGTAACCATTGGAGACAACTCTACACACCCGGTTAAAGGTATTGGATCATGTTCAATTCAACTAAATTCAGGCATTACTCTCCAACTTAAGAATGTTTTATTTGTACCTTGCATAAAAAGAAATTTGGCCTCTATCTCTGGTATTGCTGATCAAGGGTATCAAATCACCTTCCAAGGAGATAAAGTTCTATCTTGGCCAAAGAATTCAAATATCAAGAAAGCTATATCCATTGGATTTAGAGATGGAAGTTTATATAAACTTTGTAACCAGCAAAATTTAGCTCTAAATCATGAAACATCAAACACAAATGAAATATGGCATAGAAGACTAGGTCGCCTTCATTTTCGTGCTTTATCATCAATAGGAAAAATTGTAAAAGGATTACCTAGTCTCAAATCTGATTCCTTAGGCATTTGCAAAGGATGTGCCTTAGGCAAAAACACCAAGAAATCCTTTCTTAAAAGCATTCACAAATCAAAATCTGTACTTGAACTTATTCATACAAACATATGTGGTCCTATGTCTATACCTTCCCTCAATGGGTGTCTCTATTATGTAATTTTTATTGATGACTATTCTAGAAGAACTTGGATCTACTTTCTCAAACAAAAGGAATCAATTGAAGTATTATCAAAATTCAAAGAATTCAAAGCTCTAGTTGAAAATCAGTTTGGACAGAAAATAAAAACTCTAAGATTAGACAATGGAGGTGAATACATCGCTGAAATTTTCAAAGATTTTTGCATTACTATTGGGATTAAGAGGGAGTTTTCTGTACCATATAATCCTCAATAGAATGGAGTTGCAGAACGTAAAAATAGATCAATTATTGAATCAGCCAGAGCAATGATGCATGACCAAAATCTTCATACTTCTTTTTGGGCTGAAGCATCTAACACTGCAGTTTATATTCAAAATAGATGTCCTCACTCAATATTAGAAAACATCACTTCTGAAGAAGTATTTTCGAGTATCAAACCAGATCTAAGTCATCTAAAAATATTTGGGTGTCCAGTTTATATTCATATTCCTAAAGAGAAAAGAACAAAACTAGAACCATCTGGAAAGAAGGAAATACTCATTGGATACAGTGAAACAACCAAAGGCTACAAGATCTATGTTCTGGGTCAAAGAACAATTGAGATCAGTAGAGATGTTAAATTTGAAGAAGATATTGCCTTCAATCTTTCTAAGAACATTGATGAACCATATATAGAATCTTCCACTGAACTAGATGAAGATCACCCAGTAGAAAATGAGAGGGAGAATGATACTTAACCTCCTTCACCTACTATCTCAAATTTAGAGAATATTGAAAATGCTAACAACAAAAAGAGGCCACTTTGGGCTAGGAAAATGATAGAAGAGAATCATGTTGAACCTGATGAAGTAATCAAAGAAAGCAAGAAAACAAGAAACCAGACATGTTATGTGGCACTATTAACTGAACTTATCAAAACAAAACCTTCAAATGTTGAAGAAGCCTTATCAAGCAAACCTTGGAAAGAAGCAATGATTGAAGAATATAATTCAATACTAAAAAATGATGTATGGGATGTTGTACCTAGACCTAAGAACAAATTAGTTGTTTCTTCTAAGTGGCTTTACAAAATCAAGCATGCACCTGATGACAGCATTGAAAAATACAAAGCCAGATTTGTAGCACGCGGGTTCTCACAGAAGGAAGGTATCGATTACGAAGAAACTTTTTCTCCAGTTGCTAGGTACACATCTGTTAGGACTATCTTGGCAATTGCAGCATCCAAAGGATGGAAAGTTCATCAAATAGATGTTAAAACAACATTCTTAAATGGTGAAATTGAAGAAGAAGTTTATATTGAGCAACCAGAAGGGTTCATCACTCATGACAGAAATTCCCACATGTGTAAGCTAAAGAAAGCACTATATGGTCTTAAACAGGCCCCCAGGGCATGGTATGAAAGAATAGACAGCTATCTAACAAAGTTAGGGTATTCTAAAAATGAAGCTGATCCTAACTTATACTTCAAAATAGATGGTGATGACATGATTATTCTTGTGTTATATGTTGATGATTTGTTGATAACAGGTGAAGAACATCTTATAAACAAATGCAAACAAGAACTAACAGCAGAGTTTGATATGAAAGATCTAGGTCTTCTCCACTACTTTCTAGGACTAGAAGTCTGGCAAAAGGGGAACTACATTTTCCTAAATCAGGGAAAATATACTATTGATATTTGACAAAATTTGGAATGATGGATTGTAAACCAGTTACTACTCCTATGGAAGTCAACCTACATAAGCTGAAGGATGATATGATTGAATCTGAATCTACCAATCCTTCTTACTATAGGAAGATCATTGGATCTTTAATGTATTTGGTGAATACTCGTCTTGATATATGTTATGCTACTATTACCTTAAGTCAGTTCATGTGTACACCAAAGAAGATACATCTAATGGCAGCCAAATATATCTTAAGACATCTAAGAGGTACAGTTGGTATGGGACTCAGATATGATCAAGTCGAAATCAATCTTCATGGATATTCAGATTCTGATTGGGCAGGTAGCTCTACTGAATGTAAAAGTACTACTAGATGTTGCTTCAGTCTTGGATCTAGGATGATTTCTTGGTTCAGCAGAAAACAATCCTCAGTTGCATTAAGCTCTACTGAAGAAGAATATATAGCCTCCTCCATGGGAGCCAGAGAAGCTATATGGTTACGAAAATTACTAGTTGATTTGTTTAAGAAGCCTCTAAAGCCAACTATCCTTCACTGCGATAATCAGAGTTGTATCAAGCTTTCAGCTTATCCAGTTTTCCACAATCGATCTAAGCATATTGAGATACCTTATCATTATATTAGGGATGTGGTAGATCGAGATGTCATCAAACTAGAGTATATAAGTACAAATGAGCAAACAGCGGATGTTCTTACCAAACCTCTTGCCAAAGTTAAATTGGAATATTTCAGAGGAAAACTTGGTATGATCAAATTGTAAATATTGAATTTGAGCTTCAATTTTATGTGTTTATGCTTCTAATTGAATAGTTGCATCAGATATGTAATGAAAGATGACGATCTTTCATAGGCATATATATTCAGAAGGTAATCATTGTAAGGTGATGATCTTACAAGTGATAGGCCTGTTATCATGACAAATTATATTATTGTTCCGGATACGCCGGAAGTCATTGATAAACGAACGTATTATGATCACTCTAATTGTTGATCTGGAAATGCCAGAGATCATAATACATGTTATGATAGTGTTCATAACATTGTGATTATGATTATTTGACCAGACACTATTTCAGAGTGTTAAAGTCAGATAATCTGTTATTTGTATGGATATCATTAATATTGATATCTTGTTATGTCTCTTAAGATATGATTAATATTTCACTTCTCCCCTGCTAAGAGGGAGTGTTAATGTGTAGCTTTAGAAGAAGTGAAGTTCGCATATACATATTTACTAATCGTCATATACTTAATCATAACTGTTATCGGTGTCTAATTAATATCAGTTTGTTATTGAAACAGTTAGTTAATTAGAAGTGCATGACCCCATAGGGCCATGACCCTACGTGGCCATTGGCCATGTATAGTCATGTCTCTATGGGACATGCACCTCTACTTCCTCATACATAATCACCGATCGCTGGATGAATTGCATCATCAATCCCACGGCAATGACCTGCTCTTCTTCAGCGATAATATATACTTACCATATCAATAGCACATCAGTATTATTAGTAATCAGAATCAGATCCAGTTGTGTTCATATATATACGGTGCTGATAAGTCTATATCAGTATATTGATATTACATCAAAAGAGATTTAGTTTATCTTTATCAGAGATCCCTTAAACCTTTACACAAACAACCAAATGGATTACCAGAAGAAAACAACTTCATTTCATAAACTCACAAAACTTACACGGACAAGATTGCTCATAGGCAACTTTTTGAAAATTGCAAACAATGGCTTTTTCCTCCAAAACTTGCACTATCAAAGATATAATATTCATCTATAGGAAAACACATCTATGACTTTTTTTTCAGGTGCAGTCCGCTCCTTGGCTTGAGACCTAAAACATTTGTAATTAGTTATTTATATTGTGATTGTGATTCTCACTGCAGTTGTTCCCACATTGTGTTTCCACGTAAAACTTTGATGTTCACATGTTTGTGTTGTCATTGCAATATTTTTCTTTGATGGCTAAGTTGGATAAAGATAATTAATGTGCGTGACAAAAGAGTTTTAGATTTTTATTAAGACTGATTCATCCCCCCAGTCTTGTGGTGCATTCAATGATTGGTATTAGAGTTGTGTTCTTCTACAAGAAGCCTAACTGCTCGAGGGAGATCTTGGATTGCAAATGAAAATGGGCACAAAATACCTAAGTTCGATGGAACAAATAATGCTTTTTGGAAGGCAAGAATGGAATCACATTTGGACTCTGTCATTTGGTATTTGGGAAGCAGCTAAGAAACCTTACATTCCTTTGAATGGTGGTCCTACATCAGATGAAATCAAGTTGCATGAGAACAATGCAAAGACTAGAAACAGTGTTATTAGTGGATTGAGTGTTTCATAGTTGATGAAATTTATGTCGTGCAAATCTACAAAAGACATTTGGTAGAAGTTGAGCAATATATATGGAGACAAGAAGATCAAGCAAATGAAGTTGCAGAACCCAATGAAAATTTTTAAAACCTAAGAATGTCAGAAGATGAAAATATTGAAGGTTACTTGCATCGTAACTGAGGTCGTGAGCTCGGAACTATACAAGACAATGATGTTGTGTGGAAAGTGATGAGAACTATGACTAGAAATTACAAATCCTTGCTGGTTGCCATTCAGCTGAGTCAAGACATGGACAAATACTCTTTGGATCAGCTCCATGGGGCTGTCACTTCTTTTGAGTTGGATGAGCTTGGTAATAGTCAACATACCAGAAAGGATGCTGCATTCAAGGCTACAAAGAAGACTGAAGATGTACCTGAAACAAATTATGATTTGGATGGAGAAGAAGCAAACTTTGTTATGATATTGGCAAAAGTATAGAGGTAATTTACCCTTTAAATGTTTCACTTGTTGAAGAATAGGTCATTTTGGTGCTAGATGTCCTTATAAGGAAGATAATGTTGAGAAGTCTAATGACGATGAGAGAAGGGATAGTTATAGAAGAAATAATAGACATACAAAGAATTATAACAAAGATAAGGGTAAGAAGAGTTTTTATTTTGTGGAGGCTCATTCATTAGAGGATGGAGATGGAAATGATTCAAATGATGATGTATTGTTCTTGGCTATTAAGGAGAATGATAGCAACATATCCAAAAGTCAAAATGCTGTAGAAAATAGTGAAAGATCAATAGTTGTGAAGGTCACCTTACATGCAAGAGAACCTAGACCCTAGATTATTGATTTTGGATGTTCAAAAAATATGACCGGCAACGTAAGAGAGTTCATTAAGTTTGAAAAGTATGATGGAGGATCAATCTCATTCGCTGCTGAAGGCTTTGAACTTATATTTGGTAAGGTAACTATATCTATTGATGGAAAACATTAAACCGGTGATATTTATAAATTATTATGTTAAAGGGTTAAAAAAAAATCTATTAAGTGTTAGTTTGATGTGCAATATGGGCTATGAGGTTAGCTTTCATGGATCTAGATGTGAGATTGAAAAGTTTTCGAAAGATTGTTTGCATAAGATATGAGAAATGGCAATGTCTACTACCTTAAGGAAAATAGTAGAGGCAGTTGTTCTTTGACGCAAAGTAGTGAGTATTGGCTATGGGACTTTTTAACTTTGATAATATGATGAAGATCAATTCTTCCAAGGTGGTGTGAGATTTGCCCAAAATCATCAAGCCTGCTAACACTATTTGTAGAGAATGTTAGATGGGAAAGAAAACTAGAAATAAGTTAAAGAATCAAGAGTACTCGACCACAAGACCTTTGGAAGTGATAGATACAGATCTATGTGGACTGACAAGGACAAGAGGACTGAACGGCGAAAGGTATTTCATGTTACTTATTGATTATTATTTTAGAATGACTTGGATAACATTCTTAAGAAAAAAATTTGAGGCTCTGGATAGGTTTATGATATTTAAGAATTTGGTTGAGCATCAAAGAGATAGGTTTGATAGATTTTGTGAAGAACATGGAATTAGGAGGCGATTGTTTGCTCCTAGAATTCCACAACAAAATGGAGTGGTTGAAAGGAAAAATAGAATTGTTGTAGAAATGGCTAGAACCATGTTGAAAGATGCAAATTTATCTAACATGTACTAGAGAGATGTCCATACCATTGTTTATCTTCTTAACAAGGTGTAGGGAGTAAATCATACTAAAAGACCTTATGAGGTGTCATTTGGAAAGACATCGCCTTTGAAATACTTCAGAATTTTTGGGAGCAAATGCTATATCAGGAGAGATGAAGACAATCTTGGGAAGTTTGATGTAAGATTAGATGAAGGCATATTCTTCGGATATTCTACAAAAAGAAAGGGATACATATTCTATAACATGAGGCTAGAAAGGATTGTTGAGACAAGGGTACCAGACATTGCCTGGTAATGAAGTCTTTGATCCATGGTGTGTCTAGTGTGCCCCTATGATCCTGAACCTGCAGATAAGAGAAGAAGAGATGGGGGTTAGATCCAATGGATCTAAACAATGTATGGTACCATAATATTTACAAGCATGCATATATGCACTCAGTCATACACCTCTGGGAAGGGCTGTCCTAAGGGTATGTGCACTAAGGAGGCTGCAGAAATAAAAGAGATACCATGCTTCACTAACTTGTTTGTTCTATGTGCAGATATAGAAGTAGCTGATTCAATGTTGTTTTCCTCATTAGATAATCGAGGGGCTAAGAGGATGATATTCCTAATAGAGACCATCTTCGAAGCTCCGCGATTGTCTAAACAACAACAATAGCAAGGTGTTGGGATCTAGATGAATGACCTTGACCTGTGATGTAGGCCATGCCAAGAAAACCTCAAATTTCCTTGGCAGTGACTGCATCATAGGCCAAGAACACCCATGATCAACAAGGCAACAACCGGATGATGCAGTATCAGTGGGACACTCAAGAATCACAAAGATAAATCAAATGGAGCATGGTCAAAGGGCACTAGCAGATTCAAGAGGCATTCATCATCAGCATGTTAAAGGTACACAAATCTATACACTGAGGAAGGATACACCACAACATAAAAATGCTTCAAATCTGCATTCAATACATTGATGCTATAGCATGAACATGTTAAAATCTGTATGATGAACCAAATACAAGGGGGGTACAATTGGTAAGTTAGTGACACAGCATGAGGGCATAATATCATTCGGAATAGTGGGTAAATAAAATGCAGTCTAACAGTGGAGGTAGCAACCACATGACATTAATTCAGAATGGAGCAAAGACAGAATAGTTACACATAAAGATGAGGAAGAGCATTCAAATGAGGAGCAAAGACACCCAAGAAAGGACCCAAAGCATCACAGAAGGGGTGTTACTTCCAATATATATTTAAGGAAGAGTAGTGCATTAATAAAGGTATCAACCTTAAAAGAACGAGAAGGGAAATGCTAGAGATTTACAGGCCCAAAGAAAGTACATGATAGTCAACAGTGAATCCACATGGAGAAAATAGTAAACATGAGGCCAAAGCCAGAGCGTAGCATGGCATATTAACCCAAACAATGAACAAACCTGCAATACAATGATGACTAAGCTCACAACTCGAAGCCACATAGAAACAGAGTGCTGGGTATGGTGAATCAATACATCACAATGAAACTCACACCAGTGAAAATAACAACATTAGTGCCAAGTATCCCACAGTGCCAAGCCTAATCAAATGAGCACTAAGCTATCGCAAGACTTTCAAAGGAATAGTGTATATCAAATGAAGTTTCCCATCTAAATAGCAACTGCAATATAGAGACGATGCCATGATACCAAGAATACATAAGTCCTCTAGTGCATTGATAAACTTACAGAGGCATGGTGTCAAGCCTTTTCAACAGCCAGGAATAAGAGTAGAGTTCGGACCCCAAGCAATAGTAAATGCTAAAATGGAGCTAAGCTCGAATAGGAATAGTGGGCTTGAAGAAAGGCATATTAGTCAAGCTGAGCATGCTAAAATACAACAGGGTTTAAGGATTCACAGGCTGCGATCCAATCCAATGTAGCAGCATAGTACATAGCCAACAATATACAAAGCTATTCCACGGTCAATGTTTCACACCAGCAACATTCAAAATGTGCCATGAGGAAAGACACGATGCCCCCAAGCTCATGGGTTCAAGACCAGGCCATGCTAGGCTCGCAAGGAACAATGGAAACCATAGGTAAAAAACAACGACAATTGTGTGTGAGAAATGGTGCCATCAATTGCAGAATACTAAACTCGGAAGCCTTTACCTTTCAAGCATTAAAACATAAGCATCATTAAGATCTAGTTCATGGGCTCCAAATGATGAGCGCACCATGGAAGCGGCAACATAATGAAACAGTGAGCATTTGAGCATTGCAATAGCACGACAATAGGGTACGGGCTGACGATATGGTACCTTGTAGATGACAGCGAGCATGCTGAAGACAAAATAACCAATAACCAAACAAATGATGCTGAGCTTTTAATAATGCAGGAACACCAAGTAATGGAAGAAAGATAGTGCCCTAGCCATGGATCATCGGGCTTCTTCATAGTGTAATGCATCAAGTTCAGGGGCTGGGAACAGTAATAGTAGCAAAAACTAGTCAAATAATACCCTAGCCCGCACTCATGGGTGCCACATCAAGAAGCAAACACAATGTCATTGACAACAAACAAAACAATACAAATGCCCGGGTTCAAGCACGGGCTGTGTAGAGATACAATCAGCACACAACGATGAATTCATGTATGCCAGTGGATGTGTAATGAAAACAGAAATAAGTATAGAATGTGGGATAGAATCAACAATGTCATCATGCCGAGATTCCATTAATACATGATGCCCTAGCTCACGGGCATGAGCATGTAAACAGGGCCATAAGAAAGGGCACAAGCTGCTTCACCAGGAATTCATAGTAGTGAACAGAAGAATGAAACCAGTAATTCGTTTAAGAATGCCATCACACAGTGCTTTAGTAAACATGTCACCTAGCCAGAGTCTCATGGACTATACATGGTAAAAATAACGAGTCAACAAATACGGAGGACAATATCAAATATCCAAGAAATGCATGGCAGGACTGGTGCCCTTGAAATATTAAAACCAAATGCAGAGTAAAATGCCGAATACAATGCTTACCTTCTACAATGATGCCATGAATAGAAAGAGCTGATGTTTCCGTATCCAGCCCGAAGAACATGTGTAGGAGTGCCAGTAAAGGGGGCAACTTCCCAAGTGCCGGAAGGAGAAGTGGCTGTCACTAGCAAGCTCTCGTCATCTTCGTTGAGGGTTTTTGATCTAGATAATTAACTAATATATTCTCCCCTTTTCTAGGGTCAAGAATTTATTAATTATTCCTTTTGTGCTAAGTATTTTTGAAAACAAGGGTTTTATTAATATGGTAAGTTTTAAATGTGCTTTCCCCTTAATTGAATTGAAAGTCATTTGTTAACTTAGGAAATAAAAAGTTCAAATCCATGTTTTATTATTGGCATGGGAGTTAAATTTTAATGTAAAAGTCACTGCATATTCTTATTGTAAATTCTGACAATGGTATTTTATAAACCATTCGTTAGAATATTATTAGTGCATGACTTGGATGGACAGAGTGGTTTCCTTTGACCACCGCTTTTAGGAGTCCTGTTTTTCCACTACCCCTATAAACTCGGGAATCTGACATTCGAGTTTATGAGGCATCCTCATGGGCCTATTTTGAGGGATTTTCCATTTTTAGGAGGTTGAGTGTTTCAATGCAGATTCCTAGGCTTTCTTTTATACCTCTCACTTGTGTGATTAAGGGAGCTCTTCACTTTTTCTCTGATATGAGTGTTGTAGCTCTGAGAGACACATCTTGTACTTAGCTTCTTTTCAGTAATACAAATTGATCCTTCTTGTTCCCTACAGTTTCGGAGTTCTTCTTATTGAATCTCGTGCAAGATTATTGTGATGTTTTATCCTTGGTCTGTATGTTGATCCAATCAAATGTTTAGAAATTTGTCTTGGCTCTGTAGTGTTAATTCGTGTACAAACTGAAATCAAAATTGTGGAAACATCTTCCCTTCTCTATATTTGAAGTAGCTTATTTTTCTAAGGAGTTTAAGGCGGTAGAATCAAGTCATGAAGTGGAGTTTTGTTTGACTGTTGTAGTAAGCTTAATCCAATTGTGGATCTTCTATTAATTCAGTGGATCACCTACTTAAGTTTAGTTTCAGTCTTTTGTTTCATGATTTCTATCCCTTTTCCTCCTAAAGTTAGTCAGTTTTGAGTGATCCAAGGGGAAGTCGGCCCCTAATTTGAAGGTCTACTCTCGGATAGGTTACCCACAGCTTGAAAGTAGTCCCATGCGGGATTGTTGGGTTTTAACACTTAGCAAATTGGGTGCAATCCTTAGTGACAATAGTTTTTGGCACGCCCGGTGGGACAGTGATGTTTCCTATCATTCACTGAGATTTTGGTGTGATCCTTAGTGCAATTAGCCTTTAGAGGTAGTTTGTTCCAAACACCATGGCAACTCTGAGAAAAATCTACTGGTTTAAGCAGTCCAAGTGCTGGTAAGTTTCAATAAAAATCTTTTTTGACCAGCTCATTTGATGAATAAGCATGTCAATTCCTAATGCATATTCACCGTATCACCCCCCATATCATGAGAAAGGTACCGATGTTCCTTCATTCATTGCATATCAAGCTGGCCGAGCAGCAACATATAGCCAAAATGGCCCACCAAAAGCAAATTACCAGCATGTGTATACACCTAAAAATGGTCACCTAGACTATTAGCCCCTTTTGCTAAAATCATAAATTGCTTATTCTTGATCAAATCCTAGTTCTATCATTTATTTGATTATTTTCTATGGGCTAACCATTTTATCCTTAGTTTTTATTTATTTAAAAGGAATATTTCCTCTCCTTTTAATAAATAAAAAGCCCCCACTTTTCCTCTTATCCTAAGTTGCACAAATAAAGCATTATTCTTATTTTATAAAAAGAGAAAAGCACTTTTTGTCTCATATGGACACAAAAGTCAACTCTTATTTTCTCATTGGAGGATATTTGTGCACATGGATTGCTCCTCTTTCAAGCTCCACCCTTGATTAAATCTTTTGCCTCTTAATCTCCATGGTCCATTCCTTTTCATTTTTTATAAAAGGAGAGCTCTCTTCTTCATTTTCATATCTTAGGTTTTTATGCTAATGTTATGCTGCAGGTTTTTTAGGTCATTTTGGAGCTTTTGAAGATTTGGAGCATTCTTGGCTTTTGCATCTACATGTTATCATAGTTTCATTTCTTGCATTATCATGACATTCTTAGCTTAGATTTCCTTTATGTTTTAGATTAATCCATCTAGCTTAACTAAGAGGTTTTGTAATACTTGCATCTTTCATTTTCATAGCTTAGCTTGCATTTCCATTTCTAGCATAGCATTGCATTGCATTTTCATTCTTGATTCTTGAGGATATTGGCATTCTTGCCCTTGTCTTCATTGAATCTCCCATTGCATGGTTTACTAGCAAGGTTATTGGTTAAATAGCTCTAGCTGAGAGCATTCTTAAAACCCTTGCACTCCATGCCTAGGGAGCTATGGATCGATTTTTGAGACCTCATTCTTGAGTGTTCTTAAATGTAATGATTCATAGAAGTGTGACACAATGATAGCACACAACATGCACTACCATACCCTCCCACCCAACATCAAGCATCTTGGCAGCATTCCTATGAACCACCCTATGATGGACACCATTACAATCCTCAGAATCATCCCAACACCACTTCAGATATGAACTCCAATGACTGGTTGGAAAATTTTCGAGAAGAAATGAGCTGTTTCATGAAAGACTATGTGGAGATGAGGGCTCAGAAAGAAGAGATCTCAAGGCAATATATGGAGATGGTGTCTCAGAAAGAAGTGATCTCAAGGCAGCTAGAGAACAAGATAGCAATTTATGAGAAGACCCTTGAAGAAAAGAACCAGTTGATCTTGACACAAGAAAAGGTCTATGAGAAAAATCTCGAGGATCATCAAGAATTAATAAGGGCCATCTATCTGACAGCTACAAAAAATGAGGAGGATCTCCAAAAAACGTTAGCAGAAAATGATGAATTTTATGATCATGAGCAAAAGACACTAGCTAGATAGATTTCAGAAAAGGATCAATTGATTAAGAATTTGTTGGCACAAGCACCAAGGCAAGGAGATCAAGTAGTCGTTGCTGCCCCAATGCAAGAAAGCTCACTAGAATCACTAGAGGGCAATAAAAACTTAATGCAGTCTTGGAGACCCTCATGGACCATGTATCCGGGTTTCAAGATGCCAACTCTTCTCAAGGAAGAGATCTAGGAAGAGATGCCTCATGTTGCTGAAGAGGACCTAGAGGCTTTGCAGACCAGACATGAGACTCACAAGGTTCAAATCCCAAATTTCTTGCTTGGTAAGTCCACAAACACTTCTATTGAAATTCCAAGCTTTAGGTTTTCTCCTTCAGTTCAAAATCCTAGTCAATAGAGGCCTAACCTCCATGATTTTTTAGAGCCTATTCATGACCCTATCTCAGATCACCAACCACCCCATTCTATTCCTATAGAAGAGACGCCTAAGAGGTTTGACTTCCTAAGTGACAGTGAGCCCATCTTGCAGTAGATTAAGCCCTATGAGCCAATTCCTAAGGAGACCCCTACACCTCGTACAATTTCAGGCCACCAGGAAGAGAATGAATCTTGTCTTTTAGGTGTTCTCTTTCATGATGATCATGAGGAACAAGTAGATTTGCTACATGTTGATGAATTAGAGAAGCAAGGAGAAGGTCAGGAAGCAAGTGAAGAAGGTGAGATCCTAACTGATTTATTTGAGGAGATGCCTTCTTATATTGAGCAAGATGAGGTAGTGCAAGATTTACTAGTTGAGCTCACTGATTATGATAAGAAAGATGATATAGTTGCTGCTAACTTAGAACAACAAGAAGATTTTGATTCCATGATTAATGCTTTCTGGTCAACTCTTGTTGGTGTTCCTCATCTCCCTGGAATGGATGATAACATGCATGTTCTTAAGGAAGACCTTTCATTTCAAGAGGTTAATGTTATAGAATCTGAGCCTATCAACAGTAAAGTGGCGAATGGCCCTCAGGAATCATGTTTCCTAGACAATGAGGAAGAACTAGTGATGCAATTTGATAGCTTTGATGAGCTGTTGGCTTTTCCAACTAAAGAAGAAGATGATCCTCTAACTGTAGAAGAGGAAATGGTATGGCAGACTATCATGGAGGGGTAGAATTTTGATTAGCATGCTAAAGACATTCATAAGGTGCATACTGAGCAACAAGAGAGGCCTGGTTTCATACTCTCAAGGGGGTGTCCTATCAGATATCTAGCTCAGGTGGGGTCAAGTGGGACATTCATACTCAAGGATTCAATCAAGGGTGATGACAGAAGTTCGTTCCTTGGTGACCAGGAGCTTGTTCAGTCTTATCAAACCCCCTGGAAGGACAGCATCTATGATCTAGTCAAGGTTAATAATCTGGACTACCAATTTCAAGGATGGATATGTCAAGTAGCTCATTTCGTTTTTATATTCCATTGTCTCCTTGTTGGCATCAAGTGTGCAAAGTATAATACCCTAAGGAGGATGGGGAGTTATTTCAACAATCCAGTCAATGGATTTGTTTGACTAGTTTGCTGATACTGGTTAGAGTAGGGTAGGGTAGAAGTTTTGTTTTCTGTGTTCCCTAAGTGCTTCAGCACAAGTTTGCTTTTAGTTTTCAGTGTTTAGTTTGGTTTGGTTAGCAAAAAGCCAGAGCAGTCTGTCTCTAGTAGTTAGTTTCAGTTTTGTCGGAGAGAAGGAGATTGTTTTGGTTGGGGGGCCAAGTTCAATTTTGAGAATAAAAAGCCAGAGCAGTCTGTCTCTAGTAGTTAGTTTCAGTTTTGTCGGAGAGAAGGAGATTGTTTTGGTTGGGGGGCCAAGTTCAATTTTGAGAATAAGGATTCTATGCCCAATGGATTTAAAGGCAACTGGTCAAGGTGCTTAGCAGGCAAGCACTCAGTTGAGGTTGCCAGAATGTTATCATATTTTTACTCATTCTTTTGGGGACCTAGGTACTAAGTGGGACTACTGTACCCTAGTTTGGATTATTAGGTGATCTTTCTTAAATTTGTGTTCATTTCATAGAAAGATACATGAAAGGGAAAACAAATGATCTACATCTAAAAGCATTGCATGTATATGTACCAATGTCTTAAGTGTGCTATACAAAAGGAAAAGAACTGAGAAGACCATTTATCTGAGCTCACACAGGCCGTGAGCATAGCCATTATTAGAATTGCATAAATGAGTGCAGGCATACATGAAATGAGGAACATAAATACAAGGGTACTAGACATTGCCTCGTAATGAAGTCTTTGATCCACGGTGTGTCCAGTGTGCTCTTGTGATCCTGAACTTGCAGATAAGAGAAGAAGAGATGGGGGTTAGATCCAATGGATCTAAACAATGTATGGTACCATAATATTTACAAGCATGCATATATGCACTCCGTCATACACCTCTGGGAAGGGCTGTGCTCAGGGCATGTGCACTAACGAGGCTGCAGAAATAAGAGATACCATGCTTTCACTAACTTGTTTGTTCCATGTGCAGATACAAAAGAAGCTGATTCAGTGTTGTTTTCTTCATTCAGACAATCGAGGGGCTAAGAGGATGGTATTCCTAACAGAGACCATCTTCGAAGTTCCACGATTTTCTGAACAACAAAAATAGCAAGGTGTTGGGATCTAGATGAATGACCTTAACCTGTGATGCAGCCCATGCCAAGAAAACCTCAAATTTCCTTGGCAGTGACTGCATCATAGGCCAAGAACACACATGATCAACAAGGCAACAACCGGATGATGCAGTATCAGTGGGACACTCAAGAATCACAAAGATAAATCAAATGGAGCATGGTCAAAGGGCACTGACAGATTCAAGGGGCATTCATCATCAGCATGTTAAAGGTACACAAAGCTATACACTGAGGAAGGATACACCACAACATAAAAATGCTTCGAATCTGCATTCAATACATTGATGCTATAGCATGAACATGTTAAAATCTGTATGATGAACCAAATACAAAGGGGCTACAATTGGTAAATCAGTGACACAACATGAGGGCATAATATCATTTGGAACAATGGGTAAATAAAATGCAGTCTAACTGTGGAGGTAGCAACCACATGACATTAATTCAGAATGGAGCAAAGACAGAATAGTTACACATAAAGATGAGGAAGAGCATTCAAATGAGGAGCAAAGACATCCAAGAAAGGACCCAAAGCATCATAGAAGGGGTGTTACTTCCAGTATATATTTAAGGCAGATTAGTGCATCAATAAAGGTATCAACCTTAAAAGAATGAGAAGGGAAATGCTAGAGGTTTACAGGCTCTAAGAAAGTACATGATAATCCACATGGAGAAAATAGTAAACATGAGGCCAAAGGTAGAGCGTAGCATGGCATTGTAACCCAAACAATGAACAAGCCTGCAATACAATGATGACTAAGCTCACAACTCGAAGCCACATAGAAACAGAGTGCTAGGTATGGTGAATCAATACATCACAATGAAACTCACACTAGTGAAAATAACAACATTAGTGCCAAGTATCCCACAGTACCAAGCCTAATCAAATGAGCACTAAGCTGTCGCGAGCCTTTCAAAGGAACAATGTATATCAAATGAAGTTTCCCATCTAAATAGAAACTGCAATATAGAGACGATGCCATGATACCAAGAATCCAAAAGTCCTCTAGTGCATTGATAAACTTACAGATGCATGGTGTCAAGCCTTTTCAACAGCCAATAATAAGAGTAGAGTTCGGGCCCCAAGCAACAATAAATGCTAAAATGGAGCTATGCTCGAATAGGAATAGTGGGCTTGAAGAAAGGCATATTAGTCAAACTGAGCATGCTAAAATACAACAGGGTTTAAGGATTCACAGGCTGCGATCCAATCCAATGTAGCAGCATAGCACACAGCCAGCAATATACAAAGCTATTCCACGGTCAATGTTTCACACCAGCAACATTCAAAACTTGCCATGAGAAAAGACATGATTCCCCCAAGCTCACGGGTTCAAGACTAGGCCATGTCAGGCTCACAAGGAACAGTGGACACCATAGGTAAAAAACAACGGCAATTGTGTGTGAGAAATGGTGCCATCAATTGCAAAATACTAAACTTGCAAGCCTTTACTTTCGAAGCATTAAAACATAAGCATCATTAAGATCTAGTTCACGGGCTCCAAATGATGAGCGCACCATGGAAGCAGCAACATAATGAAGCAATGAGCATTTGAGCATTGCAATAGCACGGCAACAGGGTACGGGCTGAGGATATGCTGCCTTGTAGATGACAGCGAGCATGCTGAAGACAAAATAACCAATAACCAAACAAATGATGCTGAGCTTTTAATAGTGCAGGAACACCAAGTAATGGAAAAGAGATAGTGCCCTAGCCATGGATCATCGGGCTTCTTTATAGTGTAATGCATCAAGTTCACGGGCGGGGAACAGTAATAGTAGCAAAAACCAGTCAAATAATACCCTAGCTCGAGCTCATGGGTGCCATATCAAGAAGCAAACACAATGTCATTGACAGCAAACAAAAGAGTACAAATGCGTGGGTTCAAGCACAAGCTATGCAGAGAAACAATCAGCAGACAACGATGAATTCATGTATGCCAGTGGATGTGTAATGAAAACAGAAATAAGTATAGAACGTGGGATAGAATCAACAATGTCATCATACCGACACTCCATTAATACATGATGCCCTAGCTCACGGGAATGAGCATGTAAACAATGCCATAAGAAAGGGCATGAGCTGCTTCAACAGGAATTCATAGCAGTGAATAGAAAAATGAAACCAGTAATTCATTTAAGAATGCCATCACACAGTTCTTTAGTAAACATGTCACCTAGCCAGAGGCTCACGGGCTATACATGGTAAAAATAATGAGTCAACAAATACGGAGGACAATATCAAATATCCAAGAAATGCATGGCAGGACCAGTGCCCTCGAAATATTAAAACCAAATGCAGAGTAAAATGCCGAATACAATGCTTACCTTCTACAATGATGCCATGAATAGAAAGAGCTGATGTTTCCATATCCTGCCTGAAGAACATGTGTAGGAGTGCTAGTGAAGGGGGCAACTTCCCAAGTGCCGGAAGGAGAAGTGGTTGTCACCAGCAGGCTCTCCTCATCTTCGATGAGGGTTTTTGATCCAGATAATTAATTAATATATTCTCCCCTTTTCTAGGGTCAAGAATTTATTAATTTTTCCTTTTGTGCTAAGTAATTTTGAAAACAAGGGTTTTATTAATATGGTAAGTTTTAAATGTGCTTTCCCCTTAATTGGGTTGAAAGTCATTTGTTAACTTAGGAAATAAAAAGTTTAAATCCATGTTTTATTATTGGCATGGGAGTTAAAATTTTGATGTAAAAGTCACTGCATATTCTTACTGTAAATTCTAACAATGGTATTTTATAAACCATTCGTCAGAATATTATTAGTGCATGACTTGGATGGATAGAGTGGTTTCCTTTGACCACCGCTTTTAGGAGTCTTGTTTTTCCACTACCCCTATAAACTTGGGAATTTGACATTCGAGTTTATGAGGCATCCTCATGGGCCTATTTTGAGGGATTTTCCATTTTTAGGAGGTTGTGTTTCAATGCAGATTCCTAGGTTTTGTTTTATACCTCTCACTTGCATGATTAAGGGAGCTATTCACTTTTTCTCTTTGATATGAGTTTTGTAGCTCTGAGAATCACATCTTGTACTTAGCTTCTTTTCAGTAATACAAATTGATCCTTCTTGTTCCCTACAATTTCGGAGTTCTTATTGAATCTCGTGTAGGATTATTGTGATGTTATTTTATCCTTGGTCTGCATGTTGATCCAATCAAATGTTCAGAAATTTGTCTTGGCTCTGTAGTGTTAATTCATGTACAAATTGAAATCAAAATTGTGGAAACATCTTTCCTTCTCTGTATTTCAAGTACCTTATTTTTCTAAGGAGTTTAAGGTGGTAGAATCAAGTCGTAAAGTACAATTTTGTTTGACTGTTGCAGTAAGATTAATCCAATTGTGGATCTTCTATTAATTCGGTGGATCACCTACTTAAGTTTAGTTTCAGTCTTTTGTTTCATGCTTTCTCTCACTTTTCCTCCTAAAGTTAGTCATTTTTGAGTGATCCAAGGGGAAGCCGGCCCCTAATCCGGAGGTCTACTCTCGGATAGGTTACCCACAACCTGAGATTAGTCCCATGTTTCATGGGATTGCTGGGTTTTAACACTAAGCAAATTGGGTGCAATCCTTAGTGAGAACAGGTACTTTGACCAGTAGACAAAAATGTGATTGGAACCAAATGGGTGTTTTGGAACAAATTGAATGAAGATGGTTAAGTTACAAGGAATAAAGAAGACCTCTTTTAGATGATCCGAATATGGTATGCAAGCTCAAAATTACATTTTATGGACTAATGCCTTCCTAGAGCTTGGTATGCTAGGTTTGGCAGGTATCTGCTGCAACAAAATTTCCAGAAAGGTACTACAAATAAAAATCTCTATTTTAAAGTTGAAGATGATGAAATGTTGATAGTAGTAGTGTATGTTGATGATATTATATTTGGAGGATAAAATGATGTTTGCTAAAGGATTGTTGAAGAGATGCAGGAGTTTGAAATGTCTATGATTGTTGAGTTATGTTTCTTTTTTGGTCTTCAAGTTACTCAAATGAAAGACGACCTTTTCATTTCTCAAACCAACTATATCACGGAGATGTTGAAAAAGTTTGGAATGGAGGGCTGTAAACCAGTTGGAACCCCCTTGGCAATTGGCAGTCACTTAAGTATTGATGTCGAATCTCCAGAGGTTGATCAAAAGCTTTATAGATCTATGATTGGTGGTTTATTGTATTTGACTACTTCAAGGCTAGACAGTATGCATGAAATCTACTTGGTTGCAAGATGTCAAGCTAGTCCTAGGCAATCACATGAGAAGTCAGTGAAAAGAATATTCAGATATTTGAAAAGGACTCCAGACTTTGGATTATGGTACAAGAGAGCTAATGAATTATCTTTGTAAGCTTTAGCGATGTTGATTGGGTAGGATGTGCAAATGACAGAAGAAGTGCAAGTGGAGGCACATTTTTCTTGGGAGACAAGTTGGTCTCCTAGACAAGAAAGAAGAAGGATTCATTGTCATTATCTACTGTAGAGGTGGAGTATATTGCAGCGACATCTTGTTGCACACAAGTGTCGTGGATGAAACAAACTCTCTTAGATATTAAGGTTGTATTGACAGTCCCAACCGGTGCTGAGAGGGGAGGGGTGAATCAGCACTTGTAAAATCTTCTTTTTCTTAATACAGTGAAGTAAACTTACGACACAAAGGCAAGCAGATTTAGGCAAATAATAATAGTAAGCAAACAAACACAAAGTGACACCAGATTTATCACGTGGAAAGCCGGTTAGGGTAAAAACCACGATGTGAGGAGACCTCACAAAATTTGTACTCTTCCGGAGTACACCTTGTTAAGAGCCTTCCTAGTTAAAGGATAAAAACGCACTTGTTAGATGCGATCCAGTCAAGGGATTTGTTACAATAAGGTCTATTATGACTTGCCTGGTTAAAGCACTTCAAACACCTTGAAAGATGTCACCCGGTCAAGGGATTTTTATACAAGGGACCTGTTAGAGTCCACCCAAATACTGGGATTTGTCTATTGTAGTTTGCTAGAAAACAATAGAATTATGAACTTTACAGATGGCTTTTCTTAGCTTGATAAGATCTCTATTTGTGCTCAACTGAGAATCATCACTGGTTGCCGCAGGTGTATTCTCATCTACTATTGTGCTGCTTTGCACAATCTCCTATTTCTCTCTCTTATTTTCTTTTACCCTTGCTTCTGTAGCATATAGGTTCACTCTTTTACTCGGGAGAATAAAGGCAGCTCTTATTCCTGATAGGCATAAGAATATATAGAGTTTAGTTGCTCTAACTGTGCCTAGAATGCATGACCTAATCTTGAGACCTTTTGATTACATCACTCAGCTAAGTATTGGTTCGCTGAGAAAACATCTGATACATGCTCTGGCTTTATTCGCTTTATGAAGAAAACAACAGTTGCGTGCCAGGCAACTTTCCTTCATTGGAGATAACTCTTTGATTTAAAGCCACTGAATCCGGTTTTAAATCCTTCAGTCACGACTCAAAAGCCATAGATTCTGGCTTTCATTCCTTCAACTGTGCCACAAACCGATCATCGAGACAACTCAAGGTCACCCGGATTTACTACAATAAATCCTAGTAGAAAGAGTAGGTTGGAATAGATAGTTAACAGTTGACTATGACTTCCTCGGTTCATACCGGAGTCTTGTAATATATCGGTACCGATTGCATTGTGCTCAGTTAGCATTTGTGTGGACTACCGGTTACACTGTCTTGGTTGTGTTATAGACACTTAGTATGATTATTGCTTTTTAGCTATTCTTGTCTATACCGGTTGAAGTTCGGTCCTTGGTTGATACTGGGATACTCTCTTCCCTGATTGAGTGCATTGTCTGGTTGCTGATGCTTAGTGTAGTGACCGGTTACAATGAATTTACAGTTACTCTTTTATTTTAGCTATGGTAGGTGCCAAACCAGCCTCTCTTGATGTAGAGTTCCTTAGGCTTCAACCTTTATAGAGATGACAAATCTCTATCCTCTTTTGCCAATCAATGACAACACTTGGACTGGTAGAGAGCTTACCGGTTACCATCATTTGATGCCAACAATCTCCCCCTTTGGCATTGATGGCAAAACCGTGATAGGCAATCATATTCCACCCCTTTTTGACAAGAATGCCAAAAGGCTACTTAGAGATATTGCCATTTTCTAATTTGCTCCCCGTACGAGCAACAGTCCTTTTCATTAATTCATAAAAGATAAGGTGTAAGCTTTTGTTGAATCTTAATGAACTGATGTCCCTGTTGATGATTACTGATGATCTGAGAGGGGTACAACCCCCAGTCTACCTCTGAGATACTCAAAAGTACTCTTTGGTAATGGCTTTGTAAATATATCGGCAATCTGTTCTTTGGTGGGCACATACTCCAATCTTACTTTTTTATCCTGTACAAGTTCTCTCAAGTAGTGATACTTGATGGCAATGTTTTTGGTCTTGGAGTGCATAATAGGATTTTTGGATATGTTAATGGCACTGGCACTGTCACAGTGAATTGCGATCGGTTCAGTTACCTGTTCTTGGATACCTTCTAGTAGTTTGATCCAAATCACTTGTGTGCAGTTGATTGCAACATCAACATATTCAGCTTCAGCAGTGGACTGTGAAATGCAGTTCTGCTTCTTACTTGTCCACGATACAATCCTCCCACCTAGAAAGAATGCACCACCGTTTGTGCTCTTTCTGTCATCAACATTGCCAGCCTAGTCTGCATCCTTATAGACTTTTATTTGGAATCCTCCCTTGTGTGGAAACCACAAGCCATATTCCTCAGTTCCTATACCTAAAGATTCTCTTTACTGCCATTAGATGTGTTTCTTTGGGATTAGCTAAGAATCTTGCCACTATGGCAACTGCATGAGCAATGTCTAGTCTGCTGTGAATAGCATACTGCAATTTGCCTATCATGGACCGACACAATGTTTCATTTACTTCTTTGGCATCATCCTCTTTTGATATCTTGAGATTAGTTATCATTGGAGTTCCAACTAGTTTGGATTCTTCTAGTCCAAAAGTCTTGAGAATTTCTCTTATGTACTTGGACTGAGAGATGAAGATACCTTCTTTTAGCTGATGGACTTGTAATCCAATAAATAATTTTATGGGCCCTATCATAGACATCTCAAATTCTTTCTTCATTTCTTCAGCGAAGGCTTTGCTCATCCTGTCATCACGACCAAAGATGATGTCATCAACAAAGATTTCAGCTATTAGATTCCCATCTTTTTCGGTTTTGAGATACATATTGCTGTTGTCACCGGTTCTTGTGAATCCAATGGTCAGAAGATATGAATGCAATCTTTCATACCAAGCCCTTGGAGCCTGTTTAAGCCCATAGAGAGCCTTTTTGAGTTTGTAGACCATATCAGTCTTTTGAGCAGATGTAAACCCTTCCGGTTGCTCAATGTAGACTTCCTCCTCCAGTATTCCATTGAGGAATGCAAACTTCACATCCATCTGGTACACTTTAAACCTTTTGTGAGCTGCATAGGCAAGAAGAATTCTTACCCCTTCTAGTCTAGCCACAGGTGTTTCTCCATAGTCTAGTCCAGCTTCTTGAGCATAGCCTTTGCAAACCAGTCTTGCTTTATTTCTGATGACTTTACTGTCCTCATTCAGTTTGTTCCTGTAGACCTATTTTGTCCCAATGACATTTTTGTCATGAGGTCTTGGCACAAGTTCCCATGTATCATTCTTCTCTATTTGTTCAATTTCTTAATCCATGGCCTTGACCCAATTTTCATCTTCTAGGGCTTCTCTGGTGTTTTTGGGCTCAACACACGAGAGCAAACAGACATTCTCATTGGCCTTCTTCCTAGTTAGGACATTCCCATGTTTGTCACCAATTATATTGTTAGTAGAGTGATATGTGACATACCTTGGGAGAACCGGTCTCTGTTCCCGGTCTGGCTCATCTTGTTGAGCAATTTTTTCATCGTGATTTAGAACATCTACTTACTCACCATCTTGGGGTGGCCTATTAGCTTCGGGTATAGTCTCTCGCTCTTGATGTCTGTCAATGGGTGTTACCCCCTCATCTTCAGTTGTTGCCTCATTGAACTCAAAGGCATCTCCTCCATTAGTAATTTTAAGACTTTCATGATTGTCATGACCGGTCTTCTTATTTGGTTTTGATGATTCATCAATTTTTACATTGATGCTTTCAATTATCTTGCCCGTTCTTTTGTTCAGACACCGATAGGCCTTGCTTTTGGTAGAGTAACCCAAGAATGTTCCTTCATCGCTCTTGGGATCAAACTTCCCAGAAAATCTCTCTTGATATAACATTTACTACCAAAGATTTTGAAGTAGCCTACACTGGGAGTATGCTTAAACCATAGTTTGTAAGGAGTCTTACCGGTTCCCTTTTTGACTTGAATTCGGTTGATTGTGTAGACAGCGGTGCTAACAGCTTCTCTCCAGAAGTGATGAGGAAGATTCGTCTGGATCAATAGGGTTCTGGCACAGTTGATCAGCGTCCTGTTTCTTCTTTCCGCTACTCTATTTTGCTGAGGAGTCTTAAGTGCAGAAAACTGTCTATGTATGCCATATTCTTCATAGTAATGGGTGAACTCCTGAGAGGTGTACTCACCTCCTTTGTCCGACCTCAGACATTTCAAGCTTTTGCCAATTTCCTTTTCCACTCTAGCCTTGTAAACTTTAAACATGTGAAAGGCTTCCGATTTCTCTCTAAGAAAGAGTGTCCACATCATTCTTGAGAAATCATCTACAAACAGCATGAAATACTAGTGTCCATGATAGCTCTTTGTCCTCATTGGTCCACACAGGTCTGTGTGCACAAGGTCTAGGACATTTTCAGCAGAGAAGGACTTACTACTGAAACTTGCTTCTGTCTGTTTTCCTAACTGACAATCCTTACAAATACCACTCATGGGTTTTGTAATTTCTGGGAGTCCTCTGATCGATTTCTTTTTGCTCACTTTGACAGTGTTGTCAAAGTTTATATGGCAGAGTCTCTTGTGCCATAACCAATTATTGTCTTCTTTGGAGATAAGACAGATTTTGCTTGACTCTCTTCTAACTGAAGCTATTAAACAGGCTCCTTCAGTTGAGTCTAGGTAGAACAGGTTGCCTTTGCTCTGTCTACCGGTTGCAACATGAGTTCCAGACTGATTTTTGACTATGCAGGAGCCTTGATTGAATTCCAACTGGAATCCTTTGTTGTTTAGCTGTGCAACACTCATTAGGTTGTACTTGAGTCCTTCAACCCAGTACACATCTTCACAAACAGCATTGTTGCAGAGAACAATAGATCCCTTACCCTTGATGGCACAAGGGGCATTATTTCCAAATGTGATTGATCCGCTGTCGTTGAGCTCCAAGTTGATAAACTTGTTCTTGTCACCGGTCATATGATGGGTGCATCCACTATCAATGATTCAATCATCATGCTGATGAGATCTGGATACGAGTGCAACTTAATTAACAACTGGGCTCTCCTCCTTTATTGCAACAAATGCAATTTCTGGATCCTCTAAGTCTTCAGACTCATTGTCTGTTGCTCCTTCCTTCGCAAGGTAGCATTGCTTTTTTGCTTTGCTCTTAAACTGGTCTCTTTTGTCTCTGTTTTCATTATCTAGACACCAGGCAGCAATGTGTCCTATTTTGTTGTAGGAGAAACATTTCAAAGGGAGTTTCCCTTTGTACTTCCCTTTTCCTCTGGGGAATCTCTTAGCAATGAGAGCTTCAAACTCATCTTGCTCCTCTCTTCTGAGAGTAGATTCTCAACAAGGTTGCCCATCTTACCGGTAGAGGAATTACCGATTTCTCTTCCCTTTTTGGTGGAAGAGGTGTTGACAGATGACTTAAACACTTCTTCCTGAACGGATAAGCTATTGTCAAAGTTACTTAATTCAAAAGCAGCTAGCTTACCGATTAGGGAGTCTAGGGTGACTTGATCTTTGGTTTGTTACAATAAAGTCTTTTATGACCTGCTTGATTAAAGAACTTCAAACACCTTGAAAGATGTCACCCGGTCAAAGGGATTTTGATACAAGGGACCTATTAGAGTCCACCCAAATACTGAGATTTGTCTATTGTAGTTTGCTAGAAAACAATAGAATTGTGATCTTTACAGATAGCTTTGCTTAGCCTAATAAGATCTCTATTTGTTCTCAATTGAGAATCATCACCGATTGCCACAGGTGTATTCTCATCTACTGTTGTGCTGCTTTGCACAATCTCCTATTTCTCTTTCTCTTATTTTCTTTTACCCTTGCTTCCGTAGCATATAGGTTCACTCTTTTTCTCGGGAGAATGAAGGCAGCTCTTATTCCTGACAGGCATAAGAATATATAGAGTTTAGTTGCTCTAACTGTGCCTAGAATGCATGACCTAATCTTGAGACCTTTTGATTACATCACTCAGTTGAGTATTGGTTCGCTGAGCAAACATTCAATACATGCTCTAGCTTTATTCACTTTATGAAGAAAACAACAGTTGCGTGCCAGGCAACTTTCCTTCATTGGAGATAAATCCTTGATTTAAAGCCACTGAATCCGGCTTTAAATCCTTCAGTCACGACTCAAAAGCCATAGATTTTGGCTTTAATTCCTTCAATTGTGCCACAAATCGATCATCGAGACAACTCAAGGTCACCCGGATTTACTGCAATAAATCTTGGTAGAGAGAGCAGGTTGGAACAGATAGTTAATAGTTGACTATGACTTCCTCGGTTCATACTGGAGTCTTGTAATATATTGGTACTAGTTGCATTGTCCTCAATTAACATTTGCGTGGACTACCGATTACACTATCCCGGTTGTGTTATAGACACATAGTATGATTATTGCTTTTTAGCTACTCTTGTCTATTCTGGTTGAAGTTCGGTCCTTGGTTGATACCGGGATACTCTCTTCCTCGATTGAGTGCATTGTCTGGTTGCTGATGCTTAGTGTAGTGACCGGTTACAATGAATTTACAGTTACTCTTTTCTTTTAGCTATGGTAGGTGCCAAACTAGCCTCTCTTGATGTAGAGTTCCTTAGGCTTCAACCTTTATAGAGATGACAAATCTCTATCCTCTTTTGCCAATCAATGGCAACACTCGGACTGGTAAAGAGCTTACTGGTTACCATCATTTGATGCCAACATGTATATCATGGAGTAGTTACAATTATGTGTGATGATACAAGTGCTATCAATATTTCAAAGAATCTAGTGATGCATTCAAGGGCTAAACACGTTTCTATCTAGTATCACTTCTTGAGGGAGAAAGTCGCAAAGAAAGAAGTCAGATTAGAATATGTGCCTACATAGGATCAAATTGCAGATATCTTCATTAAGGCATTGTCAAAGGATACTTTTTAGTATCTCTGATAGAGGTCAGGGGTTATTGCTCCTCCTTAATGAGATGCATAAGAGTGGTGCATCTTTTTAGGGTGAGATTTAATGTCTATCTTTTGTCTCCTGGATTGATGTGGTTGCTACTCGAAGCTGGAGAAGTGAGGGTTGTGGTTTCTTAGTTGCAAGAAATTGTTCCAGAGATGAGTTGTCCTTGACAAGCGGAGAGTTGTTTTGTGTAGTAAGAAAAAAGGTTGCTACTATAGAGAGAAAAGTACAATACAAAGATGTCCTTGTAAGGGGGAGAGAGATATTAGAGATGCAGTTAGATCTTTCAATGTTGCACCCTTTGTCCTTGATGTCAAAGAGGGAGAGAAGTATAGATAGTGTGTAATCAGGTTGTTTTGTTGTTGGTGTTGCGATCAATGACAAAGGGGGAGATTGTTAGGATTATGTGTTCAATGTTGTCATTAATGTCAACCTGATGAAGAGTTGTATGAGTTCAATGTTGTACTTGATGCAGAGGAGTGTTTATGTGAAAATTATTTAGTGTAGTCCTGTTTGTCAACCTATTGTGTGCATGAAATGTGCTTGGTTTATGGAAAGTTGAAATGTGTAGGAAAGATTATTTGAAGTTAGATATGTAGGAAAGAGTATTTGAAGATATTGTTCTAATGATTGGTGTTGATGATAAGTCAATATGTTGAATATCCAAAAGGTGACAAGTATGGAAAGGTTGGTATATGCAAAAAAGAGTATCTGAATTTTGAAGTCCTTACGGGAGAAGGCTCCGGATAAGAAGTTGGTGACTTGCGGTTTTGGTATTATCATGTATGGTCTGTGAATGTTGCATATCCTACTTCCAGGTCCACAAACGTTCAAAGGTTGAAGTTGTGTTTAGTTGTTTACTGACAGTGAGGCTAGTTGTCAACAGTGGTGAGGACTGGTCTGGATAATTCTCTACGTTGACATTTCTAGGTATATGGTTTGGTGGACATGCTCCTAATGTTTCTACAGTATTGCAGTTTAGATATCTCATGTTGGTTTTCTCCGCAAGTGAAGTTATGTTGCTTTGAGTACGACATTGTTGTTTGTGTTGGTCTCTGGCCAACTTAGTTGATTTTGGTGATTTGATTAATGACTTATTGGTCTAGATATACTTTGGAGCAAGAGTTAAGAGGTTGGTATTGATCTTGTCATTGCATGTTGAGATCCACATTGCATTGTATGCATTAGAGAATGTTTTTGGGCCGACTAGTCAATGTGTTCCAATGATTTGCTATATGTTACTGTTGCCCAAAATTCCCTGTCATTCTTTTCGGCCACAGTCCTGTTTTCCAAAAGAAATGCTCAAAGTGTCGAAAACTCGGTGTGTTTTCGACCTCCTCTTTGCAGGCTCAGGATGTTTTCTGCCTTTTGGTCCGAAAACTCGGTGTGTTTTTGACCCCCGCTCCGAAAGTTTCGTGTGTTTTCGACCTTCGCTCGAAAACTCTGTGTTTTCGACACCTTCTGTGTTTTCGACCCTAAGCGTACACTTCCGCCGGGCGGGTCCCAATGCCTAAAGCCATGCCAGTGCAGTAAAAATCCAACGGCTGTCGCATGATTGCATGGGATCTTCCGATCCCATGAGATCATACGACAACCATTGATGCGGTGTCAGCAAGGGATCGGCAGTCAAGACAAGCGGCCAACGGTCATCAGTTAACACCTAGCGGTTGGTCGCATGATCGCATGGGCTTTTCCAAGCCCATGCGACTAACCGCCTGTGGTTACGGTGGTTACAAGCCGGCAGCGTTGAAGGCAGGGGTCACAAGTTGACGTTGCCGCATGATCGCGTAGGCCTTCCTGGCCGCATGCGATCATGCGACAAGTGGTAGGTGGTCCGGTTTCAAGCGGTGGCGGCCAGTGGCTGGCATCATGCGGTTAGTCGCATGATCGCATGGGCTCTTCCGAGCCCATGCGACCATGCGACAAACCGTCAGCGGTTAGCATGCTTGCAGGCAGTGTTGCTGTGGGTCCGTGCCGGGGTGCTGAGGTGTTTGCTGATGTGGTGGTCAGACTGAATGGGGGAGTGACACGTGGCAGTTCTGGGCTTAGGGTTGACAAGCTTTGCGTGGTTGCGCAGTTGGAGGTGGGCCCGGTTCTATGTTCGGTCGGGTAATCTCACAATAAAAAGAAGAATATTCTTTCTATCTGGCGATTACGAGAAATCCCTTAGTCGGGTAATCTCCTAACCGAGGGGAATATGCCAAAAGTTTTTCGAGACCCAGCGACTGCCGTCAGATGAAGCAAGGATCAATGGTTTTCACGTGGTCGTTGGATGTGGCCCGGGGTTAAGAAGGAAACAAGCGGTTCAGCGACAAAGGGAATTTGGAACCTGAGGTGAAACCGGGGTTAAATTTGTAGTGCATCTTGGGCCCGAACATTTGTGGCAAGCAGAGGCAGATTACTAAAGACTTGTCACATGATCGCATGAAGCCTTTTTGCCTCATGCGATCATGCGACCGATGACCTTTTCGTAGGGATGCTGAGGTGGCTTTCCTTGCAGGTCTAAGTGTCTTGCATGGCTAAGTGACAGTTTCAAAGGGGTTGTCGCATGATCGCATGAGGCTTTTTTAGCTCATGCGATCATGCGACCAGTGTTATTTCAAAGCAGCCTATTTTTCGTGGGCTTTCTTCTGAAGGCATTTACAAGTGCGGGTAGCTGAAAATTTATGATTTCTGGAGGCGGTTGCAGTTAAAGAATGTGCAGAGATTTTTAAGGCGCCGTTTTGAGTCCTTTACAGGATCTGGGATCAGATTTTGCGTATTCATGGCGGAGTGGGCTTGCAGGGGGGTAGATGGATCAAGTTGTTGATCTTCAGGGATGGGCACGTAAAGAAGAAGATATGTCTGATCTGTTGAGATATTTTCAGAGAAGCATTTATGATCAGACATGACTGGTTTTAGGGTTGATTATTTTATGCATATTTTTATAACCCTGGTTAAGTTTGATTCCTGCCTGCGTGCAGAGTTTGTATATAATGTTTTTTTGGAGCCTGTAGTGCTCATAATTCACATTTTGTAAAAAAGAAAGGGCTTTTTCTTGGAAAACTATCTGTAGCATTTTTCCTGCTCTCTGGTTTTTCACATCCTGTAAGTTCTCATTGATAATACAAATATTGCAAAGCATTCTATGAAATTTTCCTTGTCCTCATGCCTTCCTTGTTTGGCTTGTCTCTTATTGGATTGAAGTTTATGCATGTTTTTAATGGAAATTGGGGTTCTGGTCCCTCTCACTTTCTGTGATTTGTGTGTTACTGTGTCTAATTTGATTTAGATGTTTTGTGGGTATACTACAGCCCCTAGCAGTCTTGTCTCATTCCTACACCTAGTTGCAGAGGAGGATGTTTGTTTGTAGGTCATAGGTTGAGTTTTCTGTTCAAGCCTTCCTATGAAATACTTATGCAAACCTATCTAGTGAATGGTGACTTATTAGACCTGATTCCTCCATTGATCTCATCCCTCTATACTGAGATCCAAACCCTAGTTTCGGTGCATCACCTAGTAGGTAGATTTGCTTTCAGTCATTTCCCTTTCATGCACTCCTTCTATCCCTTTCCCTCAAAAGTTTTACTTTCCTGTTAAAAGCAAATCAAGGTGATTATCCAAGAGGAACCAGCCTAGAATCTGGAGGTCTCATCTCGGTTGGCAAAAGGTCCCGCAACCTTGAGATGATTCCCATGTTATACTGGATTATCAAGACTATGAGAGCTTGAGATCAGAGGTGCAAATTCAATGTATAACAGTTACATTTGGTGCCAACTTTGGAGTGTTGCAGTGTTTGCAGTTTGATTAAATCATTTGTGGAAGGAGTGTTATGATGTATTTGGGTCCCCTTTATCTCTTGGGGCGGATTGCATTGAGTGAAACTGTTTGTGGTTATCGACGTTGTGTTAATGATGCTTATCTCTACCGTGGCTGACCTAGTTGTCTTTTGAATGATCGAATATAAATATATGTGTGTGTGTGTGTGCGGATGGTTGAGTTCAAGTGTAGATTGACTTTACATTGTATTGGGATAGAATGTAAAGTTAGTGTGATGCAATGTGAAAGAGTAGAGGTGGAAGTGTGTGAGTTTGACAGAGTTGTTGCAGTGGTTGATTAGGAGATCCTACATCTTTTTGGTTCATCATATTTCAGTGCTTGTTAGAAGACAATGGATCTTTTGTCAGCTTGTGCAACTCAGCTTGCTAGTCCTTTTCAAGTGCAGTGCGCTCCTTGGTCTGTGGCCTAAAACATTTGTAATTAGTAATTTACATTGTGAGTGTGATTCTCACCACAATTTTTATCGCATTGGGTTTCCACATAAAAATCTGGTGTTCATGTGTTTGTGTTGTCATTGGAATATCTTTCTTTGATGTGACATAAAAGTTTTAGACCTAGTTAAGACTGCTTCACCCATCCTGCCCCTCCCCCTTCTCAGTCTTGTAGTGTGTTTAACACTTAACAACACAAAAAGAGGAAAAACTTCTAAATGCATGGGTTGTTCTAATCTCGAGACAACCATAAGGACTTCAAAAAGAAGGGTAATTGGTGCAGGGCACTATAGGTCCTGATTAGCCTTATATAGGCAAAAAGTGATTTTTGAGGAATTCTGCTTAGTTTTAGTTTAATATTTGTTCCCTAGGGTCATTTAGACCATTCTAATTATTTCCCAAAGTTGTAGGATTTTAAACATTCTTATGCAAAAGTTGCCCAAGTTGGTAAAAAGATGTTAAAATCAATATTTTTGCAAAAAGAGGGAAAATCATGCAAAAGAAGTTGAACAGTCATCCATGGACATGGACCAGTTACTTTAAAACTTTATTTGCCTTAAATAAGCCATTTTTGGGCTCATTGTACGGGTTGCTTAATGATTTGGTGAAGCTTTTCAATGAATAATTACTGATTTTCCTGCAGTTTTCCAACGTCTCAGTCTGATTTTGCTTATTTTTTGTGACATTTCTTTCATTCTCACGAGCCCTCTGTGATTGAGGATGAAAGTACTGTGAATCTACTCCATTTTGGTTCAAGTTTGCTTTAATTTCATTCTGATTTGTTAAAGTTATAACAAATTTTGTAGTAGAGGCTTAAAACCCTACCTAGGGTAACCCGAGAGCTAGAAAAAATGTAAAACTCTTCTATTACTCGGTTTTAGGGGCCCAAATTTGTATCATAGTTTGTTTTTGACATGTTCTTACTTATTCCAAACTTGCAGGGCGTCACAGGAAGGACTGATATGGTTTTGATGGCATAACATGTCTGATATCTCTATGTATCAGACATGAAACCTTATGTTTTGAGATTTCATGAAGTGTTGGATGGAAGGTTGGATGAATGGGAGCTTGGAGAAGTGTTTAGAATGTTGTTGGGGTCCAAAACCATCAAGGATAACCTTTGGATGAACCTTTTGTGCAAGTACAAACTTACATCTTTTGACTGTCCAGTAAAAAGAGCACTGTTACAGTCATGGCAGCAGTCCACAAACATAGTTGTAAATCATCCCAAAGACATTGATCCAAGATTGCATGCATGTGTCATCAGTCCCTAGGAGAGTTGAGATCCTAAAAAGTTCATTGACATCAAGAGTTATCAGTGTTTGCATTGAGTATATGTTCATAGTTGTGACTGTAATACCCATTGTTAAAACCATACTCACAGTGACATTGGAGCAAGATAGTGTAGTCCCTTGTTTTTGTTGTAGCCATTCATTTTTTGCATGTGATGTGAACTCATGGTGGATTAGGACCCTTTGGAATCCAAAGACAAGAGTGTTTGCATCCCTTTGCCTTGCTTGATCTTCATTGTGTTTTGACTGTCCTAATTACCTCTGTCACAGTCACAGTCACAGTCACTGTATCTAGTTGCATTTAAGTCATTTTTTCTAATGCATTGTATTCGTGGGACTTTGTGCCTTGTTGAATGAAGTACACGAGTTGCATTTCGTAGTTGATCATGTGTCAAGTCTGATTCTTTGGAGCTTTGAACTCATCAATCGTCTCACTGCCCTCATAGTCCTATGATTGGAGAGTCATATAGAAGTAAGGGACAGTCACATGCTTGATTTTTTGAAAGCCCTAATTGCTTGCACTATAGGTTGACCTATTGTACAGGACCCCAAGGACCTTGGTTTAATGATTACTACACCAAATTAATGAATGGGAAAGTGTATCAATTGACTGTCCCAAGGAACCATAGCTCTGTCCTAAAGAAATCAGTCCTAGAACATGGAAAGATTGTTCATGTGAGGAGTTTGGAAGCTTGGGCAGCTTATGGTGATTAGTGACAGGAAGGATCTGCCTCATTTGACATGTTCCTTAATGCTTGATGAGCAGGGTATGTATCAAGAGTGTGCTTCTTAGCAAATTTATGTTGTCATTAGTGAAGATAGATGCAAACACCATTCCCACCGGTAGAGGTTCACCGGTAGATCACTCATATTACCTTATGGCCACCGATAGACTAGAAACAGAGTATATGCACCAGTAGATTAAACAGAGGGGATACACCGGTAGACCGAACAGAGTACATAGTACTGGTCTTATGTTGCATATAGCCTGTATGCCCGGGTATAAGATTGATACCAGTCGACTGCATATAAATCCAAACCAGATTATGCAGAATTGTTTGAGTTAAAACCAGAAAATGTGGAGTATCCACCATTTAGACTGAAGTTAACTTTTTAACAGGAGTTAGTTTTATTGTTACCTTAGCGGTTACTGAGGGGGGGGGGGGGGGGGGGTGTGTATCAGAAAATACTAAAACTAATTATTTAAGATTTGCAAAATAGAGTCTTGAATGCAAAGTAGAAAGTCAACAGTCATTCACAACCCTAAATTGAATCACACAGATCTATACAAATATTTGTACGTGAAAACCCTTGGTTAGAGAGAAAAAACCACGGTGAGATAGAGCTCACAACTTCACTAGCTTTCAATGAAGGTTCCTTGTTAGGAGCATACAAAGCATTGGCTATGGTGCTACCCGGTTAAGGGAATTTTACAAAAGATCGTTTAGGATCTAAGCCCTATTAGGAGCTGCTGGTTAAAGGACTTTAAACATCAAACAAGATGTTACCTTGTTAAGGGATTTTTTACAACGAACCGATTAGGTTCACCCTAATATAGGGATTTGAATATTCTTTCACTACTGATAAACGTAATGATCTATTGTGACACTAAATGTCTGATTAGATCATACCTCTGTTCCTTGTTAGCCTGGTTATTGAACTCTGCTACCTTTGTGCAGCGTTTCTCAGAAGATCTCTCTCCTCTGCTCTATGCAATCATCTAATTCCAACAACTTATCTTGCGTCCTATGACTTGTATTTATACAAGAGATTCTTCGTAATGAAACCCTTAACTCATAGAACCGCCAGGCTGCAAACTCCGCAATAAATCATGCAATCAGCAAAAAGCTGTGCATTGAACTGAAGTTTACCTTGCACGACATCCGCATGAATTAAAGCTAACTCCTGTTAAAAAGCTAACTCCACTTCAAAGCAGTGGATGTCCCGTATAATCCTGTTTTTAACTCAAACTGATCCACTAAACCCGGTGCAGATCTTTAGGCTGCTTTAGACTGGTGTGACCTTATATCCGGTTCAACTTATGCATACTGAGACCGGTGAGTATTATCGATCGGTGCAGCATACGTTATATTGCCTGTCTATCGGTGTCGACTGGGAGTAGCAAGTGACCGGTGATGTTAGACCGGTGGGAATGGTTTTGATGAGATACACTAATGACAACTTATATTGCCAACAATCTTCCCCTTTATCATTGGTGGCAAAACCATACACAAAAACCATTTGCACTTACTTCCCCTGCCTGAGAGCTCCGGTGGCTGTGACGTTCCTCTCTTTCTTTGTTCCCTCCCATTCTGCTCTTCTTCTTCCTTCTGTTCCTGTTCAGTCTTGGTACCGATTTGCTTCTTGCCCTTTTTGCTTCCAGAGGACAAGGGGTTATGGCTTTGGTCACATTTGAAGCTGTGTGAAAATATCCTTGTAGATATTCTTGGCTGAATGCAGAAATGGTGCCCATTGATTGGTTATATGTTCAATGTTGTGTTGGGCAGCTTTGAGAGAAACGATGATGTTCTCCATATCATCGATAGTTTTGTAGTCAGGTTCATTGACCAAAACATTAGTTGAAGTAGCTGTCTAGTGCATGATATCAAGAGTTGGGGCTAAAAACATCTGGAAGCCAACTATGTCTTGAATTCTTTTGTTTTTTCTTCTGTAGTCTTTCTAAGGACTAGAGTAAGACTAGTCATTTCTCCGCTGAAAGCTGTAGCCGTTTTGGTCTTGATGTCAAATTGGTTGGACAAAGCTTTTATGTGTTTTGAAGTCTTTGTAGCTTTGTCAGTTAAGTCAGTCATGAAAATTTCAAAATTTGAAGTTCTGCCTAACAAATTTTCTGCAAGTTGTATCTGTTGTTGAAGAACTTTTAGATTATTTAGCAGAATAGCTTTAATGTTTGCAGCTTGCTTGTGAAGAAGCTCCACTCTTTTCTGCGCATAATGATCAATGGCCACTATTTTTGGATCAGTCAAATCCTCACCGATGCTTGCAGTCAACACTTCTAGCTAGTCGATGACCGGTTCATCTTCATCGACATTAGCATCCGGCACAAAGTGATACAGGATATCTTTTACTTTATTCAGAACCATATCCTGTTTCCTTTTAGTGAGCTCTTTCAGCTGTCTTGTTGACATTTTGTTGATGTCAACTATTGTATCGGTTGCTTTGCTCATTTTTGCTTCAGATTCTCCTAAGGTTGTGATTTTTATTTTGGAGGAGCTGGCGAGAGTTTCTAGATCCTTCTCTCTACTCTGTTCTTGTGCCTTTGGGGTTTGCTCATGTTCTTTTTCATCCTATTGATCTATCTTGTTTCCCTCTTCTGGTCTAGCTTCTTGCTGCTTAATGTGAATCTTAGGTATAGAATCTTCTACTTGATGTGAGGGCTCTTGTGACTATAGCTGTTCTTCAGCTATATGAAGATCATCTGTAGGGATCCCTTCGCCTCTTTGATCTGATCCGTCAGTAGGAAGATTGACAGAGTTCTGTCCCAA
Organism: Chamaecyparis obtusa; assembly: GCA_027943335.1. Lineage (NCBI taxonomy): Eukaryota > Viridiplantae > Streptophyta > Pinopsida > Cupressales > Cupressaceae > Chamaecyparis > Chamaecyparis obtusa. The sequence goes on along the minus strand of BSBK01004953.1, from coordinate 290,982 downwards.
TGTAACCGGTTCACTAGAAGTGAACTTTTCTGTGATGACTTCCTGCTCATCAGATATTGGAGTCTGTGTAGCAGTAAATTGAAAAGGTGGATCCAAAATGGTCGTGGAGTGATCCAGAGGACCTGTTTCTTCAAGGGAACTAAAATCATACTGCTCCCAAAAATCCAAGGTTTCTTTAAAGACTTCATTCTCATAACCATTGAGAATCTTGGCGACTCTGTAATTTGTGTCTAGATTCATAGATGCAGCGCCTAAAAGGAGTGAGACACTTTTATCGCTCAAGCCAGGTCTAGCTTTCTTTAGTGCTTCTTTATTGATTTGAGAATTTCTCTCCAGATCAGTTCTCCATTTTTCCTGAAGCTTGCCATTCAATTCAAGAGGAAACTTGCCTCTATAATCTCTAGGTGTTTTCATGAAGTCTAGAAGACTTTCAACAAGAGCTTTTTCAATTGCCCGTTTGTCTTCCTTAGCCAATAGGCTATACCATTTGGCCGCATTATCTATTTGTCCAAAATTGGTAATTTCAGCTATAATGTTATTAACAGTCATGGTGTGAGCCTTACCTTTTTTTGGAGATACAAGAAGGGTAGGATTTGTTGGTTCATCGGTAATGTCAACGATGACCGGTTTCTCTACTCCGAGTACTCTTTTACCCTTTCCGATGTCACAAACCGGTGGAGCTGTTGCCTTTTGCTGTGCTTCTTCCGCTTGTTGCTGTGTCTGAATAAGGTTGCTCCAAATGGCTACTCCGTCAGCATGGACTTTCTCGGTTTCTCCAATCAGCAAGAGGTTTGTTCTTTTCTTTAGTAGGAAATTATGCTGGTGTAGTTTAGCTTGTTGACCCACTTCTTCTAGAGTGAGGTGATTTTGCACTTCTAGCAGAGCTTGAATCCTTAGCTCTTTTTCCTTTTCCATAGAGGCTTTCCACCTGCTTTGAAGAATATTCGACAGATCCTTGGGCAATATTGTCTGAAGTTCTGTAGGGCTTAGTTTGAACTTATACATGCATTCAACAATAGCGTCTTCAATTTTCCTTTGGTCTTCATCGTTTTCCAAAGTATATCTTCTATCAACATTACCCATTCCTCCGGTTTCTTTCAGTCCTATTATGAATTCATCTATTGTTGGTTTACCTTTTCTTGGTGGATCCACCTTTGCTTGCTTACCGGTCCTCTTCTTTCTTTTGCTGAGCATAACTGTATCCTCCAAATCGGTTTCTTCTGCTTCTTGCTCCTGTTGAGCTTTTCTCTTTTGAGCTATTTCCGGTTTCTTCTTTGGCGTGGGCGATCTTTTGATATAGACATTTTTGATCAGCACTTGCTTTAAATTCTTCTCTATGTCCTCGTAGGTTCCAAACTGTTGAGCACCGAGATCTAGGCATGCGTTTTCCAGGGCTTCTACATACACCATTGCAAACTTTGCTGTGATTTCGTATCCAAACTCAGGTGCGTCCTCGTTTCTTGGTTCTACTGCTTGAATGATGCAGGCATCAGTAGACACCAGAAAACATACCTCCTTTTTGTATTTTTCAACAATAGTTGATGGGATTCTTTCTCTGGTATGGATTTTTAGTTGAAATGCATTGAAGTAATTGGCCATTTCCTTATCAAACTGATCTCCCAGTTCGTTAGCCATATCTCGGATTTGCATCATGACCGGTCTATCTGTTGTCCATGTTACTTTTCCTTTCTTGGAAAAGAAATTAGAATGGTAGAAGTAAAGACAAACTAAGAGTGTTCCAAATTTCAATGATTTCTTCTTGACGATGCCCAGCTTCTTCATGTTTTCGAAGATTTGTCCTCTTATCATTTCACACAAATCGTATTGTGCGTTGTCGTGAACAATCCTATGGGCCGCATGTATGCCTCCACCCGGTATGTTGTTGAGGTTACTAGATTGATATACCTTGTAACCAATTACTGCTGATGCAAACCGAACAACTGGATCCTCAATGTCAGTCACAGTCATCAATCGCTTGTTGGATTTTAATTTTGTTAGGTTAGCCACCACTGCATTAGATATGGTTCTTAGTGTAAGTGCCTTTCCTTGATTACAGAACCCAGTTACCCTATGAATATCGTCTCTAGTGATCGAAGTGTAGATTCCCCTCATAAGCCAAAATCTTGGATCAAGCTCCCAATTGACCACCATTCGAATCCATTCAGCTTTGAAGATAATTGGATATGAGGCACCATTTACGATTCTAGACAATACCAGCTTTTCATAACCACGTGGGCAATTACTGCCGGAGCTCAGTGAGCGAAACTTGCTTTGTATGTATGAATCTCCTAGCTCCTCTTGCTTGGCATGAATAAACGCAATTACATCTTCAGTCAAGAGCACTCCTTTGGGTATTGAGGAGAGCGCACCAACCATGTCAATCTCCCTATCTTGATTAGGTGAAATGCCAAAAGGACTACGATCCGCTTGTTTTGCAGGAACAAGCTTAGCTACGCTTGATGAGGATGCCATTTCTCTCACTGGGTTGCTGGAGATGATTAGATCGGTTTGACAGGTGATCTTACTTAATGATCGAATGCAAGAATATTGCTCGAGCAGAAATCAGATAACAAAAATCGCAAGGTAAAAAGAAATGAGTTATCCTTCTTTTCTTATATAGGATTAGGTCTTAACGGTAATTACCAAACGGTAACTATTCGTTAAACGGCTATAGTAATAAATGCTTTACCTAACCTTTCTTGATGCTTTTGCAAACCGATAGTCTGGCACCTTTGATTAGGCATGTCCCGGTTGATCACCTTATGCCTTTCCAGTGTGACTTGTAGTCTGAGTGAGAGAGGACTCACCTGTTCTACCGAGAACAATAGTTGTACTACTGGTTCCCTCTAGGCCTGGAGGACTCAATTAGCAGAAGAAATATCACCATCTTGTGATGATGATTTTGCCTCTGTTGCCTCCTCGGTAGAGTTCTTTGATTCCTTGACAAACCAAATTTTCCTTACTACTTTCTTGGTTTCTTTGTCTTTGTTGTTTCTTTTATCAGAACTCAAGGTCTTCACCACCGGTCCGTCCAATCCTTTATTTTTGTTCTTGATCTGGTTCCAGCAGTCCTTGGCATGGTGACCGACGTTGTTGCAGTAGTGACAGACTATACCAGTTGCTTTCCATGGATTCATCCCTCTCGGATTGGGTGGTTCGCTCCATGATTTTTTGTTGCAATGCATACCTTTGTTTGGATGATTGGTTGTATTCCTGTTTCTATTCTTCTTTGAGGATACCAGTTTGGGTGATCTGAATGCCAGTCTTTGATTTGCATTCTTCAGCCTTGTGTCCGAATTAGTTGTAGGCATAACAGTATCCCTTGTAGATTCCCTTACTTCTGCTGGACACGGATATGGGGCTAGACCAACACGCATTGGTCTTGTGGCCCTTTTTGCAACATTTTTTCTAGTGACTGTTGTTTGTTCTTACCGGTGCATTTCTATAGTCATTAGTGGCATGACCTGGTTTCCCATTCATCTTGCAAGTGTAAGAGTTTCTCCTACCTCTTTGTGTTAGCTTCTTCCTTTTGTTGACTTCACCGGTGAATCCGAGACCGGTGTGATCATTGTGCCTTCGTTGAGCATTGAGTTGCTCATCGAGCTTGACCGAGCTTTCATTGTATCTTTTCAGTATTCCATTTCTTCTTTCAAGGACTTTCATTTGTTCTTTGAGTTGATATATCTCGATCGCCAACTTCTTGCATGCTTCATCTCTAACTTGCCATGCTTTGTGCATATTGGCATTTTCCTGGGTGGCAATCAACAAATCCTCTTGGAATTGTACAATGAGGAGTTCATTGGCTCTTGCAGCTTCCTCTGCTCGGTTCATTGCTTTTTCAGAGGCCGTTGATGTCTTGATTGCTGTGTTCCTTTCGCTTTCAGTTTTTTGTTTCTGCTCAATCAGTTCAGTCATTCTTAGGGCATTTAACTTTTGCTCCCTCTTGAGATCAACAATCTGACTGGTTAGGATCTGATTCTTTTCCGTAAGCTCAGAAACTGCTTCCTCGGCCTCATCAGACACACTCTGTCCTCAAAGTTCGTCGATGGTTTCATTGCTCTCATTTAATTGCAGAGCCAACTCCTTTCTCTTTGCGAGTGACTTCCTCAGTCTATTTTCCAGTGAGGCAATAATGTCATTAGCTTCCTCTAGCTGTTTCTAGTACCGGTAACCCTCCATGATCTTTTTCTCAAGTTGTTAAACCTTTTACTGTGTAGAGAACTTGAGTGCTCTGATACCAATTATTGTTACCTTATCGGTTACTGAGAGGGGGGGGGGGGGGGTGAATCAGAAAATACTAAAACTAATTATTTAAGATTTGCAAAACAGACTCTTGAATGCAAAGTAGAAAGTCAACAATCATTCACAACCCTAAACTGAATCACACAGATCTACACAAATATTTGTGTGGAAACCCTCGGCTAGAAAGAAAAAACTACGGTGAGATAGAGCTCACAACTTCACTAGTTTTTAATGAAGGTTCCCTGTTAGGAGCATACAAAGCACTGGCTATGGTGCTACCCGGTTAAGGGATTTTTACAAAAGATCATTTAGGATCTAAGCCCGGTTAGGAGCTGCCTGGTTACAGGACTTTATTCATGAAACATGTTACCCTGTTAAGGGATTTTTTACAACGAACCGATTAGGTTCACCCTAATATAGAGATTTGAATATTCTTTCACTACTGATAAACGTAATGATCTATTGTGACACTGAATGTCTGATTAGATCATACCTCTGTTCCTTGTTAGCCTGGTTGTTGAACTCTGCTACCTTTGTGCAGCGTTTCTTAGAAGATCTCTCTCCTCTACTCTATGCAATCATCTAATTCCAACAACAACTTATCTTGCGTCCTATGACCTGTATTTATACAAGAGATTCTCTGTAATGAAACCCTTAACTCATAGAACCGCTAGGGTGTAAACTCTGCAATAAATCATGCAATCAGCAAAAAGCTATGTGCACTGAACTGAAGTTTACCTTGCAAGACATCTGCATGAATTAAAGCTAACTCCTGTTAAAAAGCTAACTCCACTTCAAAGCGGCAGATGTCTCGTATAATCCTTCTTTTAACTCAAACTGATCCACTAAACCCGGTGCGGATCTTTAGGCTGCTTTAGACCGGTGTGACCTTATATCCGGTTCAACTTATGCATACTGAGACCGTGTGTGTCCTTACCGGTGAGTATTATCGACCGGTGCAGCATACGTTATGTTGCCTATCTACCAGTGTCGACTGGGAGTAGCGAGCGAACGGTGATGTTAGACCAGTGGGAATGGTTTTGATGAGATACACTAATGACAACTTATATTGCCAACAAGTTTTATTTCCACGTGGATGTTTTCAAGGTAAACTCAAGATCATCTTGGAAAACTTTTTGCTGCATGATTTATGGTTGAGTTTACAGCTTGGCAGTTCTATGAATTAGGTTTTAATGAGATTAATTTCTTATATATATAGGTTATAGGACACGAAACTATTGTTGTTGATTATACAGAGTAGGAGAGAGTTATCTTCTGAGAAGAGCTACAGGAACAGAGGTGAAAGGTAGAAAGGATCAACATTAAGTTAGAACAGGAAGGTCAACATGTATGATCTAATCAAACAAAGAGATTCAGATCATTGCTTTTATTTTGTGAAAGCATATTCAAATCCCTTCATCAGGGTGAACCCTAATAGATTCTTTGTAAAAATCCTTTAACCGGGTAACATCTTTGTTGATGTTGAAAGTCCTTTAACAAGGCAGTTCCTAACAGAGCTAAGATCTTAACCGATCTTCTACCAAATCCCTTAACCGGATAGCACTCTTGCAAGTGCTTTGTAAGCTCCTAATAGGACATCTTTATTGCTGCAGTAGTGAAGTTGTGAGCTCTGTCTCACTGTGGTTTTTTCCTTCTAACAGAGGGTTTCCACGTATACATGATGTGTTGATCAAAGTATTTCTATTTCTGTCTGTGAATGATTGTTTACAGTTTGTTTATCTTGTAAGAATCTTTATACAAGTGTGAAATTGCAATAGAAATAGTATTTATTGATTCACCCCCTCTCAGTAACCGATTAGGAATAACAATTGGTATCAGAGCTTTATTTTTTAAGACATAAAGCTTAACCGCTTGAGAAAAAGATCATGAAGGGTTACAGGCATCACAAACAACTTGAGGAAGCCAACGACATCATTGCCTCTCTAGGGAATAGGCTGAGAAGATCTCTTGCTAAAAGAAAGGAGTTGGCTTTGTAGTTGAGTGAGAGTAATGAAACAATTGATGAACTCTTTGGGTAGAGTGGATCAGATGAAGCTAAGGAGACAGTCTCTGAGCTCATGGAGAGGAACCAGATCCTAATCGATCAGATCTCCAACCTAAAAAGGGAGCAGGAAGATAATGCCCTAAGGATGACTGAGCTGATTGAGAAAAAGAGGAAAGTAGAAGATGAAAGAAACATTGCAGTTAAGTCATTAATAGCCTCTGAGAGAGCAAGAAATTTTGCAGAGGAAGTGGTAAGGGAAAATGATCTTGTCGTTCTGCAACTTCAAGAAGACATGCAAATTGTCACTCAAGAAAATGCCAATATGCAAAAGGGTTGGCATGATAGAGATGATGCATGCAAAAGGCTGGCAATAGAGTTGTATCAACTGAAGGAGAAGATGAAAGAACTTGAAGAAAGGAATGAAACCCTAAGGAGATACAACAAGAGCTCGACAAGCTTGATGAGCAACTCAAAGCTCAAAGAAAGCACAAAGATCCCACTAGGCTTGGGTTCACTGGTCAAGACACCAAGGAGATTGGTGAGTCATCAGGAGCCAACAAAAACAAGAAGGAAAGAAACCGGAAGAAAAAAAGGGTAAAAAGGCCTTCAACACTTCTTGCAAACACTGTGGGAAACTGGGCCATAAAACAAGCAACTGCAGAAATGCACCGGTAAAGCCAACTAACAGTTATTGCAAAAACTTTTGCAAACATGGACACAAGACCAATGAATGCTGGTCTAGCTCCACAAGTGTGTCCAGTGGAAGCAGGGGAAGCTTCAAGGGCTATTGCTATGCATGCAACAAGTTTGGACACAAAGTTGATGAATGCAAATCCAAGACTATGGCATTCAGATCCCCACTGAGATCGGTATTCTCCAAAAAGAATAAGAACCGGACCACAACCAACTGTGCTAACTGTGGCATGCACAATCACAATGATTCCTAGTGCAAATCACCTAAAAAAAAGGGTAAATCCATGGAAGGCAACCGGGATAGTCGGTTACACTTGCAACAAAGTTGGACACCTAGCTAAAGACTATAGGAACCGGTCAATGAACAAAAGAAAAGGATCGGTCAAACCGATGGAGAAGACCTCGTCTTCAAATGAGAAGAACAAAGGAAAGAAGACCGAGAAAGAAGTCAAGTAGATTTGGTTCAAGAAGGAATCAAAGACCTCCATTGAGAAGACGGAGGGAAGATCATCATCCGCAGATGGTGATATCTCTTTAGCAAACTGAGCTTACAAGGCTTAGAGGGAACCGGTAGTTCATCTACTGTTCCCAGTAGAACTGGTGAGTATTAAATTCACTCAGTCTACAAGAAAGACTGGATAGGTAAGACTTGATCAACCGCGGTTTGCTCAACCGAAAAAGCCTAATTACCAGTTGTAAAAAATGGAAAGAAAGGTTAGGTAAGGTAATTAATGTTGTAGCCGTTAAACGAATAGTTACCATTTGGTAATTACCGTTATGCCCTAACTCTATATAAAGAAAGGAGAATTACTCATTTACTTTTACTTTGCGATTTTGTGATTAACAATTTCTTATGCTTGAGTAATATTCTCGTGCTTTGATCATCGAAAGATATTGTCTATAATACCGATCAAGCGACTTTCTGTGTAAACTAGTTATCAAGAAATGACATCATCATCCTCCATTGTCAAGCTAATCAAGGGCAACCAAGTTGACCGACCTGGATATGATATTATGGTAGTTCAAAATAGGGAAAATGACATGACTGGTGCACTATCGTTTGTGCCAAACGGAGTCCTCATGATTGAAGATGTCACGACCTTCGTTCACGCCAAGCAGGAAGAACTGGGTGAGACCTACATCCAAAGCGAGTACCTCTCGCTTTGTGAAGATGGAAGACTTCCTGATAAATACACAAAGTTGGTGTCATCAGGACTAATCAACGGAGTTTGTTACTTGACTATCTTCCAACCCGACTACATTCAATTGGTTCTTAGTCGTCTTCATGAACTAGGTTTCTGGATCACAAAAGGAGTATGCAATCAAATCACGAAGGAAGACTTGCATCGTCTGACCGGGTACAATCAGGAAGGGGAAGCACTAACCCTAAGAACTATCTCCAATGCTGTCGTCACTAAACTGACAAAGTCAAAATTTGATGGTCAACTTATGACCGTAAACGACATCAAAGACGAAGGAGTTCGGTTCGCATCCCTGTGATAGGTTACAAAATCTATCAACCCAGCAACCTAAATAGCATATCGGGAGGAGCCATTCATGCCGCTCACTGGATTATGCATGATAAGGCTCAGTACGATATCTGCTCAATGCTTCAAGGACAAATATTCAAAAATATGAAGAAGCTCGACATTGTAAAGAAGAAATCCATGAAGTACGGGACCCTATTGGTATGCCTTTACTTCTACTAAAATTTCTTCCCAGGAATTGGAAAGGTGACATTGGGAACTGATCGACCGGTTATACACCAGATAAGTGAAATGGCCAACCACCTGGGAAACCAGTTCGGTAAAGAAATGACTAAATACTTTGAGCCATTCCAAGTACGAATGCACGCTAGGGAGAGGGTGCCATCAACCATTGTTGACTCATACAAAGATGATGTATGTAATCTGGTGTCCACCGATCACTGCATAATATAAGCTGTGGAACTGAGAACCGAGTACGCTCCTGAACTAGGTTACGAGATCTCATCCAAGACAGCTAAGGCATATGCAGATGCCTTGACCAAAGTTGACCTAGATCTCTCTGCTTGCTGGTTTGGTACCTACGAAGAGATCCAGGATAATTTGAAGAAAAGGGCACCAATCAAGAACATGTATGTCAAGAGGACACCAACGCCAAAGAAGAAACCGGTGATAGAAAAACCCAAGACTCAAAGGAAGAGAGCTCAACTGGTACCCAACACTCAAGGTGAAGAACAAGAGAAAACAGAAATTGAGGAAACAGTTCCTCTAATCAGAAAGAGGAAATCTGGCAAACCGGTGAAGGAGGATCCACCAAGAAGGAGAAAGCCCACAATTGATGAATTTGTGGCAGGATTGAAAGATACTGGTGGAATGAGTTCACTCAACACAAGATATCAGTTTGCAAATGAAGAAGATAGGAGAAAGATAGAGGAAGCAGTAGTTTACTGTATTCACAAGTTCAACCTGTCTCCCACAGAACTTTATAAAGTTGTTCATGATGATCTTCAAGAGATTCTTGAAGCTAGAAGGAAAGCTTCAATAGACAGAGAAAAGGAGCTGAGGATTCGAGCTCTGCTAGAGGTTCAGAACCATCTCACTCTGGATGAGATCGCTCAACAAGCCGAACTGCATAACCAAAATTTCCTGATAAAAAGGAGGATCGGTCAGATGCTTGTCGGGGAAGTTAACAAAGTTCATGAAGAAGGTGTGGTAACATGGACTAAGCTTCTTCAAACTCAACAACAGGCTCAAGAAGCATGTCAAAGGACCACTGTGCCACCGGTCATTGAAACCGGTAAAGGAAAAGGAGTACTTGGAGCAGAAGTGTCAGTTAAAGAGAAGATTCCTACCAGACCGGTCATCGTTGACATCATTGGTGATAAAGGCAGTGATCCAGCTTGCCCAACCGTTCTTATCTCTCCAGAAAAAGGTAAGACTCGCACCATGACTATCAATGATTTAGTTGATGAAGTGATGGATTTTGGACAAGTAGACAATGTAGCTAGATGGTATAGTGTGCTAGGGGAGGAAGATAAGAAAGCATTAATAGTGGCTTTGTTGGAAACCTTCCTAGATTACAATAGAACCCCAAGAGATTATAGGCCTAAGTTTCCCCCTGAGTTTAATTCTAGGCTAATGACAAAATGGAGAACCGGTCTAGGAACCAATACTAGAATCAATAAAGAGACATTGTCATTAGTTAGACCTGGTCTCAGTGAAGAAAGAATCAAGCTTCTGCTAGAGGAAGCATCAATGAAACTGGATACTCAAAATAGAGTTGCCAGAATAATAGATGGTTTTGACAATGAAGTCTACAAAGAGACACTAGATTTTTGGTAGCAGTCTGATTTTAGTGCACAAGAACCTACAACCGGTGAGGAGAATATTCATGAACCATCGGTATAGTCATGAATCCAAAGGATCAAACAAAAACAACACAAGAACCACGAGTTCAATTCACTTCTCGTGAAGAACCTACAACCGGTGAGGAGAATATTCATGGAGAACAATTCACATATGGTGAACAGATTAATCTGGGAGAGTCATCAACCAAGATGACCACTGACAACACTATAGGTGTTGAAGAAGAAATTGCTGTGGGTGATCTACATACAGCTGAAGAGCAACACAATGAAGAAGTCCCACTAGAAGAGCAATTGCCACAAGAAGAGGATGCTCAACCAGAAGAACAAGAGCAACCGGAAGTTGAAGCATAGATAGAGGAAGAAAGGCCTGACGCAAAAGTCCTAGAGAAGATGGTCCAACTGGAAATAGAACAGGAACATGAGTTACCTGCACAAGAGAAACCGGTACAAGAACCAAGACACAAGGGACAGGTAGATATTCCAAGCTCGTCCTCATCCAAGAGGAAGCTATCTTTTGCAGTTGACACAGAAGCCAAAAGGAGCAAGGCTACCGAGACTGTGGTTGACATCAGCAAAATGTCAACAAGGCAGCTAAAGGAGCTGGCCAAGCGGAAACAGGACATGGTTCTTACAAGTGTTAAGAACATTCTGTGCAACTTTGTGCTTGATGTAGACATTGACGAAGATGAACCTGTGATAGATCAATTAGAGATATTAGCACAAGCAATTAGAGATGATCTAACCGATCCAGAGACAATAGCAATTGATCACTATGAGAAGAAGAGAATAAAAATTCTCCACAAATAGGTTGAGGAAATAAAGGTCACAATATCCACCAATTTAAGGGTACTTCAACAACAGATTCAAGTTGCAGGAAGTCTGATGACCAAAACTTCTAATTTTGATACATTCATGCAAGATTTGACAGAGAAGTCAACAAAGACCTCTGAAGACATAAGAGTTTTGTCTTCAACATTTGATGTCAAGAATAAATCTGCAACAAATTTTAGCAGAGAAATGACAAGTCTAGCTCTCATTTTGAGAAAGACTTCTGAAGAGAAGACCAAGAGAATCCAAGACATTATTGGATTTCAACTGTTTCTTGCCCCAACATTTGATTCAATGCAACAGACAACAACAATTGCTGAAAATCTGATCAGTGAATCGGCCTACAAAACAGAAGAGGACATGGAGAATATCATAGTATCGCTGAAAGAAGCACTCAAAAATCTAGAACATGTCACCGGTCAATGGAATCCTTTTCTTCACTCAGCGAAGAACATTTACAAGGATATCTTCACCAAGTTACAAATGTAAAATAAATTGTGAAGCTAAATCCTTTGTCCTATGGAGGCAAAAAGGGGAAGAAGTAGGAAGGAAGCAGAGATCAGAATAGGGGAAGCACCAGAATAGTGGAAGTTTGCAAACAGAAGAGAGGAGAGCTGAAGTGTATAGTACACAGGGAAGCAATCTAAAGATGAAGGAAGCAGTCTACAGGTCAAGGAATCAACTGAGATAAGTGAGTAATAGTTTTGCCACCAATGACAAAGGGGAAGATTCTTGGCAAATTTATGTTGTCATTAGTGAAGATAGATACAAACACCATTCCCACTGGTAGAGGTTCACTGGTAGATCACTCATATTACCTTATGCGCACCGGTAGACTAGAAACAGAGTATATGCACCGGTAGATTAAACAGAGGGGATACACCAGTAGACCGAAAAAAATACATAGTACTGGTCTTATGTTGCATACAGGGATGGACCAGGTATAAGAATGATACCGGTCGACTGCATATAAATCCGCACCAGATTATGCGGAACTGTTTGAGTTAAAACCAGAATATGCGGAGCATCCACCATTTAGAACCGAAGTTAGCTTTTTAATAGGAGTTAGTTTTATTTCCATGCAGATGTTTTCAAGGAAAACTCAAGATCATCTTGCAAAGCTTTTTGCTGCATGATTTATGGTTGAGTTTACAGCCTGGTGGTTCTATGAGTTAGGTTTTAATAAGATTAATTTCTTATATATACAGGCTATAGGACACAAAACTAGTGTTGTTGATTATATAGAGCACGAGAGAGTTATCTTCTGGGAAGAGCTACAGTCATAGAGGTAAAAGGCAGAAAGGATGTAAAGAGCCTGCCTGGCTCTTAGCTGAATATAATGTTTTTATTTAATCACTTGCAAATTTTGTCCTTGTGTCTTTGATATTTTTGTTTGTTTGATTACCACAAGCATTGAATATCATAAATAACTTTTAAAACTGAATAATTTCTGAATGTCATCACTTATTTATTTTATTAATTTAAAATAACTTATAAACAACAAATTGCTTTACAATTTATTGGCACCTGGAAGTCGAACGGAAAGGTTGTGTTGACCTCCACATTCATTGGCATAGCCTGTAGGAAAGTACGGCAGCCTCAAATATAAACTTGCAATTGGCTTTTTAAGAAATGTGGCTTGCTGAAGACTCACGCAAGCTTCAAAATTGACAATTCTGCCTCCAAAGGTGGTCAAGCAACCTAGGGGAAAGATGATGCAGCTTCCCTAGTACACACATGCCCCTTCCAAACTCACACACAGCTCTTTAAGTAAATAGCAGATCACATAAAAATAATCATAGCCACCTGTAATGTATTGCAGAATTAAAACGTAGCCTCCCAGAATTCATGCGCAACACTTGCTATCAATTTCGATAGCCAATGAGAATAATCCAGCCTCTTAAGAAATCGATATATGAAGAATTTCAAAATTCCAGTCTTGATAATTTGCAACTTGATGTAATTTGCTTAATTCTTCTCACACTTGTTATATTTCAGCACCAAGAATAATATCCACAAATTCAGTAGTAATTTTCAGAAATTCAATTTGCAAAATTCATCATCAATTAGTGATGATTCAAATTGCCAAGAGAGGAATCAGTCCTCAAACTCTAGCCATTTCTCACAGCCAAGAAACTTTATAAAGTTTTCATCAAATGAACAATGGATCCCTAAGTGCTTTTTCGAGTTGAATAAATAGCTTTTTGAAAAAGCTTAAACTTTACACTTTTCATTAAAGTAACTTCTTCATCACAACATCACTTTATAACATTAAAGTTATAAAGTCATAAAGTTATTAAATTAAAATAACTTAATTTAATAACGATAATTAAAACATGAAGCCATTGAATCCATCTGACTGCAACAAACTCATTTCTGACAATAGAGCCTCGAGCTCAAACTGCCCTACTAGAAATAGCCATCTGCCAAACATAGACTTAATATAAATAGTAAGTCTCTCAAACTGGAGGTCCCTGATAAACGATCCTACAATACCTAATGACACTGTGCAGGCGCCATGCTATACCAAGCTATGCCCAAAATAACACTTACTATAAATAGTAAGTCATCCAATCTGACCCAAATGACGAGCAAACCTGACAACCAGAACCTCCAAAATGGAATCCAATCATTGGCTTTGCCAATTGACCCCCTCTGATCACTTGATTAGCTTACGAGAGTCGCCAAACTTAGCTAATCACAAAAGACTAAAAATGGGGACATTACAGTCCTCCTTTCCCAAGATTGCTTGTCCTCAAGCAAGAAGGAAAAACAAGCAATATCACAGACCACCGGGATCTCAAGGATGGTCATAAGTAATGTCCTAATCCTCACCATACTCCTGTGAAGAAAATCCCAACATCAACAATACAAACACCTGCAACTGAAAAACCGCCCTCAACACCCAAATAACTGACATCACTGAAAACATCATCTTAAGGCCAACTGTAGATGCTGATGCAGAAAACAACCCAACGGAACTTAACCCAACTAAAACATCAACTCTGTCAAAACTCGAGTCCCTGACTAACTGACACTCACACCCAAATGCACTGTGGATATGACAACAACCATAGGTACTTGAGTTACTACCACCAAATCCAACCTCTGATAAACTATCCTGGGTGTGTCGATACTGCAAGCAATCTAACTTGCAACTGCCAATCCCATCTGTAAAAGATGGTGCCAATCCATCTCATAATGGATGGTAAGAAACTGGAGCTAGTCTGCACCTGCGTGAGACCAAATCCTCTAGCCATGGATCAAAAGAAAAATGATGAGCATACCCCACCATATAATGTCGATAGAAAGCCCAATCTCCGTGAATGGCTCATCATTAATGATATCAGATTTCCACAATCCATTGTAATTATGTATGTGTTTCTGGATTTGATTGTTTAGTTTTTGGATCAACGTTTCGGATCACACTCCGTGATCCATCATCAGGAAACAAAGAGGGCAAGAATTGTAAGAAAAGTGATCACGGAGTGTGATCCGAAATGTTGATCCAAAAACTACACACAATCAAATCCAGAAACGCATACATAATGGCTCATCATTACCAAACTAGGAATCATGAGATGGCTCCAAACTCTGACTCCACATAACCGCAGGCTGGGTAGGATCCTGAGCAACCCTCTCAACAAACCCAACCTCGAAATCCCTGTGGGGAAGCATAGTAGATAGAGTCTCCACAATCTTCCTTGCCAACCTCCGAATAGCACAAGAGCCTCGGATGAGAGTACCCTCAAACACATTGTATGAATCCTCTCATACATCTGCACTCTCAAGTAAATACTCCATGAATGACTCAATGCAGTAAAAATTATATGTGGAAGCGTCAACCTTCTCCCCTGCGACCCACAATTGATCCGTCTGAAAATGTGGCACTGCCAACTGTCCCATGCTATCAGCTATATAGGATGAAGAAATAGATTCACTTCTAGCAAAAGGAAGCAAATCAACATAAGAGCTTGATTCCACTAGTACTCCTACCTCATCCATACCTAGTGCACCCATATCCTGAACAGATGTGCCTGCCACATCATCATGTCTCTCATCCCCAACTATCAAAGCAAACTCACCACCAACCACCTCAATGTGCAACCGAACTGGGTCTGGGGCTGGTGTGGACCGAATATGCTCCAACTCCACGGTCACCTCCTCTAACTAGAACTGTGACTCTTGAAGAACCCGCCAAGTGCCCTCTAAAGCCTCAGAAGTCGTTGTGAGCTCTTGAGTAAGCTCACTCACCTCCTCTTTGTCCATCAATGCCTCATATGCCGTACTCCACCACTCAATTAGGTGATCTTGGTTGGCTACCAACTGTAAATAATCCTATCTCAAAATCTTGACAGCCTCACGCAAAGAATGAATCTTTGTCAAGGAAAGGTAACCACCACTTTGCTCATCCGTCATAGGAGCACCCCAATCATAAACAGCCAACAGCTGACAAGCGGCATCAAAATGCTCAAGAGTAGAAGTAATATCTCTCTCACCAATTCTCAACTGGCTAGTCACATGATGACCCTGTACAACAGGCCTCCTATGTACAATCTCAACATCACTGTCCACACTATGGAAGGAAGCTGCATCCAACAAACTCCCCTCAAGATCACCGTATCTCTGTGTACTCTCATCCAAGCACACATCTACAAACTGAGTAGTAACATCAGACTCGTCCTCGTCTATCCCCGAGGAAGCTGTTGCTGAATCTGACTCAACACAATTCCCAGCTACCTCATCTTCTGCAACCACCTGACAATCCAGATCCTGGAATCCATCCTTACTAACAACTCAGAGTACTCCCCCAGGGTCTAATTAATCAAACATGTCTCGTTGTAGGAAGAATCATACTCATGATTCACCGAAGAAAAAACCCCCTCTCTAGAAGTGGAAGCCTTGGCTGTAACAAACTCCTTCCACTCACATGCTTCTGCATCCTCATCTATGAGTCCCTGTAACAAAGAATCCTGGAACCCACCACCATATGACAACGTTGAGTCCACACCCAAAGTCTGAAATAAAAAACCAGAAACACTACAACACCCATCATCCTCACTCTCAACATCAGAGATATCTGTGATGCTAGTGTCCACATCATCTATCCGCGACTCCTCAGCTAACTCTGGCTGCATACATGACTCAATTTCATCATGTGAATCAACTACATTGTGGCATGAATCTATGTCACCCAACTCAACTGCAACACTCCCATCATGAGTGTCCTCATTAGATAGCTCCATGCTCACATCCTCAATACAGGAAAAGACTACAGTCTCCTGCACTGATCCCACACTACGACTGCTGTCATAAACATCAAAGCTATCATAGCTCATATACTCCATGCAGTCCTTAGTGTCCACATCAAAAGTACGATCCTGAGACTCACCCAAAATCTCCTCGGAGTCATCACCCAACATCTCACAAGGGGTGTCATCTCGAATGCGGCTCATAGCATCCTCAAATGTATCATCAGATGTGTCTATACTATCTGCATCCACATCTCCTACTAAAGCCTCAACTGCTGACACTTGACTCTGCACACATGAGTCAACGTCAGTCTGTGCACCAATAATGCTGGAGCATGAACCACCATCTACTAACTCCATTGTAACGCCCAAATCACCAACATCACAGATAGGTGACTCCATACATGCATCAGTCCCATATGAGGAAGCAACTGCCTCCTACACTAGAGCAACACTACGATAGCTGACATAAAAGTATCCAATAACAACTCCCTCCATGGAAAAGTCTGAACTCTAAGTGACAACTACAACATTAGCTACCTCTGAACTAACCGTAGCGACTACTTTGGGAGCCTCAACTTGCTGAAGCTCAATGCTGCTGTCCATCGAGGGCACTGATACATCCACATGTCCCTATGAAATAAGTCCATCATCAGCACTGTGGATAGGACTAGCAGGTGCCGTACTAAATGTAGGTACATCTACATCATGGGCACCTGTCGGGGAAAACTCAAGCTTTCTTCCGTGCAATTTCGATGTCGGCCTTCTAAAAGCAGAGACCATATACCTCGCTGCCCTGTCTACTGTCTCTGGATCCGACAAGCTCTCCGCCAATCTCTGATGAAGCCTAAGTCTTTCCATACTTTCCAATAAGGCATTTATTTCCTCTCTTTTCCCTGTACTGCTACGCCGACTCCTAGAACTAGGCCTCCTGTATTTGTCCATAGCTAGGGAAAGTGGGAGTGCTGATCACTTTTATAATAACATCAAAATATAAAATAATTCATACCCCACAGGATGGCAGGAAAAATGCTCTGATACCACTGTAAAGAGCCTGCCTGGGTCTTAGCTGAATATTACATTTTTATTTAATCACTTGCAAATCTTGTCCTTGTGTCTTTGATATTTTTGTTTGTTTGATTACCACTAGCATTGAATATCATAAATAACTTTTAAAACTGAATAATTTCTTAATGTCATCACTTATTTATTTTATTAATTTAAAATAACTCATAAACAACAAATTGCTTTACAATTTATTGGCACCTGGAAGTCGAATTGAAAGGTTGTGTTGACCTTCACATTCATTGGCGTAGCTTGTAGGAAAGTACGGCAGCCTCAAATATAAACTCGCAGCTGGCTTTTGAAGAAATGTGGCTTGCTGAAGACTCACGCAAGCTTCAGAATTGACAATTCTGCCTCCAAAGGTGGTCACGCAACCTAGGGCAAAGATGACGCAACTTCCCTAGTAAACACGTGCCCCTTCCAAACTCACACGCAGCTCTTTAAGCAAATAGCAGATCACATAAAAATAATCGCAGCTACCTGTAATGTATTGCATAATTAAAACGCAGCCTCCCAGAATTCATACGCAACACTTGCTATCAATTTTGATAGCCAATGAGAATAATCCAGCCTTTTAAGAAATCGATATATGAAGAATTTCGAAATTCCAGTCTTGATAATTTGCAACTTGATGTAATTTGCTTAATTCTTCTCACACTTGGTAGACTTCAGCACCAAGAATAATATCCACAAATTCAGTAGTAATTTTCAGAAATTCAATTTGCAAAATTCATCATCAATCAGTGATGATTCAAATTGCCAAGAGAGGAATCAGTCCTCAAACTCTAGCCATTTCTCACAGCCAAGAAACTTTATAAAGTTTTCATCAAATGAACAATGGATCCCTAAAGTGCTTTTTCGAGTTGAATAAATAGCTTTTTGAAAAAGCTTAAACTTTACACTTTTCATTAAAGTAGCTTCTTCATCACAACATCACTTTATAACATTAAAGTTATAAAGTCATAAAGTTATTAAATTAAAATAACTTAATTTATAACAATAATTAAAACATGAAGCCACTGAATCCATTTGACTGCAACAAACTCATTTCTAACAACAGAGCCTCGAACTCAAATTGCCCTGCCAGAAATAGCCATCTGCCAAACATAGACTTACTATAAATAGTAAGTCTCAAACTGGAGGTCCCTGATAAACGATCCTGCAATACTTGATGACACTGTGTAGGCACTATGCTATACCAAGCTATGCCCAAAATAACACTTACTATAAATAGTAAGTCATCCAATATGGCCCAAACAATGAGAAAACTTGACAACCAAAACCTCCAGAATGGAATCCAATCACTAGCTCTGCCAACTGACCCCCTTTGATCACCTGATTAGCTTACGAGGGTCGCCAAACTTAGCTAATCACAAAAGATTGAAAAATGGGGACATTACAAAGGATCAACAGCCAGGCAAAACAGGAAGGTCAACAGGTATGATCTAATCAGACAACGAGTGTCAATTCAAATCATTGCTTTTATTTTGTGAAAGCATATTCAAATCCCTTCATTAGGGTGAACTCTAATAGTTCTTTGTAAAAATCCTTTAACCAGGTAATATCTTTGTTGATGTTGAAAGTCCTTTAACAAGGCAACTCCTAACAGAGCTAAGATCTTAACTGATCTTCTACCAAATCCCTTAACTGGGTAGCACTCTTGCAAGTGCTTTGTAAGCTCCTAACAAGGCATTTTTATTACTACAGTAGTGAAGTTGTGAGCTCTGTCTCACCGTGATTTTTTCCTTCTAACCGAGGGTTTCCACATATATATGATGTGTTGATCAGAGTATTTCTATTTCTGTTTGTGAATGATTGTTTATAGTTTGTTTATCTTGTAAGAATCTTTATACAAGTGTGAAATTGCAATAGAAATAGTATTTACCGATTCACCCCCCCTCTCAGTAACCGGCTAGGAATAACAGTGCTATGATAATGAGGTGATGAGGGACCTAGTTGCATTGCCTAATTGAGACTTTGGGGTATCCTTGTTTACTTCTCCTACTCTACATCAGTAATATTCTCCTAAATCTATTTGCAATCAAGGCGACAACAATAATGACCTTGACATTTATGCAAAACTCTAGACCGGCTATAATAGAACTTAAGAAAATAAATGTTTTACTAACCATTAAAGGATGTAAATTCAAACTAGTGGTGTGTGTAAATATGTTCTTGGTACATGGTAGAAAAATTGAAGTTTCCCTCCTCAATTGGGAGGAGGAAAACTAAACTTTATTCTGCATTCACACATGACAACATAAAAGCAATTAGTCCAATCAGATATAAACATATATGTATATAAAATTGATAACCATGTCATATAAGTCAGCAACATCTTAATATGAAATATGGACTGTCATCAATCATCTATATTTGTTCATATCATTATCTATTTATTGTTTCCAATAATATTAACAGTAAAAGTTTAAATTTCACAATCATTTTGACATTCAAAACTGGTTTTCAATTTCACATTCAAATGAATGCACAAAAAAACAATTGTCACGTTATAACCATTTATATTCAAAAAATCTATTTGAAAGAAAATTTCGTCTTTTGAAGACATCATCTAGATTCTATAGTTTAAATGATTGAAATATCTTCAATAATTGTTTCAAAAATGGAGTGTAAGGATTTTCCCTAATATGAAATGATTTGTATCATTTTGTTCTTTGCATGCTGGCTAGGAACTTGACTTATTTTTCTGAGGGGGAATGGAGGAGATATGTAGTTGATTTAAATAACTTACTATGTTTTGTTAGTATGTTTGTACTTGACTATGTATTAAACTCTTGACGGCTTGTGGGCAGTTGTTACAAGTTGGTTCTAAGTGGTTGTCAATTTTTGTGTTATACTTGGCAACTGTTGATGGGGGTTTTGCACACCACCAACACAAAATAGAATGCACCAAGTGTAGCCTACTCTCTCTTGAACAAGGAAGTCTCAAGAGCTATTGGATGTGATCAAATGAGACAACCCCAAGGCTCCTAGTGTCAGGTCTTGACTGTGCTTGGATAGACTCAATGGATATGATGTGATTTGTTGGATTCACAAGGGGACTTACGTGAATTATTCCTGGGGTGTGGAGGCTATTCTTTATCTCTCAATCTGCACTTTCACTAATCTAACTTGATTGCTTCAAAAGAAATAGTGAAAAGGATTAGGGTGTAGAGAGGACTACAATAGGCTTTTAGATCCTAAGGATAATGACATTAATGGGTGATGCTACAGATAGATGGATTTCACCAAAACTGATTTCTGCTTAAGCAGAATATCATAGCGCTGTAGAAATAGTGCAATCTTCTAAGGATACAAAGGAATTTTAGATCATGAACATACATTTGAATATCCAAATCTAGCGCAACTAAAACATACATCCACAATTTAACTGAATGCTATAATTATGTTCAGACTAACCATGCAGTAAACCTTATATCAGCAAGATACAAATGGTATGAACCAGAAATCCACCATACATCTTCACATATAACCATTAAAATCACTGAATTGAACTAATATTGAAGATTAGAAACCATGCACACATTGGGAGAACACAAGAAAGATCCCATATCTTCAATGTTCAACTTGCATTAATTCCAAATGTCAATTACAACAATCTCTACCCTTCAGATCTTATGGCTACAACATCAACATCTGCCTCTGCTAACAACTACTCCAGCTAAAAACTACTTGACTACTACTTTTTACATGAGAAATGTCTATAAGATCAATAGTAGAGATTCATTCAACACCAAGGACTCTAATTTGCCTTCTAGAAGTATCTATAAAATATTATATCTTTTACCTAATTCCACCAGAAGACAAAGTTACATGCTTCTCGAGGAGAATAAGACAAAATAGTTGGTAGAGGACATGTTATTTGACTTTTCCTCCTTGCATTTGTTTTGACTTTTAGGAATTTTCATCCCTTTTTACAATAAAGTATATTTTGAAATATTCCATTCCTTGACTGACTTTCTCCTAATGCCTTCTTGAATTTTCCGAAATTCTGTATTTGTCCTTGAGCTTGTATGATATTCTTATGAGAGTAGGAATGTTGGAATATCCACATAATCTGGCTTCATTTGAACGATCTCGTAACTCCCTTCAATCCTTGAGATTCTTCATCCATCAGGCATTCCTTGTTCCCCTCCAAGGCATATATCCTGCAAAAAAGATCATTCCACATCAAAGTTCTGTAATGGAATTGTTAGATTGCATTTTTGACATTGTAACCTTATCTCATTGCAATTGATAATCAGGACTTCTTAATGGGGGAACATGGAACTTGGGCTCATGTTTGGATTGGGATCGTTTCATCACTTAAGACCTTAGAGAAACTTAAGCTTGATTCTGATTTTTGCACTTCCGAATTTGAGATTCTTGAATTTAGATTAGGATGTCTAGAAATTGCAGTCTGAAACTAAGTTCATGATGAAACCTGATCCGAACTTCTTGGAATTGGGTTTCTGAAGTTGCACCAACGAAATCTGATTTGTACCTCTGAATTTGGGTATGAATGCACTTTAGGATCAGAATTTGGAACTCTGATTTAGGATTGAAATTTCTGATTTTGGATGTGAAATACAATTGAAGGATCAGAACTTGGAAATCTGATTTTTGGAATGTGATTCAGTAACTAGAAAATTGAATTTTGAGAACTTGGATTGGGACAAGTCTGAGTTTGGAAGTTGGAAATCATATTTTGGATCTGCATTATTGAAATGGAAATTGCGAACAGAAAACATGCACAAGGAAGGCACATTGAATTTCATTGCAAGGAGAGGTGGGTTGCTGAGGTGTTTAGGAAATGGCGGCTGAGGAAGGCATCTATGGAATCTTTCATTCAATCTTAGTTTTGAGGCACACCTGATGGAGAACATGGAATAGTGTATGGAGAGGCACTTTGAGGATTTTCCTTATCATGAATGCATCCCTGCCTTGAAGGTTGGTCCACCAACATTAGACTTGCCTTGCATTGTTTTTGCCTTCTATCTTAGGCGCATATGAGATGGTATGAAGGAATAGAGAAAAGAGAGTATGTTTCAGGAATTTCCTTTTTGGAGCTTATCGCCACCTAGCATGTATGTGCACCTACCTAATCTGCCTTCTGTATTTTGTCTTCCAATTTTCATTGTCCTAGGTGTCTGAGGTCATGGCGCAAGGAGAGGCGGATTGGGAACAGATTTTGGAAATTTCCTTGTTGGTGGTTTATCCACATATAAGGGGTTCATGTGCCATATTGTTTGCACTTGGATTTCTTAGTTTTCTCTTTCCTTAATGTCCTAGGCGTATCACATGGCAGCCTGTGGATAGTTTCTTGGAATTTCTTTGTTGTGGCCTCATCTCCGCCATGCCTTCATGGCCACCCATCTCCTTAACTTATGCATTCATTCTTTGAGTTTCATGCACTATGGATGGTTTTGATGATTTCCATTTATGCTTTTATCCATGTTATATGAGGGTCCATGCACCCTTGCTTTTAACTCTTCCAAATGTAAGTTATGATTTTCCATGCTCCTCTTTAATCAAAATTCCGATTTTCTTATTCTTTCACATGTTTCCTCTAACTTGACCCGATCGCTATGTGATTCCGCTGATCAATAAGTCCATAAAGTTGATCCCCCTACTCATTCCTAACTTTGTGAATGGCTCTTAACTTTTCCTAAATGTGGAAATGATGAAACCTTATAAAGAAGTCTCTGCATCTCCATCAATGTCTCTTGATACTCAACAGTGTCCAGTTTTCTGTGATGGTTCATATTCCCAAATTGTTTCATGTTGAACACTCCTTTCCGTTTTGAGGCTTCTTGGCCTTACTATTCCCATCCTAGGCAGACCTGAGTTTACTCTTGGCCCGACCTCTGCCTGTGCAAGGTGTTCTCCATGTCTTATAGCACCAAGACAAAAGTGTAAAATGCAAAGCTACGACTAAACAAAGACCTAATTTAACCCAAAGATTCAACATGAAAATTCAGGGCGTGTTTGCAAGGCACAACAAAAACCATTAGGGACTTTAAATGTGTATTGTAGTCAGAGAAGACAATTTGATTTGGTACACAATTCTCTCTGGTCTACAATCCGATTGTACAAGTGCTACCTTTGAATAAACCATTCATTGATCTTCATCTTTAGATATTCTTGGCATGTATTGTTATATTTCATGTATATTACAATAGGCAGTGTAAGTAGTATAGATATTTTAAATACATTTATCTAAAAAATGCTGATAGATATCAATTTTGAGTTAATGTTAATTGGAAGGGTTACTTTTGTTTACTTTAGAGTTATTTTATTTATTGAAGAATTATTCTATTTAATTTTTCTTACTTATGAGTCAATTTATAGTTTTTTGTATTTAACAATTATTTTATTTTACTTTACAAATATTTTTGTTTACTTGAAGTTATTTTATAGTGACGAGTTATTTTATGACTCGATTTAGCTGTCATGGGAATGGCTCATTTAAACTTGAGTTATGCTTTTAGTTTTTTAAATATATGTTGTCTATGTCTTGGTTTTTACAAGTACATGATAATGACATGAGACACCTTGATGCACTGTAAAGCACTTATCATGGTTAATTATTTGGCAGTTAATACAAGGAAAAGGACAACTCTATATAAACCACTTGAACGAAACCTCTATAACCGTACAATATTCTTGCATGTAAAAGATGCTGGTCTGTTATAAAAAGTTGATTGATCTACACATGGCCTTGTATGCAAAGGATTCAACAAGTAGGATTTTTGTAGATATGTGTTGTATTAGTATACTTTGCATGTTTTACACCCCTTATAGAATGTACACCATATCAGAACTAATAGGTGGTTTTTGGCTCATAGTTTTATGTCCCTTATATTTTAATACCACTTGGTGGCTTCCTATATTGATGTGCCTATAAATACCAGCACATGGACTAGGGATAAGCACAAATGTGAAAAATCTTATTGTATCGTGAAAAGTTGGATAAATATAGCGATTGTTGTTTTTCCTAGGTTTTTTTGAGATGATTTTTTATGGTAAAATATTTTGTTATACTGTGCTTGTGCCACCATTTAAGATTTTGTCAACATTACTTTTCCTACATATGTTTAATACTCCATGGGTATTAGTCTCTTCATTTTCTTCATGAGATATTTGCTCTTCAAAATTTTCTAGAATTGACCATTTCTGGGTCTTCCAATAGTTTAAAGTCTAAACTAACTCACTCTAACATATAGATATTATATTTCATTGTTTCCTTTCCCTTCATTGTTTCAGATGCATTAATTTTCTTCTTCAAAATTTTGAGCGGCTTCTGTCTATAGACATATGTGACCTGATTGTAGTTATCATAATTTTTTTGGTTGCAGAACTTGGATTTGGCAATGGAAAGTCAAAGGCACTGTATGGGAAAGAAGGTCACAAAGGGATTGTACTTGTTAAATTTTCGTCCTCTTTTTCAGGGTTACAAGAGGCTGAACAATTGCACAAATATTTTCAAGGCTATTGTCGTGGGCGGAAAGATTGGTTACGTTTACATTCCTCCTGTACAGGAAAATCAGTTGATGATGGGAATCCAGATCTTGTACGGGTTGATAAAGATACAGATAAGAAAAGGAGAGTCTTATATGGCTACATAGGAATTGCAGAGGACCTGGAGATACTAGACTTTGGCACTAGAAGAAAGGTCTCAGTTAAAAGCAGAGAGGATATGGGAAAAGATATGTAGAGCACTCATAAGTTGATCTGCTTTTTTTAATGTAAATATAACATTCAAACAGAATGTTCATCTGTATGTTTCTGAATAGTCATATTCAAACATGATTTTGTTGTCTATAGATGGAACCCAATTATGAAGTTATGTAACCATGAGATTGCTTTCTAACCAGCTTGTTCTGTCATGATTCTCTCACTGATCCAAAATTTGTGTTATTCAACAAGATGTATTTCAAGTGTAGTAAAACTATGCTTCCTAGGAATCTTAGGACATGTTGGAACTTGGAAATAATCACTTTTTATTTTCTTAAACAAAAGTGGCTTAACATTCTCACATGTTGGAGGGATGCTACACTTTCAACCTCAGAACAATCTTCTTACATAAAAGCTGCATCAAAGCAAGCTCAGAATTAACTTTTGGCTTAAAATCTGCATCAAAGGGGTATTGATTCTATTGAAATTCACTGCGACTTGCATTGGCCTTTGTCTGGTTTTGAGCTTCATTATCATGGCCACTTTAAGATAGGGAACATGCCCGGCAGGGTTTGAAGCAATGTAATCATTTAAATCTACTATTCCTTATATCTAGACGATGGCATAGTAGAGAGGAAATAGTCACTTCCTCAAATTATTTTTCATGCTGATTTTTTTATTGTATATTAGTATCTGGAGAAACATTTAACATGTGGTAAAGTGATATGAAGTTTTATGTATCTGTTGCATTCTTGTTGATTGAAGCATTGGAATAACTAATTTATGGTTATAAAAATCTTGGAAGCCTAAAATTTTGAATGATGTAGTGTTGTGAGGTTTTCACACCATCGCCCCATAGCAAATGGGGATCCCCTCTTTTCGCTTTGGTAGATAGTGGTTTGTTGGTCTTAGTGGTAGTATGGCAACATTTCAAGGACATAGCAGCATGTCTAGGTCTTAAAATGGTCTTAGGTGCAGTCAGCGTCTAGAAGAGGATGTGAGGTTTTCAATTGCCATGTAAGTTTCCAACACCTAGCCAATTTTCTCATCAAGTTGACATTCCTACAACTCATGACAGTGTAAAATGGAATGCAAGGTGAGAGGAAATGCTTTAGAGTAGTGAGAAGAAGAAATTTGCCTTTGAAACTTAGTTGGATCACCATGAAGTGCCAACCCTCAAGAGGCCCATATGCAAATTGAAAGAAAAGGAACAATGATGCCAATTTGGGGATGAAATGAAATTTGAAACCAATGCAAAAGAAGAGGATAAGTTTGAAATCAAGAGATCAAGTAGCTGAAAGTGATCAATTTGAAAATCTTAAAGTCAGGTGAGTGGAAGTTTTGGTTTGAAAGGTAGAACTCTTAGAGAACTTGACCCTTATGCTGAGCCCTAGGCGGGTCCGAGTTCCGACCTCTTGGGGCTCCAAAGCCCGACCACTCCTTGAGCACCTTTCAGTGTTTAACAACACCAAAACTTGCAAGCCAAGACATGATACAAGCCAAGGATTGAAACAAGGATCATTGCTGATGAAAGGAATGTGGAAATATTTAATTAGTTTGCTAATGGACAGATGCAGATCCAAAGGATAAAGTCAAGTGAAAACACTAAATTTGAAACCAGCACTTAGAATTTTTGGATGGCACCGAGATTGGCTGAGCCCAAGCAAGGTCGGAATTCCGACCTTGGGGCTACATGCCCAACAACTTCCCCAATTCACCCAGCATTTTAAATGAAATCAGAATGCAAGGAAAGGTGAAATGGGATGGTAAAGTGAAATTCAAAGTGTAGTGCTGAATAGATTTGAAATCTTGAAGCAAGAAGATCAAGTGATTGAAGTGTAATTTCGATGAACAAATCTAAATTCTGAGTTTGATGAAGAAAAGAATGACAAATGGAGTGCAATTTCATAAATAATCAAGAAATCTGATGTGAAATCGAATGGAAAGCCTTGAAAGCTGAATTGTCTAAGTGAAATTTGAAGGAGACCAAAGGGCTACCTTAAGGCTTGAGCCCAAGGCAGGTCGGAACTCCGACCTCCTTGGGGCTCAATGAGCACAAGAGAGGTCGAAATCTTGACCTCACTTGGACTCCAACGTGAGCAAGAGTTGAGTGGAGACCAATGACCCCTTCATTTCTGCCCAGCTCTTTGTGTTGTGCCCAACTACATAACACTTTCTGCCCAAGGTAAGTTGACCACACCCAACACATGGACAAATTCCACTCCATGATCAAGGAGCCCAAGACATGAACATCTTCCAAAAATGCAAGAGGAGGTCAAGCCCAAGGGCTGGACATTTTCTGCCCCAACATACATAAGCCCAACAAGATGGTAAGGCCAAAATCATGAGCCCAACAAGGTTGCAATTTCTGAAAGACATGACTTTGAAATTGAAATTTGTTGAACAAGGATGCTTGATTAAGTCGGCTATAGAGAAGGGTGATTGGATCAAATTCATTGAAATACAACTTAGTTTATCCAAGTCAGGTCAGTCACCTCCCAATAGGCATGTCTTTTGAGTGCTTACTTATGATAGATGAAATGCACCATTCAAACATCAAATCAGGTCAAAGAAAACATCAAATTCACTGAATGCAGGGCAAATTTGAGAAGTGAAAATCAGACTTAAGGATGCAAATTGAGTGTTTATTGCAATGTCAAGATATCAGATTAGATTGAATTTTATGTGCCAAGATAAAATCTTGATTTAGAAGAGAATGTTTTATCGTAGGAATATCTTAGTTTTTCTCCCACTCACAAAAATTCTCGCATGTGTTTTCTTGTTTTGCAGGGATACATGGGGAGGAATTTGGAAGCTCTGTTAGAATAATAAGTAGAAAAAATGCAAATATTAACAAACAAAAGAGAACACAATAACACAGAATTTAACGTGGTTCACCCAATCCCTGGGCTACGTCCACCAACAACGAGTCCAATATTTTTATTATTATCCAGTGATTACAATCTAAAGCCTGCAACTCAATACCGCTATAGGAAGCTACAAAATCCCTCATACAATGAATCTCAAACCCTAAGCCCTTTTACAAGTATTTTTGACATAACATAATTAGGGCAAAAAATACTCTGACTAATAAAAAATTGATGGCCATCCCTTTACAATATTATTAAGTCATTGTTGGCATCGAGGGGCGCTGCCCCTTGACCCCGCTTGGGGCTCTGCCCCTCGACCCCATCAGGGGCTCTGCCCCTTGACCCCACCTGGGGTGCTGCCCCAAGATCCCACAAGGGGCTCTGCCCCTTGATTCTGAGCTTGGGGGTGCTGCCCCCAATCCCCTGTGGATAATTCTGAGGAAAACTGCACCGAAAGAACCTGAGTCTGATTAGGCTCCACATACATAACAAGCTCAAGCTTGATCAACAAGTGCATAAAGAGGATTTAGGTGTTCAAATGAAAGTTTGTTTCCAACATCAAGATGGTTATAAGAGAATCAACAAGGAGTTCATTGAGAAAGCAAGATGATTGAGATCCAAGTTCAAACTCAAGTACAAGATCAAAATGGAATTGAAGAACAAGTTGCAAAGAGATGATGAACAAGCCTACAACTGGAGAGGATAATCAAATCTTGAATTTCCTTTGAAAATCCAAATTCGATTAGAATGATTCAACCATCACTTTTACAAGAGCAAAATCAAGTCAATATTTCAAGCACAAGCCAATACAAGCAATTTCAATGAGAATATTTCTAAGAAGACAAACAAGGTCCATGAAGATGAAGCAATTTTCGAATATGAGCCATCACAATCAATTGAAGACTTGATAATGTTGAGTATCAAGAGGTATTTCTTCATTTCCAAAGAATTGATGAAGTGTACAAGATATGCATGCTGAGGTGGCACCTATTCATCTTCAACCAATCAGAAAACTCCGGTTCCACATGTCCAAGATCATCCATTCAAGTCATTCCAATTGTACATGTGAAGTCCACCTAATGTCTCTACCTAACCAATTTTCTCATTGGTTCACAAAAGCCATATAATTTTCTCTTTGGCCCAAAAGGTGGTGCTCCATTGTGATTGGGTTAGCATTTAATAATTGTAATTGGTAGTTACATTAGAAATTTGTTGGATAAATATGGAACATTGATCTCAAATTAATCTTGGCCATTCATTGTAATTGAGCTCCCTATATAAGGTTTGCTCCTCTGATTTGTAAAAAAGAGTTCGTTGAAGAAATTGTTGCTAATATACTGCCAAAATTGTTCCTTATTCATTGTTGTCTTTGCAAGGTGAATACTTGTGAACTCTTGGAGTATTGCATGGTTTCCTACATTTCTCATTTATTTTAGATTTGTTTAAGTTGAAGTAAAATAGTTGATTAGATGATGACAGATTTTGTTGTTGAATGCATGGTGAAACTAGTGTCCATACCTTTTGGTGTTTGTTGCTTGCTAACAACAGTAAGGTTAGTATGGGCTTAATTAAAAGCACTTCACTTCGATTACTTGATGATCATTGATTTGTATTACTTATGGTTTTGATGAGCATTGGTAATTTGAACATCATACTTGCACCCATTGAAGATTGCACCCTCCTAAGCATAGTTGACTAGGCAAAGCTAATATTGGTTAGGTCTCACCACAACTTCAACATAGTCTTGCATTATTAGAAGTAGAAGTAGAAGTAAAAGTAAAAGTATTCTAGCTTTCTAAACCCTCATCCCATTTGCACTTTTTTCGAGTAGAAGTTAGAAGTAGTTGATGCACTCATGTTGCCATATAATTGACAAGTTAGATTGTTAAGTCTAAGTGAGCTGGTGTAAGTTTCCTTACATAACAAACATACATCAAGCCAAACGAGCTCATCTCCACATTAAAGTCGCAAGTTCATAGTTGGAACCTTGGAGTTCTCTCTATGATCTTTAATGCAACCTTAACATATGTGGTGATTTTGATCAAGAGAGGATAGAGTGTTTAGGCACTTTATTTTGTGTTGATGTCGTTATAAAATGCCCATCAACAAAATTGGGGCTAGAAGG
This sequence comes from Chamaecyparis obtusa, assembly GCA_027943335.1. Taxonomy (NCBI): domain Eukaryota; kingdom Viridiplantae; phylum Streptophyta; class Pinopsida; order Cupressales; family Cupressaceae; genus Chamaecyparis; species Chamaecyparis obtusa. The sequence continues at coordinate 260,873 of BSBK01004953.1, read as the reverse complement.
AGGGCTTGTTTGAAGTTCACTTAAGATATTTCAACAAGTTGAAGATGATGTAGGATGGTGTTGCCTTGCAATGTTATCCCAGTAGTGCAGCTGAATTTGGATCTAGTAGAAACTCTAGAGGATATCATTACGGATTTGGGTGTGGTGGCTTGGTTTCAAACGAGAAACACTATTGGATACACACATGACCAAGCTATTTTAGACAGAAGAAAAAGCAACTAAGAGATTAGAAAGAAGGATTCAAAAGGGACTTAAGTGGAAAGGAGAATTGAATGAGAAAGAGAAGCTAAAAGAGTAGCCCAAGTAAATCAAAGAAGTCAAAAGAAAAACTAGTTTAAGCTAGATAAGAAAATTAATTCATTCTCATCAGAGAAGTTTGAACAACTATAGTCAAAGAGAAAAGAAAGTGTTTTGAGATCAACCCCAAAGAAAGAAAAGGATTTGATAGAACTTTCGTTCCCCGAGGACAAAAGAAATCAAACTACTGACTTAGGTACATCAAGTTCTTCAAATCAAGCACTTGATCCTCAACAAGCATTCAGTCAATTGAGTCGTAATTTGATTTCATCTCAACAAGTTCTAGTCCAAACAACTCAAGTTACTTAGGCTCAAATGACTACACTTTGAAAAACTCTAGTTCAATCAGCTCCAACAGCAATAGCAGGTGCACCTTGGATGCAAAACAATGCCTCTTCGCTCACATTAACTACATATCATGACATGCCAAAGAGTCTAGAGAACATTTTCTCAAAATTTCATGTTAATGATCCTAATTGAACAACAAAAGAACACATCAATATTTTTGAGGATGCATTGTTCAATAGGACGATTCGATATGGAGATGTTGTTGGTATTTTGATGAGGATGTTTGAGTCCAAGAGCACAAAGTGTTGAAGTGGTGTTGTCATTGCTGGCAACAAAGCATATTGGAAGTGATAGATAAGTCATACCGACAGTGCATTGGATTGACTAAGTAAATTTACCAAGTTTTCTAGTGTACTAGTTGTAGGATACTCATTTGTGGAACAACTGATCAATGATAAAGATTTTGGAGGTTTCAAGTTATGTGGTTTATGTGGAAGCATTAATAGTATCATATAAATCTATCTAGAATCGCATCAGCTAATTCACAGTACAAGAAGAGATTTGAGGAAGGAAACATGTGATATTGGTTAGAACAAAGTACCGACAGAGTAAGTATGATGGAATCAGTAAACTGGTGGAGCAAAAGTCAAAGCACGTTTTAATTTCTTATTGAATTGTTTAGGGCCGACATTAAGGAATTTGAAATGATGAATTAGTGTGCTCGCTCAAGTGTTTTAGTTGTTTTGGAAGCCAACTTTAGTAACGTGTTTTAGGTTTTCCACTAATATAGGAAAAGGTATGTAAAAGGAGATGTAAATCGTAGTATGAAAGGTTGCGATGCATGAAGGTGATTCGAAGAGTAAGGGCATAGGTGTTAAAATACTCTAAGCAACGCATTGAGAAAAAGTACAATGGATTTGTCAAGCAATGAGTGCTATTTTTTAGATCACCATTACTTGTTGAATCCTAACAGGTTTGCAAATTAAATCCCTTAATCGGGTCACTCCTAATAGGGTGAACAAGATCCTAAAAGGTCTGAAGATTAAATCCTCTAACTAGGTGACTCTTAGAAGGCGTTTCTAAATCCCTTGACTGGGTAGTTCCTAACAGGGCTTTTGTAATAACTTTTAACAAGGCTATAGATACTCTTAATCGGGTATGCCCTTAACAGGGTGATGTAATGCCTTTAATAGGGAAAATCTTATTGCTACAGTAGTGAGAATTCATGGGTACTAATTCCCACAGTGGGTTTTCCCTCTAACCAAGGGTTTTCACAAGAAAAATATTGGTGTTCTTGTAATTGCATGTTGCGGATGTTTCATTTGCTTTGCTTTTATGTTATAATATTATTTGCATGTTGGTTAATTTAGAAGTTGTTGAAAAAGGTTTTAAGATCTGTGGTTGCACTGACTCACCCCCTAACCCCCCCCCCCTCTCAGTGCCTTATAACAATAACAATTGGTATCAGAGCCAAGTTCCCTTGAAGAAGCCTAATAGATTGGGAAGGATCCTTAAGGAAGATATGGAGGGATCAATGAGATATCAAAGACAGATTGAGAAAAAACTTGCAGATGTTGAAGAATTTATTGAGTAGTTGAAAGAACAACTCAAGAAATCAAGAGCCAAGAGACAAGAGCTCGTTGAACAACTATCACAGTGTAGTGGATCTGACGAATCTGAAACCTTGAAGGCTATGTCCTTGGAGAATGAGCAGCAGAGTCAAGACAAGAAGAATATAAAGAGAGAGTTGGAAGATTTGTCAATAAGAATGGGTCAAGAGATGGAAGCAAAAAAGGCTGTAGAAGAAGCCCTAAAAGATAAGGTGGAATTGTTAACATGAATGTTAATGAATGTTGTTAGCAAGGCAGATTGGATGTTGATCACAGATGATTGAGTTCTTATATGTTATATTCATGACTAGGTTTGTCATTGATGTCAACATATATGTTTTCTGAACAGAGTTAACAAAGTTATAGACACAAAATTATTTTGGGAGGTTTTATATTGATGAATTGAGTTTTGTGAAGATTTGTTTGAATTTAGGAATGTGTTCTAATGATGTGGTTGTAAGCGCAGAAAATGTTATGCAGATATGTTCGAGCTATGCGAAGTTTGTTTTGCCTACTAAGTACTCGTTTACAGATACATAGACATGACACCGAATGTAACTAGCAAGATAGAATTAGACCAGATAATATCAGACTTTCATTAATCATTTGCAAAGGTGACCATAATAGTGATGCTTCCAATGAGCAAGTACAATATACATATACAATCCCAAGCGGTGCAACCAAACGTTGTCACCATTCTTAATCATCGGCAACTAACTAACCTCTGTCGGCGACGACTAACATCCGACGATAACTCAACTTACCTCCGTCGGCGGCTAACACCCAACGGTAACACAATTTTACCTCCATCGGCAGCTAACATCCAACAGTGACACAACTTGACGGCTAACATCATCCCCCCTTAAGAAAAGTCATCTCCGGATGACAACAAAATGTTCGGGACAGAACAACAAAATAGGAATGATGAACTACTAATGCTAAGACTGAGAAGTAAAGTGGGGCAGAGGAAGCATCCTTGATGAGGAAGCATGCTACTCTGCTAGAGGAACTGGTGTGGTGGATGATCCCAATTGAGCCCAAAGCTCATAGACCTGTGTGGTCCGAGTCTGCAACTGTGCTTCAGCTACCATCTGTAACTTCAAGGTAGACTTAATCATCATGGCAGCCTCCAACAGTTCCTTCTCCTTTGCCTCATTCTCTGCCTGTGTTGCTACCAATCGTTGCTCCAGAGCCGCTCGTGCTACCTATTTAGCCATCAACTCTTGGGTACGTTGGAGTAAGTCTCTCTCTACTGCCTCCAACTTGGTGCCTAGCTCCTCCTGAGCTCTGTGCGTGGTCACCAATGCAGTCTCATGATTAGATGAGACATACACAGATCGCCTCAATGCGTAGTACCCCTCCCTAAATGTCTGCTCCAACTCTCAAACCAGAGATGTTGCCTCACTCTCAATGACTGGCGTAGGAACCGCCCAGGCAGCCAACATCTCAGCAGTCTCTCCATCAGGCCATAACCTCTGCCCAAAACAAGCAGAAAATGTTGCTCCACAGCCTACTCGGGCAAAGGTTAGGAGACATCTCAAATCCTCAACTATAGCCGCCACAGCTCGGGACTCTGCTACAGCCACCAACCGATGTCCTCGAGTGACCATATCTACCAAATAGATCTCTACATCTTCCCCTTCCAATGCCTCAAGACCAGTAAGGGTTGTTGGGCACGCCAATTCAATTCCACGAGGTGCCTCCCTAGCCACCTCGCCCCCTGTCACAACCCCGTCCTCCTCAGAGACAAGAGGAAGATCATCTGTTGCCACTCAAACATTTGTAGACTCCATACCAACAACCCTCTATGGGTCCTCCTGTCGAGGAGAGAGGACTACTGCTGGTGGTGGAGCCGAGACTAACTGAAACCGCCAACTAATCCAAGAACGCATAGCTCCCACCTGCACAGGGTCTTGAGGTGGTGAGGGATCCTGTAAGAGTGCCGCATCCACAGTCACTACAGCATCTGACCCTATCACTTCCATTCAGACCTGACCCTCTCCAATGTCATGGGTGCCTCCGTGTGCTTCCTCTCCTGCTGCTATTGCTACCTCCGTCGGAGGTTCAGGATCTCCTCCCCCTAAAATGTCTGTGGCCGCTTCCTCAGGTGGTAACTTAACTAGAGGAACTGTATAACTCACCAATGGTGTCGAAGCTAAGTGGGCCGAGGGAGGTAACACTGGTGGTGCAAACCACACTGTGTCCTCTTCACTTGAGTCCGCATCGAAAGATTCTTCACTGGCTTCCCGGCCACTATCAATGTCCTCTTGGTCAGACTCTACCACCATTTGCCGCCTTCATTTCTGTTTGCTGACTGCACTTCCTGTATCCAAATACCACCAGTAAAACACCAGCGGAGCTCCTCCCGTGAGCTTGCCTTGCGGCTTGAGCTCCAACTCGTCCACGGGCATCTGTCTCAGTGCAGCCTCAAGAAATAGTCCTATAGCGTAATGGGGCATGTAAAAGGTGCGATGTTGCAGTGTCATGAATTCCCACATCCTCTCCACCAACACCGAAGCCCAGTCATAGACCACCCCATTCATCAACCCCTGCATGTAGACTATCTGTGGAAGGGCAATGTTAGATGCACGGCTCGAACCAGTCAACCTGCTCTTAAGGACATCAAGAATGCAATGCCAAGCACCCTCTGCTACGTATTCCTTCCTCAACCCTCGGGCTTTGGTTGCATTTACCACTTTTTCCAATTCTGCTAGAGTGAGCCGGTGGCAGACACACTTTATCCAAAACTCTTTCCTCTTTGCTGACATTTTTTGCTTTGTGGTATCCACCTTTTGTCCATTACGTCCTGGAATGCCGAAGACCTGTGTGAAGTCCTCCGAGCCATAGGAAACTGTGAGCCTGTGGTTTCGATACATAAATGTACTTTTCCTCTTCTCCCTGTCAAAACACTGAATCATCATCCTTAAGGTATTTTCCAGATTACGCACGGGGAACAAGGGCATTTGGATAGCCCATTGCATGCCTGCTTGCCATAGAAATTTCTTTACCTCATCATCATCTGGAGTCTCCTTCCACCATGTTCGACATTCCAATCCATTAAGTCCTTCGAATGCTACTGTCTGATAGGTGACACCATGTTTTTCCTCCTGTATAGACTTGGGTTTCTTTCCGCTGCTCCCACTCGCCTGATGCCCTGCAACCTTTACTCCGAATGGTAGAATCATAGCTTGCCTATTCATCGCTGTTTTGCCTAAACTCCCTGACTGCAATTGCTTTTTCCAATTGTTTCTCTTCCCCGCTGAATGCATTTTTAACCATTTTCAAAATTCAAGAAACCGTTTCTTAAAGTTCAAAAAAACCGTTACCAATTTTTCCGTGCTTCTCTCTTTTGTGGCTATGTAAAATTATCGTGCATCTACGTGCCATACGGTGAGACCTACGGAAGATGGCTTCTACATTTCATTTCGCGCAGGGGATGTATTTGTGGCAGATACTATGCATTCGGTCTTTTTGTCTACACACCAGCCGCGGGTGTTTGATCTTTCCCTACGATTCCTTCACTTCGAACAACTAAGTCTGATTAACACCATCCATGACTGCAGCAAAGTCGACTCCAAATATACCCAAGTCCACTGCTCAGTTTGCCTGAGTTCTTCTCCCATGTGGTCTCCTCTTTCTCCATACGGTCCGACTATGTTCTTCCTTCGCTGAGAAGTCCCGTGTCCTGTTTCCACTTGATGTCATTCCGTATTCTTCTGTGCGTGCACTCTTTGCACTATAGTCCCCTTGCCGTTTAGTATACTTTCCTACCGTACGGTGTTCTTGTTTCCTTCTGTCTGTACACCACCGTTCGTTGCTACCAAGCCTTCCTTCTTCACTGCACGGTAATGTCTTCCTACCCTCCGCGCTGCTTTTCCTTCTTCACCGCACTGTTTTTCTTTCCTTCCACACGTTAATGTTTTGCTTTGTTTGTGCAGCTGTGGAGTTTAAGTGATGGTGGATTCCACCATCGGGTGGTTCCACCGTTCGGTGGTCCATCGTCGGGTGGCCACGATTAGGTGGTTCCACCATACAGTATTGTTCCCTTCATTTCTTCTTTTTCATTTTTTTTTTATAATCTGTTTGTTTGATCGTGGTCAGTGTGTCTCTGCCCTTTCATGGTACACTTTCAATTTCGAGCCATTCACCGCTTCAGGAATTTTCTGCCTGTCGAGGGTCCACAACTTCACAAATCCATTCGTTGCCACCTCTCGAACCTTGTAAGGGCCTATCCATTTTACTTTGAATTTCCCAAGCTTAATCTCGTTTCGCCCATTATACTTCAGTACTAGCTTACCTGGTGTGAATTGCATTCGGCGGAGGTGCTTGTCGTGCCACAGTTTTCTCTGTTGCTGGGTTGCTTCTGTGGCCCACTGTGTCAATGCTCATTTTTCATTCAATTTATTCAAGAGGTACAGTCATTCCCTCAAACTCTCCATGTCTGCGAGTTTGTTCTCAATAGCAATCCGAAGGCTAGGAACCATGAACTCCGTTGGTACTACGGCCTCGTGCCCGTACATCAGTTGAAATGGTGTCTGGCCAGTGGTCACTTTGTAGGAAGTCCGGTAGGCCCACAACACCGAGGGTAACCTTTCGTCCCAGTCTTCACCCTCAACACCACATGACTTATAAATGAATCCGACCAAAATTTTATTAGTTGCCTCTGCCTGGCCATTCGCCCGAGGATAGTAGGGACTCGAGAGCGTATGGAAGATCTTGAATTATGTAGTCAGGAGTTTGATCACATGATTGACGAAGTGGCCACCCCTATCGCTCATCAACTAAAGTGGGATGCCATATCTAGTTATTATCTGTTCATAAATGAACTTCACAGTGCTTAAAGTAGAGTTATCAGTCAGTGCTCGTGCCTCCACCCATTTGGTTAAGTATTTTGTCGCTACGACAATGTATCGGCAGCGTCGGGCACAACTAGCCTTGAGAGGCCCGACAAAATCCAAACCCCATCTTTCGAATAATTCCTGTGTGTGGGAGGGGTTGAGTGGCATGAAATCCCATTTGAGGGGTCTCCCAGCACACTGGCAAGTGTGCTGACTACCCACTCTCTAGCATCATTGTACAGTGTCGGCCACCATAAGCCGGCCCACAACACCTTCCTAGCCATGGTATCTGGACCCATGTGGCCTCCGGCAAGTCCTTCGTGAGCTTCCCTTAGAACCTTGGACACTTCTTCCATCACGCATCGCCTCAACACTTGGTCTGGACCCATTTTGTACAGTAGTCCATTGATGAGTTGAAAGGTCTTGCTCCTTAGAACCAACTTCCTACATTCTCCTGGAGGCATACCTTCCAGGAATCTTGTCGTGGACAGATACTCTCCAATACTCGTATACCACTTCGGAAGTACAGCTATATGGAACAAGTGTGCATCTGGAAAATCATCATTTACTCCCACAAGTGGCTCGCTTGATGTGATTCGAGATAGTTGATCGACGATCACATGGCTGCACCCTGGTCGTACTATAATTTTGAAGGTGAATTCCTAAAGTAGGAGAAGCCACCTGCTCACCCTCCCCTGGATAATGGGTTTGTTGACGAGGTACATTAGGGCCTGGTGGTCCACAAAGAAGGTGAACAACGTCGCCAATAGATAGTGTCTAAACTTTTGGACCGAGTAAATCATTCCCAGAGCCTCCTGTTCCGTGGTACTATAATTCTTCTCTGCATTTGATAGTAACCGGCTTGCAAAATAGATAGGGTGATCAAGCCCATGTTCACCCTCCTGGGCTAGGGTGGCTCTGATGACGTACTTCGATGCATCCACATGGACATGGAACTCCTTGTCCTAGTTTGGAAATGCGAGGATGGGAGCCACCAACAGTCTAGTTTTTAGATCATCGAAGGCTTCCCCTTGCTCCTTCACCCAGATGTATGGTTCCCCCTTCCTCATGAGTTTATCCATTGGGTATGAAACTTGAGAAAAATTCTTTATGAACTGTCAGTAGTACCCAATATGGCCCAAGAAGGACTTGATGCCCGTTACGTCACTGGGGGCCTCCATTTCAATTATCACCTGAACCTTGTTGGGGTCCGTCTTTAACCCTTCTTTGCAGACTATGTGCCTGAGAAGATTCCCTTGTGGCACCATAAATTGGCACTTCTTCGGGTTGAGTGCTAGACGAGCTTTTCGACACCGCTCCATGCATTCTCCCAATGCCGTAATGTGTTTGTCCTGGCCACTGAAGATGGACCAGTCATCCAAAAATGCTTTAAAATTCCCTTTGGACATTTTATCAAAAATATGAAGGATAATCCTCTGGAATGTTGCGGGTGCATTGCACAGATTGAAGGGCATCCAATTGTACACGTACACACCAGCCTCCACTACAAAGGTTGTTTTTAACTTATCTTCCTCTGCAATGGATATCTGGTTGTATCCTAATAACCTGTCCATAAAGGAATAAATTTCGTGGTCTGCCAGCTCTTCCAGTATGCTATCTGTGAAAGGAATCAGAAAAGGGTCCTTGATCATTACTGCATTGAGGCACCTGAAGTCTACGCAGATGTGGATTTGGTTGGCTTCCTTCTTTTGGGAGATCACAATTGGTGACACCCACTCACTTGTGTCCACCTGGAAGATGATCCCCGCTTCCAACATCTGCGCAATCTTGATCTCGACCCGTGTAGCGTAATTTTTGTTCATCTTGTACGGCCTCTTCTACACAGGTTGCGCTCTAGGAACCAAAGGAATGCGGTGCACACATAGCTCTAGAGGTACGTCCTTCAGGTCTTTGTAGGTCCAAGAAAACACATCCTTATATTCTGTAAAAATTTTGAAAGCTGTCGTTTTCAATACAGGGCTCCAATCGTCTCCCATGAGGATGGTTTTGGGATTTTGTTCATCTTCGAGGTTTATTGTCTTCAACTTTGCTTCCTTATACTGGATTGGTTCATCCTTCGAAAACTCATTGGTGGGGATTTCTCTCATCGGGGCTTCCCCTTCTCTGTATTCTGTGTATTCCGGAGGGAACTCATTCCATTTTTCTTCGATCTCGAGTATGTTACAGGATGGTGAAAATAATTCATAATCGCGCATTTGCTAGTGGAATAAACCATCCATCGAACTTGTATTATCCTCTATTTCCAGTATCCCTTCGGCATTAGGTTCCATGTTTCCTTCCTCTTCGTCTATCCCGTCGTTTGACTCCGAATCGGATGCCATTTCCCCCCCGACCATTTGCGTGGTGAGGTCCACCACAAACTTCCTTCCCCCCTTTTCAAATGCCAGGGTGTTTATTTTCCAATTTTGATTGGCTTTGGCAGTCACCAGCGACCCCCTTCCTAGGATGGCGTCATACCCCTTCTACTTGAGAGGGATTACAATGAAGTCGAGGATGAATGGTTGGGTTTCAATAGTTACCTATTGTGCCATCAGCATGCTGAGGGGCTTGATGTCGTGCTAGTCAGCCCCTAGTAGATTGAAGCTTGGTGGCCACAACATTGGTTTCCCCAAGCTCTTCCAGGTTTCTTTTGGTAGGACATTCACCCCAGACCCACCATCAACAATTGTGTTCGTGAGGATGGTACCCAAGATACCCATCTCCACTATTGCAGGGTTCCACCCATTATTGATTGATAGTGTCATGGGGTCAGCTGCAAAGCCGCTGGGGATCTCCGTTCATTCAACTGTGCTTGCTGGAATGTTATGGCCTAGAAATAGGGTCATTTTGAGATGCGGAATTGTTTCCAATAGGTCCTTGATCTTTACTGGTACCTCCAATTGCATTATTTTCTGTAAGATATTTTGTTCGGCCAATGCTCGGTGAGAAGTGCCTGTGTCCATAGGCTCCCTTTGGTCCTACATACCTTTCTCAATCTCGGCTTTTGCTTCAAGTACCCTCTGTTTCTCCGTCGGAGGATGTGGGTACATAACCTTTTTGGTCTGTGCTCGAGTAACTACTAGGACCTTCTCGGTGCCCTCTCATTCCATGTCTAGGATATTGGAGTTGGGCTTTGAGCAGCTAGTGTCTTCATTGTCTCCCGGTCTGCACCACCGACATAGCTTCTGTGGGGTTGTGGCCTCGTTCTGACAGTCACGGGCATAATGTCCCCATTGATTACAACTTCTGCACTGTATCATGGGTCTCCCCTTTGCATCATACTGGACCCATAGCTTGTTCTCATTATTGCCTCGACCTCCCCGACAGTTATTTTTGTACCCGCTAGATGATGCGTTGTTTTGTTGTCCGCCGGTTCCGGACGTGGAGGGTCGCTCTTGAGTGTAGAGCACTTGTTGATTTCTTGCCCCTAGGTTGTAGGGACATTCTTTAGTGGAATGTCCCGCAATTTGGTAGATATCGCAAAAGGCTTTCTTGGGGCAAGAACCTTTTGTGTGGCCCACTTTTTTGTAGTCCGTGCACCACACAATGTCTTCCTCTGTCTTACTTGAGCTCCCCTTGGTGGCCTTCAATTATTTCATCATTCGTTCCAGATCTTTTTGTAGGGCCAACACTTTCTTACTAGATTCACCCTCGTTGCTTTCCGTATCCAATTCATCATCTGAAGACTTAGTGTTTCTGGAGGTCTTACACTCGCTTTCCAAGTCCATTGCACGGTTGTACGCATTACTATATGATGTAGGTGGGACAATTTTCATTTTCTTCCGAAGGGAAGCTTTTAGGCCCTCTACGATCCACCTCTTCTTGAGTTCATCTATTGGGGCAGACTCCATCTTCCTGATAAGTTCCTTCAGTCACTGTCTGTAGGCATGGACAGACTCACTCTTCATTTCCTTGGTATTGTAAATTTTTGCTAGAATCTCATTGTCATCCCTTAACAACTTAAATTCTGTCTCGAATGCTTTTTTCACGATGTCCCATGTCATCATATTAGTTTTATCGACATTTGAATACTAGTCAATGGCTCCCTCCCTTAATGGTGCAGGGAATTGGCGGATCCATTTGTCCTAGTCGGTAACCCCGTTGGTAGCCCATATGGTCTCACAGGTTCGGCAATGCCGGACTGGATCCTCCTTTGCTTGGCCTGTAAACTTGGGTAATTTTTGTTTACTTGCTGCCATAGTTGTCCGCGGTGGATTTGGTGCTTCGGAACCTCCTATGCCAACACTTGTGCCCGCACTTCCTTGGGTATTGTGCATATTGTGGGTTGGCAGTACTTGTCCTTGTGGTAGTTGTGTAATTGATGGAACCATACTGTGTGGGGTTCTTGGTTCTAATGGAGGGTTTGCCGCATTCATGACGCCTTCAGCAGTACCATCCTCCCCGCCAGTTTGGTTCTCTGCACCTGGTGTACAGCTTAGACCCCCCTCAAACCAATCTCTCTCTCCCTGGAGGAAGAATCTTCTCAACCGCGTCTCCTCGAGTAATTCCTCCCTACTCCGCACTCTCCGCTATTTCGGTGAAGTGAACTCCTCTTCAGCCTGTGCACCCTCCGTACCGCTTCTGAGGTTCCCTTCGGGCAACCCTCCGACAAGCTGGTCTTTGGCAAGTTGCCTTAGCCTATATCGACGTTCACGTTGCTGTGCGGAGATCAGAGCCATGTGTGCGACCTCCCCTTCGTCATCTGTTACTTTCTTATTTCTATCCTTATTTAAATTATTGGGCATCAAGATAGACTACACACATTGCACACAAAAAAGAACACTTATTTTTAATTAATTCATGTTGCTTTACAACATTCTCAATTGAACTACAATTGAATTTTTGTGTTTCATTCCCCTTCGTTTCAAACTTCAGAAACTTTACTGTTTGTCATTTCCTTCCTCCCGACGGCAACGAAGATGCTCTCGGGCATGGAATGCACAGAGGATCTCTTGGTGGCAGTCCTCATGGTCAATTTCCTCTTGCCGAATATGTTGTGCGAGTGCTGCTTGTGCCAGCAACCGCAGAAGTTGGTTCAACAAGCGATTCGTTGTAGGGTTCGCCCCAATCGTGTCCCACACTACGCCTGTAGGGACGTCTCCATTTGTTGCCTCCCTTCAGACGTGAGTTTCAAGAGCTACTTGAAACAAAATTTGGAAGTCACGTGCCAGATTATCCTCTCCATCATACAACTCGGTACGGGCTTCCTCGGCTTCTGGGTTTATTGCACTAATGGGTAAGCCCATTATGCCTACTCACCATCCGAGTATGTCTAGGCAGTGACGCCAGATGTTTTGCCTACTAAGTACTTGTTTACAGATACACAGACATGATACAGAATGTAACTAGCAAGATAGAATTAGACCAGATAATATCAGACTTTCATTAATCATTCACAAAGGTGACCATAACAGTGATGCTTCCAATGAGCAAGTACAATATACATATACAATCCAAAGCGGTGCAACCAAACATCATCACCCTTCTCAACCGTCGGAAACTAACTAACCTCCGATGACTAACATCTGACGGTAACTCAACTTACCTTCATCGGCAGCTAACACCTGACAGTAACACAATTTTACCTCCGTCGGCAGCTAACATCTGACGGTGACACAACTTGACGGCTAACAAAGTTTACTAAAGACTATTCATAGTGAGAGTTTCCAGGAACTGGTAACAGTTATTCAAGATTTATTGTTTCGGCGAGGTTGAAGCTAGTTCAACAAGGTTGATATGTTGTTGATGACATATTCAGGATGGATAAACACGACATAATCTACTTTGCATTCTACAAAGACTTATGGATGATGTGAAGTGTGTTACTTCTTTGTGAGCCGACTATAGATTAATAATTTTATGGAAGTGTTTAGATGTAATGTAATGTGTATTGTAAATTCTTATTGATGTCCTATATTATTAACTATAAATTGAGAAAGCCTTTTGGCCGGCTCAATAATCATTAGGGCTTGGTATAAAAGAAAAAAGGTTATTTGATGCAAGAGGATATCATAAGGATATCATGCGGTCTTGAAATATTGTGTGAGCTTTGAATGTGAAATCTTTATGATCAGATCTAGAGATGATGTTGTTTTATTGATGACTTCAAAGGAACTATACATGCAAAGAGAGTTTTTGTTTTAGTTAGTTCACCCTTGGATGTGTTATCCCGAAGATTGTTTAGTGAAGACAATCTTGAAACAATTTGGATACTGGGTTTAGTTATCTTCGTTGTGTTTCTCAATCAACTGCTCACAAGGTTGGGATCTTTTAGCAGGGATCCAAAGTCTCCTAACAGGGACTCATATGCACTGATTGTATTGTAAAAGACTTCTTATAGGGTCTATCCTTTCACAAGGAACTTTTATATTAGTACATCATCTTGTGGGCATCATTCCCACTGGGGTTTTCCCTCTGATCAAGGGTTTTCCTAGTTAACATATCTGGTGTTATTGTGTATGATTATTATCATGTGGTTATTGTTATTGATTACAAGCTTAAGATTTGATAGAGTTGAATTTAAGTTAATTAAGCTCACAATTGATTCACCCTCCCCCTCTCAGTTGTGTTGGTTGACTTTACTTTCTAACAATTGGTATCAGAGCGTCAGGTCCTTGAAGGAAAAGTATAACAGCTTAAGGAGATTCATGGCTACTACATTTTTCAAGAAAGAAAGTCTGAAGTTTCATGGAGTAAATTTTGACAATTGGAAAGAAAGAATGAATACAGACTTTCTATCCATGGGAATGGACTACTGACTGGCTATCAAGATGAAGAAGACTATTGTAGAAGAAGACAAACTTGATTCATGTATAGATGAAGAAAATAACCAATACATGTACAATATGCTTGCTAGAGAGGCTATTTTATCAGCTCTTCTAGATATAGAATACAATGAGGTAAAAGATCTAAGACTTTCTATTGAGATTTGGACTAAATTGGAAAATCTTTTTGAAGGAGATGAAACTTTGAAGAAAGCTAAATCGTAGAATTACATTAGTATGTTTGAAAGTGCTAAGATGCAGGAAGATGAAACTATAAGAGTTTACTTTAGTAGGATTACTGAGATTGTTGCAGGAATTAAGAGTTGTGGTGGAAGGAAATCAGATAATGAAGTCATATGGAAGATAGTGAAATCTTTGCCACCGGCCTTTGAATACAAAGGATAGATTATTGAAGAAATGATTACACCTGACTTTACAAAAGAATTGCTACTTGGAAAGTTGCAGGCCCATGAGCATGACTAAAACAAAAAAAAAAAAAACACCTAGAGTGGAAACAACTTTTAGTGTACAAAAGGACATACCTATGTTGACAAGAAGTGCAAGTACCAGTGGAGATTATGCTAGAGATTGTGTAGCTAAGCAAGAAGAAGAAAGAAAGTTTGATGATGCAATGACAATGATTGCAAGGAGAGAACCTAAAGGTAAGAAAGCTTTTGCTTGTTGGAAATCCAAAGAATTTGGTCATTTTTCATCTAAATGTCCTAAGAGAGAAAAATAGATCAAATATAGAAAACCTTATAAACCTAAGACTGAAAATTGATGTTATTGTTGTCAATCAGGATTGCGCCAATAGCTTGATATGGAATCTAGCTATCCTGTTGAAACATGGAAACGTTCCCGTTGATGGGGTTGAGAACGAATCTCCGGATTCTAGGCCGGTTCCTCTTAGGTTTGGAATATCACTTGCACAAATTGTATAAGGTAAAGGAAAAGGGAAAAGAAATGTTTTAATGAATCCTAAAACTATGAAGGTGATACACCAAATCTGACTTATAACATGAATTGATTCAGCACAAATTTCAAGAGATGGTTATGATTCTCAATACCCAGACAGTCACGTAACTACAAAAATGTTTCTATGTAAGGATCTGATATTTTTGCAGAGGTAGGGAAACGGAGCTTCACCAGATCAATGCAAAAATTAAAACACATACAATAGACCTGCAATCATGTGTATCAAGATTCTAAAACGAAGAGGAATGCAACTTGAAATGAAGGATAACACAACACTTAAGCAATAAAATTCACAAAGTCACCTCAAAATCAATGGGAAGGAACAGGTATCTCTATTAACCAATGCTGGAACCAATCTCTGTTACAAAATGCCTTACAATTCTCTCTCTAGTTTGCAGTCTGCAAAACAAGTGAGCCAAAAAGAAGTCCCCCCAAAAATGAGGTGAAAATAATATAAATAGAGTTCTCAAAACCCTAATCCGCATGCATGAAAAAATCCTCCAAAAAGAGGAGTCAAAACTGTCAGAAAGTGAAGTCCAAGTGCCCAAAGAACTGCCTCAACTCATACATGACTGAACTGCCACTCAAAATCATGTCACACTACTCCATAACTCCCAAAAATCATGCAAATATGTGAGGGGTCGGATATGGAAGGAAAAGCCATCAAAAAATGAGTGTAACTGCTGCGAACTGATAGTGCACTGCTCCAAAGAGGCCCTCAACTGATGCCAACTGATGCTGAACTCAAAAGGAAATTCAAAGATGCTGATTTTGTCCCTTATCTGCCTTCAGAATTGAACATGACTGAGAAAAACTCTTCCCTTATCACAATGATGATCTCAAAAACACTTAAGTTATATATTTACTTAGTAAAATATTTTGTAAGAGATTTTATCTATATTTTCTCCCTTTCCTAAATTATACTTTTAATAATTAAAATTTAATAAATAATATATATATACCCAATAAAAAATAGAATTAAAATAATTCTATTTAATATTTTGGATAAGTATAATTATATTATTTATTAAATTAATTATGATAAGTATAGATCAATTTTAAATTTCAAATATATATATACAATAAAATAATAATATAATATGAGTTGAATAGAAAATAAATTATTATTATCTATTTTAACTCATAATATTATTATTATTTCACAATATATATATTTGAAATTTAAAATAAAAGAAAATAAGGAAAAAGAATATATAAAAATCTCAAACTTAATATAAAGTCTAAGTAAATATAATAACCTAAGTTGATTCTAAGAAATATCATGCCTAGCATACACTTTAGTTTACATACTTTCTTTTAATACAAATATCTGCTACCCTTTTATCGCCATGGGATTGTGCTACGTGGCCAGCTAAGGAGATTGTCGTAGACTGCCTTGCGGACTCCAAACTATTATGAAAAATGACAAAGGCATTTGTATATCTCCTTTTGCATATCGACTTAGGTATTTTTCTCATTTCAGTCCTGCCGAGAAAATGAGAAGGCTGGGGTTTGAAGCTGGTGCCGCCATGATATCATTTAATCTCTGGTTCTTTCTTCCAGCCGCCATGGTGCCTGGTCTTTTTTTTCTTTGATCTGAAGCTTCTTCTTCTGCAAGCTGTTTGTTTCACGTTCGGATTCTTGCTTCTTATGCACGATATGGACCTTGGATCTGGGCATCTGGGCATGAATATCGGTTTTTTCTGAGCACATGACTGGCAAAGATAAGTTCATTTTTTCTCCTTTTACCCAATGCAAACTAAAAGGTTTTGTTTACTGCAATAAACTTGATCATTTCTCTGAATTTAGATTGTGCATAATGAACTTATGCTTAGCCTTTTGGTATTTCTTGAAGTTTATGACTGATACTTGCTTTTATTGTACTCAAACTCTATATGTAGACAATCCTCAATGCCAACCTCTAATACACTGCCTGTATGTCACAACTTCACTTCTTTGAATATACTGCCTGTATTCACTTTCTTGCCAACTCATCTTCAGTCGATTTGAAGCTAATTTTTTTACATCTGTTGTCTCCTCTATTTTCTGCTGCACCTTCCCTCCTTTTCCTTTCACAAAGCGCAACAAAGCAGCTGTGCAGTTTTCACAAAATTGTGGAATCTATTTCTTCTATTTTCTGATATATATGTGCTCTTTGTTTGAATTTTGTCTTCCTCTGATGCCGAAAACATGAGATTTTCTGCTGGTTCGAACTCTACATTATAAAGCCATAATTTTTTCTACACATGCATTTGGGTTTTAAAATAAACTGGGTATTTCTTGCAGCTTCATACGTGTGCATGAAATTCTGTCTTCATGCTGTCAACTATTCTAAAAATTGTAATTGCCCACGACTCTGCTTCCAGATACTTCTCTTCATTTTCTTTGTCAAGCTGTGATCTCTTCAACTTGTTTGGGTACTCTGATAGTAGACTTTGATAGTCTAAAGTAGTTTCAAACACAGTAGAACATAGAACTTTTGCGCTAGATTTTGTGCTGTGATGAAATGCGCATACTGTAGCTTCTATATCTCTTTTATACATGATATTTGTACTGGCAATTACACAAATAACTGCAGCCTTCATTGTCTAAACCAAACCATCACTAAGAAATGGACTGTTAAAAGCAGCTCGTTCAACTGATGCTTCGACACTATAACCAATTCCAAACCCAACTACAGCCTTCCCAAAGTGTTGCAAAAGTTGATTTTTTTGCCCTTCTCCTTCAAAGCTGAATGGCTTCATAATAATGCTCACGGCCAACCCACCATTTGATTTAATTGCTTTTAGAAGTTTAGTTGCTCATTTCTTGATTATGTCATCTGTTTCTGATACTTGACCATTGATCTGAACTTCTTTATTGTAGCCAGCAGATTGGATCATCGCTTATGGGGTTCGAGCACGGGCTCGTGACTCCCACCAGTGATCTGTAACTCATAATTTCCTTTTGACTTTTCCTGTTCCGTTCCATCATAAAATGTAACTTTTAAAACTCTTGAAACCTTGATATGTCGGCTGAAAGGTTTCATGATGTGAATCATGTCCCTTCGACAGCCTAGTTCATTGTACCTCCATGATTCAGCTGAAAGGTCCCATGCTTGTAATGTATGCATGCCCCCTTGATAGCCTCCTCAAGTCCACCGGTCTTCGAATCTTCGCCTCTCCATAGCTTCGGTCGGAAAGTTTCGTGCGCATAGTGTATGCACGTCCTTTCTACAACCTACTTAATCTTCAAAACCTATTTCTGCACATGGAACAAACGATGTTAGGAAAAACATGATATTATCTTTGTATTTTCTGATCCTTCTTGCAGCTTTTATGACTTTGCTTTCTGTCTATCTTTTTTTGGAAATGTGATCAAGTAGAGGTTTAGACAGTTCATTTGCCCTTCATTGCTTAGTTCTTATGAACTGACTCTCTTTTATCTTCCTCTTTTTGCAGGATATACCAAATGATAGGAAACGCTTCAGAATGTGAGAACAAAGGATGCAGCGTGTACGGACATTCAAAGACCACCAGGCAAGGAGGCTTGACCTGTCTCCTCCTCTTCTTCTTTACATTTCCAATATTGTAATTGTCCTTTGTTCTCTGCATTTGATCCTTAATTGATTCATTAAACTGAAAATGCATGCTTGCATCAATACTTAAAACCACGGGGTGTGTGGTTTATCATTTCGCAACCTTGAAATGTACTTTTTTTTGTTTATATAGCAACCACTGCTTGTGTGGCAAATTTGAATTTGTACTTTCATTTCTAAAATGCAAGCAATTACTTTCATTTACTGTTGAGCTTAAAGAATCTGAATATTGTTCTATGGCATACTGTCTAATATTCATAATTCTGTAGATGTACACATACTCTCCCTTTTCTGTCTAAGTTCTGAAAATTTTCCCATATTGTTCAGATATTTTCAATTGTAAAATTGAACCTGTACTTTATTTATCTGGATTCTTTACCATTCTGAAATTTAAAACAACTCTTTAAACTCAAATTTCAATGCAAAACACTTAGTCAAATTATCAATTTAGTGTAACTAAAATGATAACAGTTATGTTGATGAAGAAGGAGAAAGTGCATTTAAAGATGTAAACTTTTTAGAAAGTGATGATGAAAATAAAGATGAAATAGGATTTTTTGTTATTAAAGATGAAAATTCTGATGAAGAAGAAGAGAAGAAAAATATTTAGTTTCACATGTAGAACAAAAAAAGTCTGATTGGATTATTGACAATGGATGTTTTCATCTTATGATTGGAGATATGGATAAATTTGTTGAGTTTGATAGATATGATGAAGGAATAGTTAAGAGTTGGAAATAATGCACCATGTTAGATTAAGGGAAAATGATCTATTACACTTGATGGAAAAACTAACACTGAAGATGTCTACCTTGTTGATGGATTGAAACATAATCTTTTGAGTGTTGGACGTACAACTTATGGACAAAGGATACATGTTATATTTCATGGAGAAATTTTGTTTTATTAAAGACAGTGATGGAAAACTAATTGGAACATGTATAAAGACAAAATGTAATGTATTTCAGTTGTCTCCTATTGAAATGACATGTTTGATTGTTAAAGTGGATGGCAGTTGGCTATGACATAAGATATTTTGTCATATCAACTTTGATAACATTGTGAAGATTGGCTCATTAAATGTAGTTAGATACTTGCCTAAGATTGTGAAGCCTACTAACATGATTTACAAGGAATGTGGTATGGCTAAACAGAGAAAGAATTCATTTCCGAACAAAATGTTCACAACATCAGTCAAGTTGGAGATTGTGCATACAAACTTATGCGGACCTACAAGGACAAGGATTCTATGGTGAAAGGTATTTTATGTTTTTTATTGATGATTTCACAAGAAAGATGTGGGTTGCATTTATTAAATAAAAATATGAAGCATTTGAGAAGATTAAGTTATTGAAGAATAGAGTTGAGAATGAATCTGGCTTAAAGATTAAATCTTTGAGATCTGATAGAGGGGGAGAGTTTACTTCAAATGAGTTTAATATCTTTTGTGAAGATAGTAGAATTAAGAGATAACTTTCAACACCTAGGACACCATAGAAGATGGTATAGCAGAAAGGAGAAACGGATTAGTTAATGAGGCAGCTAGAGATATGATGCTTGAAGGTAATGTATCACATATCTTTTGGAGAGAAGCAGTGAACACCACAGTCTACACAATGAACAAAGTTTATATTAGACAAGGTACTGGTAAGACATCTTATGAATTTTGGTTTGGACATATACCTATTGTGAAATACTTTAAAATCTTTGGAAGTAATTTTATATCAAAAGAGATAATGACATTGGAAAGTTTGATGCTAGAAGTGAAGGGTTTTTTCTTGGTTATTAATTGAATTAAAGTAAAACATACAAATGTTTTAATCAAAGATTGAGGACTATTGTTGAGAGTACTAATGTGAAGGTTGATGAAAAGTTCATAATTCAGAAGAGAATTCTTGATTATGATTCTGATGAAGATAAAATACAGAGGACTAACATTAATTAGAATGATGAACAAGAATTATTTTATGAAATTGACAATGATTTGCAGATTGAAGAGTTTAGATTGGAACCTAACTCAACACCTAGAGAAGAAGTCAGAACTGAATCGAGAACACCTAAATATGTTGCAAGGGATCACCCTAAAAATCAAATCATTGGAAGCGCAAACAAAAGAGTTATGACAAGGAACAAGGTAATTGAAGAACTATGTTTAATATCTCAAGTTGAACAAAAGACTGTAGATGAAGCATGTACAGATGAACATTGGATGAAAGCAATGAAAAATAACTTGAACATATTGAAAAGAAAAAGATTTGGGAATTGGTCCCTAGACCTAAAGACAAGAATTCTATTGGCAAAAAATGGGTTTTTAGAAACAAGATGAATGAGAAAGGTGAAGTGGTAAGAAACAAAGCAAGATTTGTATGTAAATGATACTCACAACAAGAAGGTATTGATTTTGAAGAAACCTTTTCACTAGTGGCTAAACTTGAAGTAGTAAGAATGTTTTTGGCATATGCTTGTAGTAAATTTTTTAAGGTATAACAAATGGATGTAAAATCATCTTTTCTTAATGGAGAACTTGAAAATGAAGTCTAAATTGAATAACCTGATGACTTTTCTTTAACAGAAGACAAGGATATAGTGTGCAAATTGAAAAAGGCATTGTATGGATTGAAGCAGGCTCCTAGAGCTTGGTATGCAAGGTTAGACAAACACTTGATTAGTTTGGGATTTAAGAAAGGCAATGCAGACAGTAATATTTACTTTAAAAAAAATGATGATGGACTACTGATTGTTGAAGTATTTGTTGATGATATTATCTTTGGAAGAAATGATGAAGAAAGTAAGAAATTTTTAGATGAAATGAAAGATGAATTTGAAATGAGCATGATTAGTGAGATGCAATAGTTTTTGGGATTATAGATTACACAAAACAAGGAAGACATTTTTATAACACAAGAAAAATATCTTAAGGACTTGTTGACAAAATTTGAAATAGAGAATTGTAAACCAGTTGGAACCCCTATGGTAACTGGATGTAAATTATCAAGCAAGGATGAATCGATGAATGCAACATAGACAAGATATAGAGCCATGATTGGAGAATTATAATACTTAAATCATTCAAGACCTGATATAGCTAATACAGTTGGGATTGTAGCTAGATTTCAAGAAGAACTTAAAGAGATACATGTTGTAGTAGTAAAAAGGATTTTTAGATACTTGAAGAGTACATCAGAATATGGACTTTGGTATGATAGATCACATGATTTTTGATGCAGGAGCATCTCGGGTCCTTGGCAATAATGTATCACCAAAAATAATTTGGAATTTATTTGTGTTGCTCAATTCTTACTTTGACCGAGTTGGTCAGTTTCCTTTGGTTACCGAGTGTGGTCAGTTATTTCCTAGGCAGTCAGTTATTTCACTAGCGCTCAGTATTGCTTGTCTGCTGCTCGGTTATCCTTGCTCACTAACAAGTTTAGTTTTAGTTTTTTTTGTGGCCGACTTGTGCATTTATATTGGATCATGGATTCAATGTTGGAATCCATCATTGGGAAGCATGTGGTCCTAGATCTGACCATTACTTCTATTAATTATGGATCTGAGGGCCAACTTACTTCAGTAGCCTCTTGTATAAATGTAGTTGTTTGGTTGTAGATTAGGGGGAGTTCTGATAGAAGATAGTAGATAGAAGATTAGAGATTTTTGATAGATCCTCGCATGTTTGAGGACTTATGTAATTCATTGTAATATCTAGCTGTAACTGGGAATGCCTTATAACCTGACATGTATGGTTTTATTTGATGAAAGTATATGAAAGTTACTGCATTCTCTCTCTCATTGTTGTGTTTGTTTCTTCTGCGTGCTTTCAGCGGGCTTGGACCATTAGGGTGCACCATTGTTTGGCCCCTCTTGCTCCTTGCTTGCGTTAGGTGGTATCAAAGTGAGGTGAAATCTTGATCTAGGTTTGTGGATCTAGGTTTGTAGGTTCCTCTTGAAGCCCTAGTTGATTGTTATGGGGTAGTAGATTGTGATTTGACCTGCAATTGTAGAGGGTGGTCAAGATGGTTTGTGGGAGGCGAGATGCAAATCTAGGATTGACAGATATGCTAAGGCAGATTGCTGCTAGGTTAGAAGTAGTGGAAATAGCCCAGAGAAAAGGTAAACATCTTGAAGATGTTAGTGATGATTGAATTGAAGAAGAACAGGTGAATGCAGAACCTGCACCTGTTATGGATCAAGGTGAAAAAAGATTTTTAAAGGCTTTGAAAAGTTTGAAGTCTACACCACATTTCAATCCTCTTGAGTATGGTGGAAAGCTAGATTCTGATGAATTGGTGGACTGGATCATCGAGATGGAAAAATATTTTGAATATGAAAACATTCCTGAGGATAAGAAGGTAAAGATTGCAGGCACTAAGTTGAAGAGTCATGCATCCCTATGGTGGGAACATCTGTAATTGGATAGGAAAAGGAAAGGCAAAGACAAAATCAAGGTATGGAATAAGATGGTAAATAAGTTGAAAGGAAAGTTCTTACCTTATGATTATCAGATTAACCTAGTTCGATGAATGAAAAGTTTAAGGCAGAAAGATAGCTCGGTAAAAGAGTATACTGAGAAATTTTATAGATTAGATATTAGATCTAGACATGAGGAAGATGATGTGGAAAGAATTGGTAGATACTTGAATGGTTTGAGAGTTTCCATCCAAGAGGAGATTAGTATGGTCAAATTGGAGAACATTGAAGAGGCTTATCAGTTTGCTTTAAAAGCCGAGGAGAAATTGAACAAAAGACATGAACAGAGATAGAGAGGTCGAGGTGGTAGATTCCATAGAAAAAAAGGTAGATCTAATGGGGAAAATGGTAGATCTGAACCTAAAAAGAAAAATTTGGACAAAGGCAAGATAGAGTGGAAAGGTGAAAGTTCATCTAGAGGCAGAGGCAGTAACTACTGGGGTGGTTATAGCAGATGAAGTTTTTGAAGAACTTGCTACAATTGTGGAGAAGGACATAGTTCTTTTGAATGTACACATTCTAGTAAGAAGGTTGGTAGTAGTAGAAATGCTTTGGTGCAAGAAGAGCCACTGAATGAACTTGAAAAGGAAAATAACTTGATGGTAAGAAGAGCACTGTGGAATGAAAGAAAAAAAGAAGATCTGGTAAGGAAAAGTTTGTTCAAGACCAGATGTAGAGTTTCTCATAAAGTTTGGAAGGTAATCATTGAAAGTGGTAGCTCAGAGAATCTGGCATCTAAGGAGATGGTCACAAAATTGTAATTGGAAAGGTTGGAGCATCTGAAGCCCTATCAGATCTCATGGATCAAAGATGAGCATACACTCTTGGTAAGTGAATAATGTTATGTGAATTTGAAGATTGGAAAATACTATGATAAGGTATTGTGTGATATCATGCCTATGGATTGTTGTCATATTTTGTTGGGTAGACCTTGGCAATATGATAGACATGCTATATATGATGGGAGATTGCATAAGTATACTATTGTGGCTAATGAAAAGAAACAAATCTTGTTACCATTGATGGAAGAACCTATTAGTAATGTTTGCACATCTGTGAAATTTTTCTTGATGGAAGGAAGAGAGTTTGTTAAAGATTTGAAAAGGAATGATGTATGTTTTGTTGTGATTCCTAACAAATTGAGTAAGAAAATAGAAGGTAATGTTCCTGAGGAGATTGATAAGTTACTCACTAAGTATAGTGAAATCATTTCTGATAATGTACCTGATGATTTTCCACTGAAAATAAGTATTGATCATTGTATGGATCTAATCCATGGAGCTAGTTTACTGAATAAGGCACCTCATCAGTTAACACCTATTGAGAATCAAGAATTGAACTGACAGATTCAAGAGTTGCTGAAAAAAAGTTTGATCAGAGAAACTTTGAGTCCTTGTGCAGTACCTACTGTATTGGCACCTAAGAAGAATGGAGAGTGGAGAATGTGTACTGATTCTAGAGCAATCAACAAAATAATAGTGAAGTATAGGTTTCCTATACCAATAATGGATGACATAATGGATAGTTTGACTAGAGCAAAGTATTTCACAAAGATTGATTTGAAAAGTGGGTATCATTAGATTAGAATTAGAGAAGGTGATGAATGGAAGACTGCTTTTAAGACAAAAGAAAGTTTGTATGAGTGGTTGATTATGCCTTTTGGTTTAACTAATGCACTGAGTACTTTTATGAGGCTGATGAATGATATTTTAAAGAAATTCTTGGGTAAATTTGTGATTGTATATCTTGATGACATTTTGATATTTAGTAAGACTAGAGAAGAGCATTTGTTGCATGTTAGACAAGTTTTGCAGAGGTTGAAAGAGAAAAAACTGCTAATAAATTTGAAAAAGTGTTCATTCATAAAGGAAGAAATTGTGTATTTGGGATTTGTGATTTTAGTTGATGGCTTGAAGATGGATCTTGAAAAGGTTGAAGCTATTTTGAATTGGCCTACACCTATGAATGCTAGTGAGGTAAGATCATTTCATGGTTTGGCAAGTTTTTACCGAAAGTTCACAAGAAATTTTAGTTCAATTTGTGATGTTATGACTAAGACTATGAGAGGGGACAAAAGATAATTCAAGTGGACACATGAAGCTGATAAAAGTTTTGAGAATCTGAAATAGAAGGTTCCTGAATTACTTGTCTTGGCATTACCTAATTTCAGTAAAGTATTTCAAGTAGAATGTGATGCAAGTGGAAGTGCAATTGGAGTTGTGTTGAGTCAAGAAGGTAAACCTATTGCTTTCTATAGTGAAAAGTTGAATGATGCTACAAGAAAATATTCTGTGTATGATCAAGAATTCTATGCTATTGTTCAAGCACTGAAGAAATGGAGACATTATTTGATACCAAGTGAATTTGTGTTGTTTATTGATCATAAGGCTTTACAATATTTGGGTAGTCAAAATAAGTTGAATCAAAGACATATGAAGTGGGTTGAGTATTTGCAGAGTTATACATTTGTGATAAAACATAAGAGTGAAGTCACTAACCGAGTTGCTAATGCATTGAGTAGAAGGAGATCTTTGATGACCGAGATGAAAATTGAAGTTCTTGGTTTTGATGAGATGAAAGGTTTGTATGAAAATAACCTTAATTTTTCTGAGCCATGGAGAAAGTGTAGAGCACCTATTCAAGATCAGCTAGACACTAAGTGGGATGAATATTTTATTCAGGAAGGTATGTTGTTTAAGGGTATTCAGTTGTGTATATCGAGAGGAGTAATGAGAATTAATTTGATAAAGGAGAAACATATTAGTGGTTTGGCTAGACATTTTGGTATTGATAAAACATGGAATTTGCTTAAGGAGAAGTACTATTGGCCTTAGTTGTATAGAGATGTTCAAAAATTTGTGAAAAGTTGTGAAATTTTTCAAGTTGAAAAAGGAGTAAGTCAGAATACTGGATTATATACACCGATTGCTGTACCTGAGAAACCTTGGATTGACATCAATATAGACTTTGTTCTTGGCTTACTGAAGATAGTAAGAGGTAATGATTTTATATTTGTTGTTGTGGATAGATTTTTTAAGATGACACATTTTATACTTTGTAGAAAGACATCAGATATAGTACATGTAGCAGATCTTTTCTTTAAAAAAATTGTCAGATGGTATGGATTATCGAGGAGTATTATCTTTGATCGAGACAATAAATTTGTTGGATACTTTTGGAAGACCCTTTGGAAGAAATTTGGCACTGAGTTGAAATATAGTTCTACATTTCACCCACAAACCGATGGATAGACAAAAGTTGTGAACAAAAGTTTGGGAAATCTTTTGAGATGTTTAGTTGGAGACACCGAATAATTGGGATTCTGTGTTGGCACAAGCAGAGTTTGCATACAATAACTCAATGAATAGGAGTACTAGAAAAACACCATTTGAGATTGTGAATGGCACACAACCGAGAGGAATATCTAATTTGAGAGACATTGCTGATGAGAATAAGAAAAGTGCAGAAAGAGTAAAGTTTGCTAAGTACATGAAGACATTGCATGAAGATGTGAAGCTGAAATTAGAAGATAGTAATCGAAAGTATAAAGACAGAGCTAATAGATCAAGAAGACATAAAACATTTGATGTTGATGATGAAGTGATGGTTCATTTGAAAAAAGATCGATTTCCTGTTGAAACATATGGGAAGCTAAAGATGAAGTTTGGACCTTGCAAGATTTTGAGAAAATTTGATAGTGGAAATGCATATGAGATTGAGTTACCTTATGACATGGACATATCACTGATTTTCAACATTTCTAACTTGTATGAGTATCATGAACCTGATGAAGAAGTGACAGTACCGACAGAATATCCTAAGAAACAGAATGAAGAAGTTGAGTAGATCCTGAAGGAGAGAGTTGGCAAGAGCACAAGAGGAAGACAGTATATGGAATACTTGGTAAAGTGGAAGAATAGACCGATGAAAGATAGTTCATGGATTTCTCAGTCTGAGTTGGATACAGCTTAGACTGGACCTACCAAATGATTCTAAATAACCCTAGGTGTCTGATGCAGGAGCATCTCGGGTCCTTGGCAATCTTGTGTCACCAAAAATAATTTAAAATTTGTCTGTGTTGCTCGATTCCTACTTTGATCGAGTTGGTCAGTAGTTGGTCAGTTTCCTTTGGTTACCGAGTGTGGTCAGTTATTTCCTGGGTGGTCGGTTATTTCACTGGCACTCGGTATTGCATGTTTGCTACTGGGTTATCCTTGCTCACCGATGGGTTTAGTTTTAGTTTCTATTGTGGCCGACTTGTGCATTTATATTGGATCACAGATTTAATTTTGGAATCCATCATTGAGAAGTGTGTGGTCCTAGATCTGACCGTTACTTCCATTAATTATGGATCTAAAGGCTGACTCAGTTTGGTAGTCTCTTGTATAAATGTAGTTGTTTGGTTGTAGATTAGGGAGAGTTTTGATAGAAGATAGTAGATAGAAGATTAGAGATTTTTGATAGATCCTCGCATGTTTGAGGACTTTTGTAATTCATTGTAATATTTATTTGTAATCGGGAAGGCCTTACAACCCGACATGTATGGTTTTTGTATTATCTTAAAATGGAAGCACTTCTATGATAAGAGCATTTAGCTCTCCGAGTATGATGAAAGGTGCTCCCCTTAATACCACAAACACATAACAGAAACAAAGAAACAACAACAAAAATATGCAAGAACAAAAAATTGGCTTCTTATTATCTCCACAAATGTGGAATTACAAACTTTCAAAATTACAATATGCAAAGCCACATGGGCATTCCCTTACAATATTCTGTAGGACAAAGCCTCGAATCAATACCTAGATCTACTACCCAGAACTGCCCTAGACAACACTATGAGCCTTCTTTATATAGGCATTTTCCATCACCCGAGAAGGTTCCAGAAATTTAGCCCTAAGAGCTGACCAAACTTGGAATTATTTTATTTTTCAATTTATTACATCAAAGTCGGCTCAAAATAACTTTTGAAACCCGAATAAAAATTTTGAAGGAAAATTATTTTTCCCCATTTCAGGTGGCCTGACTTCTGGAGACCATAAGTCATCACCAGTTGACCAAATTGACTATTGTAACCCCATTTTAAAAACACCACGAAGTGCCCTACAGGATTGACCAGTGCAAGCGCCCATCACCCAAATTTTTGAACTCATCCGAGGCCTCTAAAGCCTTCAAAACAGAGTTCAAAGTTTCTGTACCCTACTGCCAATACTGAAAATCTTCAATATCTTCAAAACTAGACCTGATCTAGCCACGAAACTTTGCTGGTAGGCTGATGTGACTAAGATGAACCTCCACATGTAAAATTAGAACATTTCAAGATCATAAGACCAACTTACTAAAAATAGCAAGTTTCCATAAATAGCAGCTCTGCACAAGATAGCCCTTATTGAATACAAACACAGAAATATTTTTGCGTGATACAAGATTGCTCTTACACCCAAGATGCTCGTACATCAGAAACTCAGGGTAATTGGAGAAGTGACCCCATCACAACTCAGGTGTGCAGAGGAAAACCAAGATGGTTAACCTCCTCCTTTGTTAGCCATGATGAATCTTCAATAGGTTGTCCTTTCTATTTGACCAAATACTCTTCATATGTCCTATTCCTTGTGCTTCTGCCAACCTGACTATCCGGTATGTCTTCAATCTCCTTGATATTTGAACTGCTTGCTGGAATACTCTTCTGTGCTGCTGTAACCTCATCTTCAACACCTCCTTCATGATACTCTATACAATCTATAATGTTAAACACCGGTGAAATATTCATCTCACTAGGTAATTCTACCTCATATGCATTTCTGAAATCATGCTTCTTCAGTATCTTACATGGTCCAAACTTCTTCATTTTCAGCTTGTTATATATACCAACTGAAAACTGCTCCTTCCGCAAATGAACCATGACTTCATCTCCAACTTGAAATTTTTTATGACTCTTTTTCTCATTTACCTTAGCCTTGTACTGCGCTTTCATTTTGGTAATATGCTTCCTCACCTCCTCATGGATGTTCTTCAAATGTTCTGCAAAATCCTCAGCTTCAGCACTACTTATTTCTTCTTTATCTATCTTTCTCAATTCAGATGCATTTCTTGGACTACTTCCATATACAGTCTAGAATGGTGATTTACCAGTGCTCCTGTTGACAGAATTATTGTATGCAAATTTTGCCTATGGCAAAATCAAATCCCATCCTGTTGGCTTATCTTTAACTAAACATCTCAGCAAATTTTCCAAACTCCTATTCACTGCCTCTGTCTGTCCATCAGTGTGTGGATGATGTGATGAACTAAACTTCAAATCTATCTTTAACTTCTTCCATAATGTACGCTAGAAATATCCAACGAACTTAGTGTCTCTATTTCAAACTATGGTCTTTGGCAAACCATGTAGTCTCACTACTTCTCTGAAAAACAATTCTGCTATATGAACAACATCATTAGTCTTCTTACAGAGAATGAAAAGTGTCATCTTCGAAAATCTATCAATTACTACAAAAATTGAATCATGTCCCCACTATGTCCTTGGTAAACCACGAACAAAGTCCATACTGATATCCTCCCAAAGCTTCTCTGGTATAGGTAATGGCTGATATAACTCTGTATTCTATTTTACTCCTTTCACCATCTGACATACTCTGCAACTCTATACAAACTTCTTGACATCTTGCTGCAATTGTGGCCAATAATAATTTTCACTAACCAAAGTAAGGGTTTTTCTCGACCAAAATGTCTAGCCAATCCTCCGCTATGCTTCTCCTTGATGAGATTCTCCCTCATAGAACTTTATGGAATGCACAATTGACTCCCTCTGAATAGCATATCATCCTGGATGATAAAATCTAGCCATTTCATCCTTCTAGAGTAACAGGCTCTTTACAAGTTTTCCAAGCTTCACCAAAATTAGGATCCTCTGGATACAAATTCTTGAGTTCCTTGAACCCAACCACCTAAATCTGCATCTCTGTCAGCAATAGTTGCCTTCTGCTAAGTGCATCTACAACCCTATTAGACTTTCCACTTCTGTGTTTCAAAATAAATGTATCACTCTGCAAAAACTTAACCCATTTCAAATGTCTTTCATTCAACTTTCCTTGACTATTCAAATATTGCAAAGCTTGATGATCAGTATACAAAAGAAACTCCCTAGGAAGCAGATAGTGTCTCCACTTCTTTAATGCCTGAACTATAGTATAAAATTCTTGATCATAAATAAAATATTTTCTCTTGGCATCATTTAACTTTTCACTGAAATAAGCAACAGGTTTACCTTCTTGGCTCATAACATCTCCTATTGCAGTACCACTAGCATCACAATCTACTTGAAACACTTTATTAAAATCTGGAAGTGCTAAAATAGGTTGTTCTGTAATTTTTTGTTTCAACAATTGAAAACTCTTTTCTGCCCTATTAGTCTTCTTAAACTCTTTTTTATCCCCTCTTATTGTTTTAGTCAAGCGACCATAAATACTGCTAAAATTTCTGATAAATTTTTTGTAAAAACTACAAATACTGCTGAAACTACAAATCCCAAATACACTAATTCTTTCTTCACAAAATTGCACTTCTTCAAATTAATCAATAATTTATCATCTTTCAGCTTTTCAAACACCATACGAATATGCATCATATGCTCTTTCAACGTCTTACTAAATATCAAAATATCATCTAGGTACACAATGACAAACTTACCCAAATTTTTTTGGCTCTGATACCACTTGATGAAGGGTGCTCCCCTTAATACCACAAACACATAACAGAAATAGAGAAACAACAACAACAATATGCAAGAACAAAAAATTGGCTTCTTATTATCTCCACAAATGTGGAATTACAAACTTTCAGAATTACAATATGCAAACTCACATGGGCATTCCCTTAAAATATTCTATAGGACAAAGCCTTGAATCAATACCCAGATCTACTACCCAGAACTGCCCTAGACAACACTACAGGCTTTCTTTATATAGGCATTTGCCACCGCTTGAGAAGGTTCCAAAAATTTAGTCCTAATGACTGACCAAACTTGAAATTATTTTATTTTTCAATTTATTACATCAAAGTCAGCTCAAAATAACTTTTGAAACCCGAATAGAAATTTTGAAAGAAAATTATTTTCTGTCATTTCAGGTGGCCTGACTTTCAGAGACCATAAGTCATCACCAGTTGACCTGATTGACTATTACAACCCCATTTTGAAAATACCATAAAATGCTCCACAGACTTGACCGGTGCAAGTGCTTGTCACCCAAATTTTTGAACTCATTTGGGGCCTCCAAAGCCTTCAAAATAAAGTTCAAAGTTTCTATACCTTGCTGCCAATATCAAAAATCTTCAATATCTTCAAAACTAGACCTGATCTAGCCATGAAACTTTGCTGGCAGGCTGATGTGACTGAGATGAACCTCCACATGTAAAATCAAAACATTCCAAGATCGTAAGACCAACTTACTAAAAATAGCAAGTTTCCATAAATAGTAGCTCTGTACAAGATAGCCCTTATTGAATACAGAAACAAAAATATTTTTGAGTGATGCAAGATTGCTCTTACACCCAAGATGTTCCTGCATCATGCACCTGGGGTAATTGGAGAAGTGACCCCATCATGACTCAAGTGTGCAGAAGAAAATCAAGATGGTTAACCTCCTCCTTTGTTAGCCATAATGAATCTTCAACATGTCATCCTTTCCATTTGACCAAATACTCTTCATATGTCCTGTTTCTTATACTTCTACGAACATGACTATCCAGTATGTCTTCAATCTTTTTGATATTTGAATTGGTTGCAGGAATAATCCATTGTGCTGCTGTAACCTCATCTTCAACACCTCCTTCATGATACTTTGTCAAATCTGAAATGTTAAACACTGGTGAAATATTCAGCTCACTAGGCAATTCTACCTCATATGCATTTTCAAAATCATATTTCTTCAGTATCTTACATGGTCCAAACTTCTTCATTTTCAGCTTGTTATATGTACAAACTGGAAACTGCTCCTTCCACAAATGAACCATGACTTCATCTCCAACTTGAAATTTTTTATGCCTCCTTTTCTCATCTACATTAGCCTTGTACTATGCATTCATTTTGGTAATATGTTTATTCACCTCGTCATGGATGTTTTTCAAATGTTCTGTAAAATTCTTAGCTTCGGCACTACTTATTTCTCTTTTATCTATCTTTCTCAATTCATATGCATTTCTTGGACTACTTCCATATACAATCTGAAATGGTGATTTACCAGTGCTCTTGTTGATAGAATTATTGTATGCAAATTCTACTTGTGGTAAAATCAAATCCCATCCTGTTGGCTTATCTCCAATCAAACATCTCAGCAAATTTTTAAAACTCCTATTCACCACCTCTATCTGTCCATTAGTCTATGGATGATGTGATGAACTAAACTTCAAATCTATCTTCAACTTCTTCCACAATGTACGCTAAAAATATCCAACGAACTTAGTGTCTCTATTTGAAACTATGGTCTTTAGCAAACTATGTAGTCTCACTACTTCTATGAAAAACAATTCTGCTATATGAACAATGTCTTTAGTCTTCTTACAGGGAATGAAATGTGCCATCTTCAAAAATCTATCAACTACTACAAAAATTGAATCATGTCCCCACTGTGTCCTTGGTAAACCAGGAATAAAGTCCATACTGATATTCTCCCAAGGCTTCTCTAGTACAGGTAATGACTGATACAACTTTGTATTCTGCTTCACTCCTTTCACCATCTGACATACTCTGCAACTCTGTATAAACTTCTTGACATCTTGCTGCAACTTTGGCCAATAATAATTTTCACTAAACAAAGCAAGGGTTTTTCTCGACCAAAATGTCCAGCCAATCCTCCGCTATGCTTCTCCCTCATAGAACTTCATAGAATGCACAATTGACTCCCTCTGAATAGCATATCATCCTGGATGATAAAATCTAGCCATTTCATCTTGTCTAGAGTAACAGGCTCTTTACAAGCTTTCTAAGCTTCACCAAAATCAGGATCCTCTGGATACAAATTTTTGAGTTTCTTGAACCCAAGCACCTCAATCTGCATCTCTATCAGCAATAGTTGCCTTCTGCTAAACGCATCTACAACCCTGTTAGACTTTCCACTTCTGTGTTTCAAAACAAATGTATAAATTTGCAAAAACTCAACCCATTTCAAATGTCTTTCATTCAACTTTCCTTGATTATTCAAATATTGCAAAACTTGATGATCAGTATACAAAACAAACTCCCTAGGAAGAAGATAGTGTCTCCACTTCTTCAATGCCTGAACTATAGCATAAAATTCCTGATCATAAATAAAATATTTTCTCTTAGCATCATTCAACTTCTCACTAAAATAAGCAACAGGTTTACCTTCTTGGCTCATAACAGCTCCTATTGCAGTACCACTAGCATCACAGTCTACTTGAAACACCTTATTAAAATTTGGGAGTGCTAAAATAGGTTGTTCTGTAACTTTTTATTTCAACAATTAAAAATTCTTTTCTACCCCATTAGTCTACTTAAACTCTTTTCTATCCCCTCTCATTGTTTCAGTCAAGGGACCACAAATACTACTAAAATTTTTGATAAACTTTCTGTAAAAACTAGCTAGACCATGAAAAGATCTTACCTCAGTAGCACTCCTTGGAGTGGGCCATTCAAGGATAGCCTGCACTTTCTCTGGGTCCATTTTTCAGACCTTCTGCTGAAACTACAAATCCCAAATACACTAATTCCTTCTTCACAAAATTGCACTTCTTTAAATTAATCAACAATTTATCATTTCTCAGCTTCTCAAACACCATACGAATATGCATCATATGCTCTTCCAATGTTTTACTAAATATCAAAATATCATCTAGGTACATAATGACAAACTTACCCAAAATTTTTTAGCTCTGATACCACTTGATGAAGGGTGCTCCCCTTAATACAACAAACACATAACAGAAACAGAGAAACAACAACAACAATATGCAAGAACAGAAAATTAGCTTCTTATTATCTCCACAAATGTGGAATTACAAACTTTTAGAATTACAATATGCAAAGCCACATGGGCATTCCCTTACAATATTCTGTAGGACAAAGCCTTGAATCAATATCCAGATCTACTACCCAAAACTGCCCTAGACAACACTACAGGCCTTCTTTATATAGGCATTTTCTACCACTGAGAAGGTTCCAAAAATTTAGCCCTAAGGGCCGACCAAACATGGAATTATTTTATTTTTCAATTTATTACATCAAAGTCGGCTCAAAATAACTTTTGAAACCCGAACAAAAATTTTGAAAGAAAATTATTTTCCGCCATTTCAAGTGGCCTGACTTTCGAAGACCATAAGTCATGACAAGTTGACCCGATTGACTATTATAACCCCATTTCAGAAACGCCATGAAGCACTCCACAGTTTTGATCGGCGCAAGCACTCGATGCAAGCACTCGTCATCCAAATTTTCAAACTCATCCGAAGCCTCTAAAGTCTTCAAAACTGAGTTCAAAGTTTTTGTACCCTGCTGCCAATACTGAAAATCTTCAATATTTTAAAAACTAAACTTGATCTAGCCATGAAACTTTGCTAGCAGGCTGATCTGACTGAGATGAACCTCCACATGTAAAATTAGAACATTCTGAGATCGTAAGACCAACTTACTAAAAATAGCAAGTTTCCATAAATAACAACTTTGTACAAGATAGCCCTTATTGAATACAAAAATAGAAATATTTTTGGGTGATGCAAGATTGTTCTTACACCCAAGATGCTCCTACATCAGACACCTGAGAGAATTGAAGAAGTGACCCCGTCATGACTCAAGTGTGTAGAGGAAAACCAAGACGGTTAACCTCCTCTTTTGTTAGCCATGATGAATCTTCAATAGGTCATCCTTTCCATTTGACCAAATACTCTTCATATGTCCTATTCCTTGTGCTTCTGCCAACATGACTATCTATTATGTCTTCAATCTCTTTGATATTTGAACTGGTTGCTGGGATACTCCACTGTGCTGCTGTAACCTCATCCTCAACACCTCCTTCATGATACTCTGTCAAATCTGAAATGTTAAACACTAGTGAAATATTCAGCTCACTAGGCAATTCTACCTCATATGCATTTCTAGAATCATGCTTCTTCAGTATCTTACATGGTCCAAACTTCTTCATTTTTAGCTTGTTATATGTACCAACTAGAAACCGCTCCTTCCGCAAATAAACCATGACTTCATCTCCAACTTGAAATTCTTTATGCCTCTTTTTCTCATATGCCTTAGCCTTGTACTGCGCATTCATCTTGGTAATATGCTTCCTCACCTCCTCATGGATGTTCTTGAAATATTTTGCAAAATCTTCAGCTTCAGCACTACTTATTTCTCCTCTATCTATCTTTCTCAATTCAGATGCATTTCTTGGACTACTTACATATACAATCTAGAATGGTGATTTACCAATGCTCTTGTTAACAAAATTATTGTATGCAAATTCTGCCTGTGGTAAAATCCAATCCCATCCTATTGGCTTATCTCCAACAAAACATTTTAGCAAATTTTTCAAACTACTATTCACCACCTCTGTCTATCCATTAGTCTATGGATGATGTGATGAACTGAACTTCAAATCTATCTTCAACTTTTTCTACAATGTACGACAGAAATATCCAATGAACTTAGTGTCTCTATCTGAAACTACGGTCTTTGGCAAACCATGTAGTCTCACTACTTCTCTGAAAAATAATTCTGCTATATGAACAACATTATTAGTCTTCTTACAAGGAATGAAATGTGTCATCTTTAAAAATCTGTCAACTACTACAAAAATTGAATCATGTCCCCACTGTGTCCTTGGTAAACCAAGAAAAAAGTCCATACTGATATCCTCCCAAGGTTTCTCTGGT
This sequence comes from Chamaecyparis obtusa, assembly GCA_027943335.1. Classification (NCBI taxonomy): domain Eukaryota; kingdom Viridiplantae; phylum Streptophyta; class Pinopsida; order Cupressales; family Cupressaceae; genus Chamaecyparis; species Chamaecyparis obtusa. The sequence goes on along the minus strand of BSBK01004953.1, from coordinate 225,175 downwards.
ACAGGTAATGGCTGATACAACCCTATATTATGCTTCACTCCTTTCGCCATCTGACATAGTCTATAACTCTGTACAAACTTCTTGACATCTTGCTGCAACTGTGGCCAATAATAATTTTCACTAACCAAAGTAAGGGTTTTTCTCGACCAAAATGTCCAGCCAATCCTCCGCCATGCTTCTCCTTGATGAGATTCTCCCTCATAGAACTTCGTGGAATGCACAATTGACTCCCTCTGAATAGCATATCAACCTGGATGATAAAATCTAGTCATTTCGTTCTGTCTAGAGTAACAGGCTCTTTACAATCTTTCCAAGCTTCACCAAAATCAGGATCCTCTGGATACAAATTCTTGAGTTCCTTGAACCCAACCACCTGAATCTGCATCTCTGTCAGCAATAGTTGCCTTCTACTAAGTGCATTTGCAACCGTGTTAGACTTTTCACTTCCGTGTTTTAAAACAAATGTATAATTTTGCAAAAATTCAACCCATTTCAAATGCCTTTGATTCAACTTTCCTTAACTATTCAAATATTCCAAAGCTTGATGATCAATATACAAAACAAACTCCCTAGGAAGCAGATAGTGTCTCCACTTCTTCAATGCCTGAATTATAACATAAAATTTTTGATCATAAACAATATATTTTCTCTTGGCATCATTTAACTTTTCACTAAAATAAGCAATAAATTTATTTTCTTGGCTCATAACAGCTCCTATTGCAGTACCACTAGCATTACAGTCTACTTGAAACACCTTATTAAAATTTGGAAGTGCTAAAATAGGTTGTTCTGTAACTTTTTGTTTCAACAACTGAAAACTCTATTCTGCCCCATTAGTCCACTTAAACTCTTTTCTATCTCCTCTCATTGTTTCAGTCAAGAGACCACAAATACTGCTAAAATTTGTGATAAACTTTCTGTAAAAACTAGCTAGACCATGAAAAGATCTTACCTTGGTAGCACTCATTAGAGTAGGCCATTCAAGGATAGCCTGTACTTTCTCTGGGTCCATTTTCAAACCTTCTGCTGAAACTACAAAACCCAAATACACTAATTTCTTCTTCACAAAACTGCACTTCTTCAAATTAATCAACAATTTATTATCTCTCAGCTTCTCAATCACCATATAAATATGCATCATATGCTCTTTCGATGTCTTACTAAAGATCAAAATATCATCTAAGTACACAATGACAAACTTACCCAAATTTTTTTGGCTCTGATACCACTTGATGAAGGGTGCTCCCCTTAATACCACAAACACATAACAGAAACAAAGAAACAACAACAATATGCAAGAACAAAAAATTGGCTTCTTATTATCTCCACAAATGTGGAATTATAAACTTTCAGAATTACAATATGCAAAGCCACATGGGCATTCTCTTACAATATTCTGTAGGACAAAGCTTTTAATCAATACCTAGAACTGCCTTGGACAACACTACGGGCCTTCTTTATATAGGCATTTTCCATCGCCCGAGAAGGTTCCAAAAATTTAGCCCTAAGGGCCGACTAAACTTGAAATTCTTTTATTTTTTAATTTATTACATCAAAGTCGGCTCAAAATAACTTTTGAAACCCAAACAAAAATTTTGATAGAAAATTATTTTCTGCCATTTCAGGTGGCCCGACTTTCAGAGACCATAAGTCATCACCAATTGACCCGATTGACTATTATAACCCCATTTTGGAAACACCACGAAGTGCTCCACAGGCTTGACTGGCGCAAGCGCGTGTCACCCAAATTTTCAAACTCATCTAATGCCTCTAAAGCCTTCAAAACTAAGTTCAATATTTCTGTACCTTGCTGTCAATACCAAAAATCTTCAATATCTTCAAAACTAGACCTGATCTAGCCATGAAACTTTGCTGGCAGGGTGATGTGACTGAGATGAACCTCCACATGTAAAATTAGAACATTCCAAGATCGTAAGACCAACTTACTAAAAATAGCAAGTTTTCATAATTAGTAGCTTTGCACAAGATAGCCCTTATTGAATACAAAAATAAAAATATTTTTGGGTGATGCAAGATTGCTCTTACACCCAGGATGCTCCTGCATCAGAGTAAGTGGTCTGGGGTCATGTTAAGTGCCTTGATCAAGTCTTTGCATGTATCTGGCTTTTCCCCTTGTTTTTCTTTCTTCTGCACCTATTTTTCACTTCATATCTCCTTTTCATAACATTCTGGGATAGGATCCTAAGGTTTTTTATCATAAGGTCAAAGTCAACCTTATGGGGTCAAAGTCAACCTCTATCCTGACTTGGTGAGGATCGACCTCGATCTTGACCTGGTCAGTTCCAACCTCATCCTTAACCCTCTGTTCAAAATTTTAAAATTCTTTGATTTCCACGTGTCAGGTTTCGGGGATATTTGTTTGCTGCCTACAGGTCGGCCATTGTAGGTTTTAGAATGGTAAATCTTTTAATTGCATTTAATCTAGGTATATTTTTTAAAGATTAAGACCTAATTGAGATTTAATTATCCAAGGTGGCCCCTCTAGAGGATTGTGCCCTAGTTCACTATAAAAGGAAGCCTTCCTCTCTCATTTCAATCTATTACTCAATCAAGTTTTCTTCTCTCAAGCTCTCAAGTGCAAGCAAGTGAATTTAAGAATTCAATGAAGCCTTCAAGCATTCAAGTGTTCAAGCATTCATCCATCAAGGAGATCCATTGTTAGCCACTGAAAGATTCAATCTCTTTGGAGCCCCCTTAAAGATCCATCCTTCTACATTCATCCAAGCCTCTTCATATGCAAAGATCAATTCAAGATTGGTGTTGAAGATCAAATGCCATTGATTTGAGACATCTTATATTCATTCTACATCCATTGAAGCATTCATACTTGTGGATTTGAGGATTCGAATCCTCTACAAGGACTTCAACATAAGCAAGGTGAAAAATTTTATTTACTTTGTTTATGCCCATTACAATTTCAATTCAATTTCAAGGTTAATTCCTAAATTGGGGTTTGAACAAGGAAAACACCCCATACAAACAAAAACCTCCTTTTTCTTGCAGGTATAGGTGCAAAGTTTTGAATTTGAGATCAAATTTGGATACCTTTTTTGACGAACTTTTGAGATCTGTGAACAGAGTCAAAATCGACCTTCAAATAAAGAATGTAGCCTTTAACCTTTTATGAGGGTCAAAGACTACCTGCCGTCGGAAAGACAAAAGATTTTTAGATTTTTTTTGTCTCAACATTTCCAGTCTGAAATAGGTTGCATAATTTCCTGAAAAGTACACACAGACATAAGAAATTGACATTTTCTAAATTTTCCCTAATTTGAGGTGAGTATATGCATTTCAATTATTTTAGATTTCAAACATAACTATCCATAGAGAAATATAGATTTTTTCTCTCTATTTCATATTCTCCATAGATTGATTCGATTGTGCATTAGCCTTTTGGTTGATCAAATTGGGTCTCTCCTTTGGGAATTTGGATTTAGGAGTGAATCTCATATTTCCCCCATACACATACATCATATACATTTGAATAGGTGTGATTCCATTTTACCACTATCCAGTTTTATTTGATGAAAGTATATGAAAGTTACTGCATTCTCTCTCTCACTATTGTGTTTGTTGCTTCCGCGTGCTTTGAGCAGGCTTGGATCATTAGGGTGGGCCATTGTTTGGCCCCTCTTGCTCCCTGCTTGCGTTAATTTTACACTATGTGCATACACTGATATAGATTGGGGAGGAAAAGTTCATGACAAAAAGAGTACAAGTGGTTGAGCATTCTCCTTGGGAGGAAGATTGGTCTCCTGGTTGAGAAATAAACAAAATTGTATATCGTAGAGTACAAAAGAAGCATAATATGTTGCAACAGAAAATAATTATAATCAAATCACTTGGATGAAGCAAATGTTGATGGATATTGGCATTGAATTCAGTGATCCCATTATCATACATTGTGATAATACAAATACAATTAGCATGTCAAAGAATTTGGTTTTACATTCAAAGACTAAACATATTGCAATAAAGTATCATGTTGCAAGAGAGAAGGTTACAGAAAAATAAATCAGACTGGAGTATGTTAGTACAAAGGAGTAGATATAAGATATATTCACAAAACCTTTGACTAAGGATACTTTTGAGTATCTGAGAGGTATGCTTGGGGTTATTCCCCAACCCTCTTCAAAGCAATAGATGCAGGAATGCATCAGTCTAGTATGATCAAAGAACTATACCTATCTGGACTGAATGCTTGATGCTTCTCCTATGGGGGAGTATCTTTGCTTGAGCTGAGTCATTAAGGGCTCTTAGTCATGAGTTATCTACAATATCTTTTGATACTCAGACACTTTTGAAGATTGTATTGGAGACAATTGAACTTCGTGAATTGACATAACAACACCTTTGTCATTGATGTCAATGGGGGAGAGATATACATGAAAAATATTAAGGAAAAAAAAATCTTAAGAGCAGAGTGAATGGGGGAGATTTGAGTTTGAGATTGTGTACAAGAAAATGAGGAAGAAAAATATTGATGTGAGATTATTAATGATAGGATGGGACTAGATGATTTTCCATCTATGCTTCCATTAGTGTCAAAGGGGGAGATTGTTCACATGAATGTTAATGAATATTGTTAGCAGGGAAGATTGGATGTTGATCAGAGATGATTGAGGTCTTATATTTTACATTCATGACTAAGTTTGTCATTGATGTCAACATATATGCTTTCTAGAGAGAGTTAACAGAGTTACATACACAAAATTATTTCGTGAGGTTTTATATTGATGAATTGAGTTTTGCAAAGATTTATTTGAATTCAGGAACATGTTCTGATGATGTAGTTGTAAGCGTAGAAATGTTATGCAGATATGTTCGGGTTATGCAAAGTTTACAGAAGACTGTTTATAGTGATATTTTTTAGAAACTGGTAACTGATATGTTGTTGATGACATATTTAGGATGCTTGGATAAACATGATAGAATCTACTTTGCATTCTACGCAGTCTTGTGATCGATGTGAAGCATGTTACTTCTTTGTGAACCGACTATAGATTAATAATTCTATTGAAGTGTTTAGATGTAATGTAATGTGTATTATAAATTCTTATTGATGTCCTATATTATTAATTGTAAAGGGAGAAAGCCTTTTGGCCGACCCAATAATCATTAGGACTTGGTATAAAGGAAAGGAAGGTTATTTGATGCAAGAGGGTATCATAAGGATATCATGCAGTCATGTCACTACTAAAATTGTATTAATTTTCCGACATGCATTGGTTGATATTTCTATGCTCATTGATCAATTTTTAGACCAAAGGCCTTGTTGCAATATTTTGGTCGATTGATCGACAACCAACTTGAGCATATTAATTTTGACCCTTCTTGGCATCGAAAAAGAGGTCAAATGCTTTTAAAATGTGGCATCAAAAGATCTGATTTTTGACGGTGGCTCACATCATAGTTCAATAAGGACGCTATGTCAATGACGAGGTTTTGGTCAAAATATTTTTCGATGGTTGGAGTTAGCCAAACTCCTTTTCGACAAGAATAACGTGGAATGTGTCCACTTGAATTCGAACTTTCGACCCATTTTTTTGTCAAAAAAAGATGTCAAATGTTTGAAAATGTGGTGTCGAAAGGCTTGATTTTTTATGAGGATTCTATGTCATCGATGAGGTCCTCATTGAAGGTTGAGTCGAAGTTGGAGTCGGACAAATTGATTTTCAACGACTACAACGTCGAAAGTGTCCATTGAGAGTTGAAATTTCGACAACAACAGTTTATTTAAAAAAATAATTTAGTATGCAATTATAAGATGCCATTTCAAATAGCTATCATAACATATAATTAAATATAGATGTTATTCAACAAAATTTAAAATTTTCTTGAATTACCTCATGTTTTGGAAAAAAAAAAATATTATTTTTTTGGGGTTTCAAAAAGTTAAGCTTCATGATTGGCCATGAATTTTAGCTAGTTTCAATAGTATATGAGTTAAAAATGGTTATGATTCTAAGACCTTCACAAAAGACAAGAATCTTTGGTGGGAAACATAGTTATATAATATGGGAAAAAAGTTTTAGGAAAAACTTATGGAGGAGAAACACATTTAAAAGTACATAAAATGTTCAAAAGAAGAAAATTAGATGCTATTTGCCCATATTCAATCAAAATTGACAAAATTATTTTCTTCTTTGTTGCCTCTAGATTTTCATATATTTTTATATCAAATTATATTTGATGCAGAAGCATTAAGGCCAAGCATAAAGGCTAAAGAGGAACACTAGGGTCATTGATAAATCCTAGGGGGAAGTTGAAGACAACCATGACAATGAAGGGTCATTTGAAATGTAATAAGACCATATTTGGTCATTTGATTATGTTTTGAATATGTTTTGTTAAGTATGTTGATCACTTTGTAAAAGGATCAATCTTGTAAGCCATGTTGGCATTTGGGGTTAGAAGTGCACCTTGGGGTCACTTGAGGATCCTAAGAATGAATGGTGTTGGAAAAGACCTATAAGGCCCATAATTATTGTAAGTTGTCCATTAGAGCCATTTAAAGGTATCAAATGCACTAAAAGTGCCAAAAACTTAATATTGTCTAAATTGACAAAATATGGCCTAGAAGGCTAGTAGAGGGTTTATAGGGGGTTTAAGGTATTACGCATTAGGATTTGATCCTAAGAGGATTTGATAAGTTGATTTAAATAATAAAAATGCCCAAAGGATGGAGATTTTTTGAGTTGACAACTATGTTGTCAACTTGACAACAATAAACTAATTGCAACAATCAGTTAACTGACTGTAACTGGTTGGAGAGAAGTTGCAAATAGTTAACCAGCTTTGAGGAGGGTTATTTGCATAGTGTGTGTGTGTGTGACTTTGAGAGAGAAGAGGAGTTTAGGAGATTTGTATAGTATTTTGTGTTGAAGGAAATAGATGTAATGGAGTTTTGAATCAATAAAATTTTTATTTTCCTGTGACAGTCAATTCTGGCCGCAAGGGCACAGTCTTATCTTTGTGGTTCTTAAACTTTTCATTCAATGCATGGTTTAATAGAAAATGGTGTAGAATGATGGTTTTATAAGTTTTTTTCATTTCCTTGTTAATGAAGCATTTTTTTATTGTCATTTAAGGCAAAGAATCTCAGTTATCTTCTGACTATTCCAGGTAGATTTTGTGTGCAATCAGTTGTTATTTTGAAGACACCATGAATTTATAGGTTTCCTCACTTTTTGTAACTCCCGTGACTTGTGGGAGGAAACTAGCATTGTACAATATGTCCGTGTATAGGTGATATTTCAGTGATATGCAAAAGAGTGAAGGTGGAGATCATTGTTTAAAGATAAATGTTGATTGAGGGCAACTAGTGGATGGACTAGTCAAGGTCTGAGAGTTCCAATTGAAGGAGGGCCATTTTTTATGACTTGGAATGTCATGATATGTTACTTGGATGATGTATGATCCATTGGTAGGATCTAGAAAGGTGTGGAAGTGTCTTTTTGACAAAGCCCTAGGCTAGTGTACCTAGGAAGGAGGGTTTGGTGTTTGGGATGGTAGAACTCAGTGACACCTCTTGTAATGTTGGAAATCTATTGATTTGGATCATAACTAAACCATGTTTGAAGGTTGGGTTGTTTGGGGATGAGTTTTGATGGTAGTTTCTTTGTAATAGGAGGGCTAATTGTAGGGCAACATAGTGTTGGTTTGGATATTTTGTCCAAAGGAGAAATATATGCTTTTGAGATATGTTATACAACATTGAAAAGGGTATCAAGATATGCCTTTAGTTTTGTGAGTGTTTTGGGGAAAATTTGAGTAATCCTTGAGAAACCCGTTGAATAAGGCTATTAGAGATTAAGGGCTAGTGAGCACCCATGTAAGGGATTGTCGCTTGATTAAGTTTATTGGATGAAACCATTGATGTGGTTGAGGGACATTGAATTGTTTACAAAGGTGTGGAGCCTATTTGTGGCATAAGATATTGATTTTCACTCTGATAGTTATGGTGTGGATTGGATCCATGAAGATCATCCTTGTGAAACATCTTGTTGGGTGTTGTGACAACACTAATGAAGTCCCTCTTGAACTTATTGATTGCAAGTCCACCTAGGCCTCTACACAAATTCTAACCCTAAAATAAATTGCCACAATTTTTCAAAAAAATGGAGAAATATATGAGGCTTAAAATAACAATTCTAAGAAGAGAACCTTGTTTAATAAGAAAAAGATGGAGATCCATGTAGAAGAAATCAGAAAAGTAAATAGGAGATCTATATTATCATTGCACTTGTTAAAAAACAACATGGAGAAACAATGCTCTTGGGAAGTTGTAGTCAAATTGAAATTACCTATTTATACAACATTTGTGAGTGGCTTCCATACTGCACCTACCTAGATACATTTCTAAATATTAGAAAAAAAGCATTGATAAATTGAGCCTACCTCAAAAATTGAAAACTAGATTCTATTTGCCCATATTCAATCACTATGTGATAGACTACAATGTCTGAAAATATGATTTTCTTAACAAAGAATAAACTTGTATACTAAATTATATAGATACATTTGAGTGTTGCCACAGGGGAATTCTATCTCCATCTGATGTGTTGGCTACTCATCCTCATCTTTTGTTAGTGGGAACTAGCTTTGCCTTTGGATATGCGATGGTAAGTTTAATCCAAAAATTTGATAGTTACAAGTGGTATACTGATTTGAGTTTAGGTATTTTCATAGGCAGGGAAGAGGTCATAGTTGAAATGGAAGATAATTTATTTTCTTGACTCTGACAGTGCAAAGCTTAACTGCAACATTCAAGGAAGAAATCACACTACACATAGACCGACTATTCATGTTAGCCTTAGTCTGAAATTTGAAGTAGCTTAGGTGCCTACAGATCTGGAATGGATCATGGTCTATAAGGGAGGCAATATGTTCATTACTGGCCATTCTTGTGCCTTAAAACACAAGCATTTGAATTAATTGACAACATAATCATTTGCGGCACTATCTGCGTAGTTCTAAGGTTGATCAAGTCTTCTCCAATATATTGAAGGTACAACTAGAATAAGGATTTTTCAAGTAGGAATACCCGCCCTAGAAGTTTGAGCAATTAGTCTGATTTTTTCAAGTCTTTAATTTGAAGTTGGCTATGATGTATACAGGAATGGGATTGATGAGATTGTGTTTGAAGATGGTTTTTGAATCATACTAGCATCATCATCTCCGAATTGGTCTTCCTTCATACCAGCATAATGCTAATAACTTCTTCAAAGCTCACCCAAGGGAACCTTATCTAAAATAACTTTCACAAGTAGCTAGTTCATACCTGCTCCAAATTCAATTTGTACAAATCAATTAACACTCAATTAGAGAATACACTAATACTCATGCATTGCCACATGAAATATATTTACTCAAATTTTACAACTATAAACGTACCACATGCATTGAAAGAAAGAGCACAAATTTAACTCCCTAATCACTACCAACAGACCTCATTTTTTGCTCTGAAATATGCTTCTTGAGAGCTAGGAATAATTTAATGGTTGGATGATGCATCCAATTATTTAACAAGTGCAACATTTTAGTCACCTACATTCACAAGTGCAACATAAAAGGTTTGATGTCATTCACAATGGACAATACAAATATTATATAGAAATGTAGAAATGAGGATAGTCAACTATATCGAGGATGAATATGTTTTCTTTTTACTTGCCTTTATTTCTTCACGGCTATGATCTTCAACCTCATCTTCAACATCATCAACAATAAGAGAATATGAGGATGCCTAGATGAGACACATTAGAAATTTTTATGTTTCCTAGTTGTTTTGATTACAAGTCTTCAAGGCTTTGTGCATAATCTCCAAAATGATGACAAAATGAACAACTCCAACTTTCAAAACTAAATGGGCAGGTGTTGATTGGTTTAGTTTGAGCTTCACTTGGTTTCAAGAATACTTTAATATTATCTACTTAACAAGGCCAACCACGTGAAGGTGGAAGATCATTTGGCCCCTCCCCACTATAATCACTCTAAATTCCCCATTAACATCTAATTACATATTTCATTCATTCATTCATCCATTTACAAACTATAACATTCTATCATTATAATCACATTTCATTAACTTGACATAAAATTTATTAATACACAACATTCATAAATAATTCATTAACACATCAATCAAGATAATGAAATGACATTCATTAAGACAACATTCTTGCATTATCAAACAAGGTTTATAACAATCATTCCTTTTTTAGTTTTTTCTTAAAATTTTTAAGGAAATTGCTAATAGGAACATCAATATCTTTGGCATTCTCCTCATCTTGTGGTTCTGATGTTATGATATGATGTTTCCTCATCTTTTTTGGAGCATGAGGCTGCTGCACCAAAGGGGGGTCTGCTGCAATAACAAATAAATGGGTTAAATTCACAACATTTTTTATTAATGTTAAAAGTATTTTATTAATTAAAAGAACATAACAAGGGTTTTTCTTTACCTGATAGTGCCACATCATCTACAATCACATTTTGTTTAGCCCCAACCTCAACTTGTTGAGCACTAAGATCATGCTCCACTCCATCACCATGACATTCTGGATGCTCTAAAATATATTCACAAAAAGGTTACACCAATTGCAATTTAAGATGTTAAATTGTATTAATAATTACATAATTAATTTTCAATAGCAAATGAATACCTCCATCATTGTGATGCACATCAGGGCCTTCGTCATGTGTAGGTTTTGTGCTAGGATTAGATGGCCGGAGTGAAATGTCATGCACATTGTTATCACTGTTTGCTTTATAAAACAAAAGTAGTTAATTTATGTTCAGAATTAACATTTAATATATTAGTTCTCAAGTATTAACCTATCTAATGAATTATTTTTCATTAGGTCTATTTACCTATGTGTGAACTGGTGCACTAGAATCTTCACTTTGGCCATAGGATTCTATGCAGTGTCATGCAACCACAACTTTATAGCCTTGCTTGAAGCATATTTGTTTGTCTTGTTTTGTGGGCACTACATTAAATTCAAAGCCCTACTTTTTTGGCTTAACATCGTCAATATTGCATGTATTGCTTGATTAAACAAAATTGTTTATAATTTTATATTAAAAAATTGATACAAAATTTCATTTATTGGTACTTACAAGTCATGCGTGAAGTTTCATATATCCACCAAAGCCAAGATGGTGTTGGCCAACCTTATCTTTTTTGGCCTGTGTAGTCTTTGATGTGTCCTGTAGTCTATATATGAGAAGTTTGAAATATGTTAGATTATATAAATATAAAGATCACTAATTAGTGCATAATTAAGTTAATACTATGACATACCTATTTTTGCCTTCTGGTGGTCGAATTCCTTCATCTGATCTAAGCCTTTTCTCTTTTGTATCTTCAATGATTTCATTCCACTCCATCTCTAGAACTATAGGAGGATGCTCATACTTTGGGTTGAGCTTTAGAGCCCTTCTATATTGGTCCCTCACACACTTTAGATGTTTGGAAGCTTTTTGAAGAATTTTGGCTTTGTCAAAGATATTTTGACCAAAGAGATCCTCTAAATATTTTATGAGCTGATTTTTTTATTCTGAAGCTTGGTCATTCCACCTTTTAAGAAAAAACAAAATTGTTAGATAAAAAAGTTGGTTGAAGCTACGTACCTTGAATATAGTACAATAAATGGATGAAAGGAAAAATATTCTACCAATGATATGAAGCTACGTACTGCTTATGTATGATGGGCCTAGATAGCTTCAATGTTATTTCATAAAGACTTTCATAAAAAACATCATTTCCTGCAAAAACATCATGGGATCATCAGTCTAAAATGAGTTATGAATAAGTAAACTATAATTACACTATAAAAAATAATAATTTTAAATTAAGTACCTGGAAGCTTAGGTACTTTTAAGGGAATCATATCTTTCATGGCCAACAACAATGATACTTGCAACGATCTCATACTATCAACATGAGATAATCTAGGAAATGTTGGTAAATTATGACTAGTATTGGTCTCTATTCTATCCTATGTATCTATTAATGCAACAAGTTAATCGATAACTATGATAAAATGCACCCAAGAAAGTACAAACTATTAAATCATAAATTACACAAAACAAAATATAGCAAAACAAGGATTTACCAGCTCTAGTCAGAGCAGACATGGATGTGTGCATGCTCCTTGTTGCCGACCTTGCAGTCGACAATCTCAGAGTGGTGATCATCCTTAAAGGAGGCATTCTACCAATGATATGAAGCTACGTACTACTTATGTATGATGAGCCTAGATAGCTTCAATGTTATTTCATAAAGACTTTCATAAAAAACATCATTTCCTGCAAAAACATCATGGGATCATCCATCCAAAATGAGTTATGAATAAGTAAACTACAATTACACTATAAAAAATTATAATTTTAAATGAATTACCTGGAAGCTTAGGTACTTTTAAGGGAATCATATCTTTCATGACCAACAACAATTATGCTTGCAACGATCTCATACCATCAACACGAGATAATCTAGGAAATGTTGGTAAATTATGACTAGTATTGGTCTCTATTCTATCCCGTGTATCTATTAATGCAAGAAGTTAATCAATAACTATGATCAAATGCACCCAAGAAAGTACAAACTATTAAATCATAAATTACACAAAACAAAATATAGCAAAACAAGGATTTACCAGGTCTAGTTAGAGCAGACATGGATGTGTGCATGCTCCTTATTGCCGACCTTGTAGTCGACAATCTTAGAGTGGTGGTTGTCCTCAAAGGAGGCATTTTTGCTTCATCATGACCTAAAAAACAATCATATATATATAATGTCTTGGCTTTTTTAAATATAGAGTTAATCAATATACACAATCGATTATTGAATTTGATCCAAAATGTTATAGTCAAACACAAAAAAAATCATCCATACAATGTTATCATTTAGAGCTACTTAAATTTCCATATAGACCCACAACCCATTTAGCATATGACACAAAATAAATTTTTTTTTATTGCTAAGTAGATTTAGTCAATCTATTCCTAGAAACAAATTATTTACCTGAAGGAACTACACTATTACCCTCATCATGTCGAGAAACTTGTTGAGGTCTCAAAAAATCTTGTAAGAACACACACATTTTAGTTCATAATCCATAAAATAGTAATAAATATAAACCTTTATTGAACTTTTGTTATTGATAAAGATTCATTACTTCTTACTTCCAGATAACATTCTCTCTCTATCAATTCATTTTACGTCACCTCTATCTGCTCATTTGAATTTGGATCCACCACAATGGTAAGAATTTGTGAATTGATTTTTTTAGGCTCTTTGTAATCATGCTTATGGGGTCACCGATATATGTGATGTCAACATTGCATAATACTATCGCCTCCATTTCAACAATTAATTGCTCACTTGTTACTGGTATTTTTCCCTTTCCCTAAGCATTAATTTGTGACAGAAATATCAGTAAAAAAATCAAAATAACTCCAAAACCCTATTGAAAATAACATAATAATATAATATTTTGTACAATTACAATTACACTAATTTTTAGACTAAGGTTTACCTTTGCCAAAGAAGGGGTGGGAAGAACATCCCCGCCTTTGTGATGTTTCGATGGATCCATGTCACCCTATGACAAAGATTAAATATTAAAACATCACCGTAATGAAAACAATAGACAACTTAGCAAAAAGACTTATTAATAAAATGGTATATTGTATATTGGAGTTATTAATTGGAGGTAATTAGTTTAAATATTATATGTATAGTACTTACCAGTCCCATGATAGTAACTTTCTTTGTATCTATGTGATTCAAATTGTAATCTATTAGCAGCTCTTCCCCTGCAATTATTGATTTTATCACACATACAAAAACATGATTTCCCTCATGCGCCTCAAAAATACAATTGGGTCTCTTATTAGTTGACCTAGGATGCGTACTATTTATAAAACCTATAATGTTCCCTATTTCTTTTGGCCTTCCGTCGATGTACATAGCAAGTCTTTTACTTTGATCATTTTATTTCCATTGTAGATAATTTCCTAGCAATGCATACATATGCATACTTTTTTTATATTAAAATATCTGCATCCAATTATTGTAATTATAACAAGGTCATACATACTCATCAATTCAACAACTTTGTTATAACTGACCTTAATGCCATTCATGTAAAATAAGCCCAAACCATGTAATGACGATGGAGCTATTTGATATATCCTCTCATTAACACAAAAATTAGTGTTAGGTGGAGGTAATTCCTTAGGTACCCATTCTTCTTGAATATGTGTGTACCTCAAGGGAACCTTGATGTCTCCTTTTGTCTCATCATCATAAGAACATGACCCCCCTTTAGCAAGGAAAAATTGCATGTGTTTATTGAATTTTCTTTTAATGTTTTGACCTCTAGTTGATCTCTCTATTTTAGACCTACTACATGTATTACTTTCATCTTCTATTCTTGCATTTTCCTCACTCGAGGAAGAAAGATCTAACAAATACCTATTTGGTGGTACCTACAACCCATCAAATGAGAGATACAGTTGAAGGAGCAAGATATTTTGCTAAATGAGGGTAATGTTGATGAAGTTGGCCTAAAGTTGATGTTGAGGGTAAAGTGAAAGCAAGCAAATAATAAACTATTTCTATAGGCTGTATTGACTTATACCTATCCATCCATGTCACTATGTAGGATCCTTGTCAAAGGGGTTAAATTTCCTTCATATGTAAATCATTTATCTTAAGTTAGTTAAAAATTACATGACACGTATGCTACAAATTACATAAAACACATGAACAATATGCATACATCATAATCATTGTATATTTTTTAATTCATTACCTCTACTTGATGTGTGCTAGCTATGCAAGATCCTCAACAAAAGGGGTGATGATGTTTGCAGTCCTTTGCCTATTTCCACAAAGGGTGAGAATCATGCACAAAAAATATATCATAGGTAATCATCACAAACAATTGAGCAGAATAACACATATTTGAAACATGTGTATCATAAATCACCCATGTTTTCATCATTAGAATTGAACACAATGAATTAATTATACCATACCATTAGACTTCAACACAAAATAAATTAATCATGAAAATATATAAGTCAAACAAATTTCTATGAATAAATCAATACCTCTTACATTTCATTGATCGTGTCCTTGATCATCTTCTTCATCCATCTCATCATCATAACATCATCATCATTGTCATCATCGTCGTCATCATCATCGTCGTCGTCACCGTGACCACTATCATCATCATCATCCTCATCGCTTTCATCATCATCATCACCACCACCAGCATCATCACCACCACTATGACCACCAACATCATCATCGCCATCATCATCATCATCACCATCACCATGATCATGATCATCACCATCACCATCATCAACATCATCACCAGGATCATCATCATCTACTTCATCTTTTTATTCTTCGGTATCTTCTTCTTCCATCACATTATACTTTACCAGTCTTCCTCTTGGATCACATCTAACAACAAATGACCAACCTAGTTTATGTGGAATGCCAAAGTAAAATACATGTTTACATTGGCTTGGAAGAACATAGGGATCATCCTCAACTAGCTCAAAAAACATTGTATTAATCATTGGAAATCCATTTTCATGTTTAATAACAATTCTCTTAAGATTCTTTTGATTCAGTTGTAGCCTATACCATTTGACGAAAAATATAATTAATTTGAAAGAATTAAAGTTTCACTCAAGTATATCATCCAATCTACCATAGTATCAATTTTTAGACTCTCGACGATGTAAGTCATTTCTAGAAGAAATATTAGTGACCTGAAAGACTACACTTATCCTAGAATCACATGTTTTCTTCATTTCATCTAAATTTTGATGTGAAATTTATGGCCATGGTAGTACATAGCTTTGTGTTTCTTGACATGCAAATTTTCAAACATGTCAAAATTATTTGCATCGATCTGTGAGTTGATATTAAACATATGGGTCATGATAAATAAACTTATAGGTACCTTTCTACTTCTTAAACCATATGCTAGATCAATTACAATTGGTGTAACATTGGAATCTCCATTATGATGAGCTTTTTTAACTATTGAAGCAACACCTTCCCATGTTAAGGAGCGACCATTTAGTTGAGATTGTTCAATCCATACCATCATCCAATCAAGATTGTTTACAATATACAAATATAGTGCGTCTCACTCACAAACAATTGTATAAAATAAATAGACCACTTAGAAACAACTTATATTAAAGATTTATAATAATTAATTAACTAAAATAATATCTTACAATTACCTCTCACTTTCTTCAATCTACCTTTCCCCATCAAGTAATCCCCTTCAAATTTGTTAATGGAGTTGGGATCTCAAATGTGATCTACATGAATATTTCTAAAAATTTGGGAAGATATTCACTAATGTACACCATGGTCTGGTATACCGTATATCCCTCCACCATAGAACCCTCAAGATGTGTTTTTTGTCAAACTAAGCCCTTCAAAAATTTCAAGTGCCTCTCAACCATCCACATTGACCAAGTTGGTATAGGTCCACACAATTCAATCTCCTCAACTTAATGTATGAGGTATTGTTCGTGTGTATTGAAAAAAGTTGAAGGTAGACACTTTACATTTCACACATAAGCTAAGGAATTTTTCTCTTCTAATGTTTTATATTTTTTTTATCAATTTATTTAGATGACAACCACCTAGAAAAGATTCAACATGAAAAAAATATATAAACAAGACTTTACAAAAAAATATACAATAAATTTCCTTATAAAAGTAAAGCAAGACACAAATATAATATCTATACAAAAAATATAAGAAATAGCACTTCTAACCTCATGTATTTCCCAATATCATAAAACCTTATTTATCATTGTTGTCGAAGTGAAGTGAGAGAGATAGAGGTAGAACATACTGCAATAATTATAAAATGATCTTTTCAATTTATTATAAAATAATACAATAAAAAGTACATGAAGATTTACAAATATATTATAAATAGAGAAGACCATGACTTATCTTGATGAAAGTATTCCAATCATGCATTTTCAACCCTGACCCAAAATCACCTTTCTTTGATATGAGACTGCTTATGTTTACAACAAATCCTATGGAAATTTTAGTTTTTTGTATGGCTTCTTTTTATGGCATCACTTTGTTGTTGCGTTAATAACCAAGAAAGGAACTCATATTAATCCAGTCTCTATTGCTATTTGATTCAATGAAAAATTTCACTGCATGATTGGATTCATGAATGTCAATACAAATTTTGATAATTTTTTTTTTGTCACACCTTCCATCCAATATTTTTCACAGTGTCTTTGTTACATTCTTTTTAATATGTATAGCATCAAATAAATGCACGATTGAGAGGTGCTCATAGTACAACAACCTACTAAATTATCTAGAATAGTTTTTTAGTCTTTTTGAAAGTTGGTCATAAATGCCTTGATGACCTTCACGAACATCAATTACATCATTAGTAAACAAAAGATAATATCCAAATATAAATTTCAAACAAAAACCATAAGATGAAATGACATTACCTCGATGATTTATTCTATTGTATTCCAAATTACATAAGTGATGTGTCACTATTCATGGCTTTGATGTTGTCTCTTCTTTCCCATTGAAAATATGTTTTTTGATAGTTTGATACTTATGATTTTGTGGAGAAAGTGCTTATGCTCATCGAACACCTACTTTTCTAAACTTTTTGAATGATGAGATTTCATCTTTCGACCACAAACTAGACATGAAAATTTTTTTTTTGTCTGAAGATGATGAAGGGTGCTCCCCTTAATACCACAAACACATAACAGAAATAGAGAAACAACAACAATATGCAAGAACAGAAAATTGGCTTCTTATTATCTCCACAAATGTGGAATTACAAACTTTCAGAATTACAATATGCAAAGCCACATGGGCATTCCCTTACAATATTCTGTAGGACAAAGCCTCGAACTATTACCCAGAACTATTCTGAACTGCCTAAGACAATAATACAGCCTTCCTTATATAGGCAATTATCCACCGCCTGGGAAGGTTCCAGAATTTTAGCCAATAAGGCCGACCAAATTTAGAATTATTTTATTTTACATTTTATTACATCATAGTTGGCTCAAGATAACCTTTGAAACCCGAACAAAAATTTTGAAGAAAATTATTTTTCGCCATTTCAGGTGGCCCAACTTCCGAAGACCATAAGTCATCACCAGTTGACCCGATCGGCTATTATAACCCCATTTCGGAAATGCCACGAAGTTCTCTACAGGCTTGACTCGCGCAAGTGCCCGTCACCCAAATTTTTGGCCTCATCCGGGGCTTCTAAAGCCTTCAAAACTGAGTTCAAAGTTTCTGTACCCTGCTGCCAATACCGAAAATCTTCAATATCTTCCAATATACACTTGATCTGGCAATGAAACTTTACTGGCAGACTTACATGACCAAAATGAACCTCCAAGAAAGAAATCAGATCATTCTGAGCACATACAAAAATTACCAAAAATAGTAACTTTTCATAAATAGCAGCTCTGCACAAAATAGCCCTTATTAAATATTAAAAAATAGAAATATTTTTGGGTGATGCAAGATTGCTCTTACACCCAGGATGCTCCTGCATCAGACACCCAGGGTAATTTGAGAAGTGACCTTGTCACGACTCAGGTGTGCAGAGGAAAACCAAGACGGCTAACCTCCTCCTTTGTCAACCATGATGAATCTTCAACAGGTCGTCCTTGCCACTTGACCAAATATTCTTCATATGTCATGTTCCTTGTGCTTCTACCAACACGATTGTCCAGTATATCTTCGATCTCCTTAGTGTCTGAACTAGTTGCTGGAATACTCCACTGTGCTGTTGTGATCTCATCTTCAACACCTCCTTCATGATACTCTATCAGATCTGAAATATTAAACACTGGTGAAATATTCAGCTCACTAGGCAATTCTACCTCATATGCATTTCCTGAATCATGCTTCTTCAATATCTTACATGGTCCAAACTTCTTCATTTTCAACTTGTTATATGTACCAACTGGAAACCGCTCCTTCCGCAAATAAACCATGACTTCATCACCAACCTGAAATTCTTTATACCTCCTTTTCTCATCTGCCTTAGCCTTATACTGTGCGTTCATCTTGGTAATATGCTTCCTCACCTCTTCATGGATGTTCTTCAAGTGTTCTGCAAAATCCTCAGCTTCAGCACTACTTATTTCTCTTTTATCTATCTTCCTCAATTCAGATGCATTTCTTGGACTACTTCCATATACAATTTGGAATGGTGATTTACCAGTGCTCCTGTTGACAGAATTATTGTATGCAAATTCCGCCTGTGGTAAAATCAAATCCCATCCTGTTGGCTTATCTCCAACCAAACATCTCAGCAAATTTCTCAAACTCCTATTCACCACCTCTGTCTGTCCATCAGTCTATGGATGATGTGATGAACTGAACTTCAAATCTATCTTCAACTTCTTCCACAATGTACGCCAGAAATATCCAACAAACTTAGTGTCCCGATCTGAAACTATGGTCTTTGGCAAACCATGAAGTCTCACTACTTCTCTGAAAAACAATTCTGCTACATGAACAACATCATTAGTCTTCTTGCAGGGAATGAAATGTGCCATCTTTGAAAATCTGTCAACCACCACAAAAATTGAATCATGTCCCCGCTGAGTCCTCGATAAACCAAGAACAAAGTCCATGCTGATATCCTCCCAAGGCTTCTCTGGTATAGCCAATGGCTGGTACAACCCTGTATTCTGCTTCACTCCTTTCGCCATTTGACATACTCTGCAACTCTGTACAAACTTCTTCACATCTTGCTGCAACTGTGGCCAATAATAATTCTCACTAACCAGACCAAAGGTTTTATCACGACCAAAATGTCCAGCCAATCCTCCACTATGCTTCTCCTTGATGAGATTCTCCCTCATAGAACTTCATGGAATGCACAACTGACTCCCTCTGAATAGCATATCATCCTGGATGATGAAATCCAACCATTTCATCCTGTCTAGAGTAACAGGTTCTGTACAAGCTTTCCAAGCTTCACCAAAATCAGGATCCTCTGGATACAAATTCTTGAGTTCCTTGAACCCAACCACTTCAATTTGCATTTCTGTCAGCAATAGTTACCTTTTGCTAAGAGCATCTGCAACCCTATTAGACTTTCCACTCCTGTGTTTCAAAATAAATGTATAACTCTGCAAAAATTCAACCCATTTCAAATGCTTCTGATTCAATTTTCCTTGACTATTCAAATATTGCAAAGCTTGATGATCAGTATACAAAACAAACTCCTTAGGAAGTAGATAATGTCTCCACTTCTTTAATGCCTGAACTATAGCATAAAATTCCTGATCATAAACAGAATATTTCCTCTTGGCATCATTTAACTTCTCACTGAAATAAGCAACAGGTTTACCTTCTTGGCTCATAACAGCTCCTATTGCAGTACCACTAGCATCACAATCTACTTGAAACACCTTATTAAAATTTGGAAGTGCTAAAATAGGTTGTTCTGTAACTTTTTGTTTCAACAACTGAAAACTATTTTCTGCCCCATTAGTTCACTTAAACTCTTTTCTATCCCCTCTCATTGTTTCAGTCAAGGGTCCACAAATACTACTAAAATTCTTGATAAACTTTCTGTAAAAGCTAGCTAGACCATGAAAAGATCTTACCTCAGTAGCACTCCTTGGAGTAGGCCATTCAAGGATAGCCTGTACCTTCTCTGGGTCCATTTTTAGACCTTCTCCTGAAACTACAAACCCCAAATACATTAACTCCTTCACAAAACTGCACTTCTTCAAATTAATCAGCAATTTCTCTTCTCTCAACTTCTCAAATACCATACGAATATGCATCATATGCTCATCCAATGTCTTACTAAAGATCAAAATATCATCTAGGTAAACAATGACAAACTTACCTAGAAATTCTTTCAGAACCTCGTTCATGAGCCGCATGAAAGTGCTCGGCGCATTGGTTAGCCCAAAAGGCATGACTAACCACTCATATAGTCCTTCCTTTGTCTTGAAGGTAGTCTTCCATTTCTCTCCTTCTCTGATCCGAATCTGATGATATCCACTTTTCAGATCTATCTTTGAGAAATATACAGCTCCACTCAAACAGTCCATAATATCATTCATTCGTGGCAATGGAAACCTGTACTTGATTATGATCTTGTTTATTGCCCTAGAATCTGTACACATCCTCCATTCTCCATTCTTCTTTGGTGCTAATACTACTGGTACAGCACAGGGACTCAGACTCTCACGGATCAATCCTTTCTGTAATAGTTCATGTACTTGTCTGTTCAACTCCTCACTTTCTACAGGTGTCATTCTGTGTGCTACCTTATTCGGAAAACTCGCTCCTGGGATCAAGTCCATCTGATGACTGATCTTCCTGACTAGTGGTAATCCATCAGACACATTATCGGATACAATATCCTGAAACTCATTCAACAAATCTGCAACTTCTACATGAACATCTTCTACTTCCTCTTTACCAGCTTTTAGAATTAAAGCAAAACATACATGCTCATGCCTCATACCATCTAGGAAATTTTTTCCATCAACAAAAGTTATCCTTGCATTACCACATACCTTTTCTTCAGTCTCCTTCAATGGTTTTAGCTTATGTCGCACTCCATCCTTTGTCAGGGAATAGGTATTCGCACGACCATCATGTACAACACATCTGTCAAACTGCCATGGTCTACCCAACAACATATGACATGCATCCATAGATATGATATCACACAATACCTCATCTTGGTATCTGCCAATCTTGAACTTCACTAGGCATTGTTCATTGACCATGACCTTGTGGTCATCCTGTACCCAGGCAATCTGATATGGATGTGGGTGTTTTTGTCTCTTGAGCTTCAACTTTGTCACCATCTCTTTTGACACCAAATTGTCAGTGCTTCCACTATCAATAATCACATCACAACATTTACCTTCACACTTGCACCTGGTGCGAAACAGGCTCCTCCTTTGCTCAGGTTCATTCTCACCACTCAACAGGACTCTTCTGTTAATCAATGTTTCTCCTCTTTCAGCATCTTTCGAATTTGATGATCTGGCATCTTCATCTACATGTGCAACTCTGGCCTGGTCTTCATTTCTCCTGTCCATTCTACCTTGGCGCTGAGGACATTCAAATGCCCTATGACCTTCTTCTCCACAGTGAAAACATGTTCCACGGAAGCCACCTCTTCCAGATCCTTGTCCTCTTCCTCTTCCTCTCTGATCTCTATTATTCTGATCATGGAAGCGATTGGAATTATTTCCTCACTGATTTTGACTGCTACTGGCCTCATCCTTCTTTTTCAGATCTTCATTTCGGCCACCATATGACCGTCCACCAGATCATCCACCATGACCTCTTCCGTTTTGTCTGCTCTCGAACTTCTTGTTCAGCTTTTCCTCTACTTTTAGGGCAAATTGGTATGCCTCCTCAATACTGTTCATTCGAACCAGATTCAACTCCTCCTGAATGCTTGGCCTTAACCCGTTAAGGTATCGGGCAACTTTCTCCTTATCAGCTTCGGCATGGCCTGTTCTGATGAGGAGTCGATAGAACTCCTCTGTATACTCCTGAACAGATTTTCCTGCTTGCTTCAAACTTTGCATTTTCTTCAGTAGGTCAAGCTCATAATCAACAGGAATGAACTGTCGCTTCAATTTTTCCACCATCCGATCCCATCTTGTGATTTTATCTTTCCCTCTTCTATTTCGCTCCAATTGAATTTCTTGCCACCAGATCTTCACATGACCTTTCAGTCT
This sequence comes from Chamaecyparis obtusa, assembly GCA_027943335.1. Lineage (NCBI taxonomy): Eukaryota > Viridiplantae > Streptophyta > Pinopsida > Cupressales > Cupressaceae > Chamaecyparis > Chamaecyparis obtusa. Next base: position 202,345 of record BSBK01004953.1, on the reverse strand, counting down.
GGCCTTCGCAAATTTGACCCTATCAGGATCCTCAACATCTTCATACTCAAAATATTCTTCACATTCATTGATCCAGTCAATCAATTCCTCTGGGTTAAGATTTCCAGAAAATGTAGGAACCTCAATCTTAGGTCTTTTCCCAATCTTGGAAATCGCCCGAAAAAATCTTTCTTCCTCCTGGTTCACAATTTCAGCTTCTCCTTCTTGATATTTTTCTTCGGCTTCATCCTCGCTTTCATCTCTGACATTAAGATTTATTCCTCTGTGAATCTCTTTTTGCAATGCTCGCACTTGTCTCTGCAGCTCTCTAACCTCGGGTGTTACAACACCAGCTCTTCCGCCACGTTCCCTTCGTGGAGGTATTTTCATGATGCGCGCTGAAACCCTAGCCATGGTCCTGGTGCAAACTGCCTCACAGTCGATGATTTGTTTACACACTCAAAAACTCCTGCTCTGATACCACTTGATGAAAGGTGCTCCCCTTAATACCACAAACACATAACAGAAATAGAGAAACAAGAACAATATGCAAGAACAGAAAATTGGCTTCTTATTATCTCCACAAATGTGGAATTACAAACTTTCAGAATTACAATATGCAAAGCCACATGGGCATTCCCTTACAATATTCTGTAGGACAAAGCTTCGAACTATTACCCAGAACTATTCTGAACTACCTAAGACAATAATACAGCCTTCCTTATATAGGCAATTATCCACCGCCTGGGAAGGTTCCAGAATTTTAGCCAATAAGGCCGACCAAACTTAGAATTATTTTATTTTACATTTTATTACATCATAGTCGGCTCAAGATAACCTTTGAAACCCGAACAGAAATTTTGAAGAAAATTATTTTTCGCCATTTCAGGTGGCCCAACTTTCGAAGACCATAAGTCATCACCAGTTGACCCAATCGGCTATTATAACCCCATTTCAGAAATACCACGAAGCGCTCTACAGGCTTGACCCGCGCAAGCGCCTGTCACCCAAATTTTTGACCTCATTCGGAGCCTCTAAAGCCTTCAAAACTGAGTTCAAAGTTTCTGTACCCTGCTGCCAATACCAAAAATCTTCAATATCTTCCAATATACACTTGATCTGGCAATGAAATTTTACTGGCAGACTTACATGACCAAAATGAACCTCCAAGAAAGAAATCAGATCATTCTGAGCACATACAAAAATTACCAAAAATAGTAACTTTTCATAAATAGCAGCTCTGCACAAAATAGCCCTTATTAAATATAAAAAAACAAAAATATTTTTGGGTGATGCAAGATTGCTCTTACACCCAGGATGCTCCTGCATCAGAAGACCTACAAGATCGTGTATAATTGGATGAAATATATTAATTTTTATATTTACAATTATCATGCACAACTTAAACATACAAAAAAAATGTGTTAGAACTATAACATACCAAAAATATGTGTTAACAGTTTTCCATACCACAAAAATGTGTTAGCCTATGAGCATCATGTATTGTCCATACAAGCATTGGACAGAATTGACATCGTTCACTGCCAATGAAAACTTGTTATTATGAGGTTCTTCTTTAAAGAGTGGCCAAGTATCTTCTATGTCCTTAATTAAATATAGAACCGTCCGTAGGTATTCACATAATGTCATCTTGACTTCTATTGTATGCATGGCAATCCATAAATTGTGCTAAGCTAGTGCACCTGAATAATCATTGTAGACATGGAATAATGGGAATGTATCAAAAAACCTTGTGAGGTACCCTTTTTGTTGTTTGATCTGATTGATATCTATTGATGTGACAACCAAGGCATTTTGTTGTAAATTCATGTTGTTTATGATATATAATATGATCATTGGGACATGCATGTATTGTTTGATACTCCATTTTGACATCTTTCATAATGGAAGATGATTCTCAGTACGAGTGAGGTAGAATGTTTGATGGTGGTAACAAACACTCACCTATCAACCTATGGAAAAAAATAAAATTTGTTAATATAAAGTATATTAATCGTACACTAACATAGAAGATGACAAAAATGGCATACCTTAGCATACATGATATTGCTACATTGGATAAACCATTCATAACCTTGAAGTTTACCAAGAACAATACAATGGAGAGAAGAGTTGTTTGGGAGCCTTGGTACAGGGGTTTGTATGCCTTTTCAAGTATAGGTATATCAAAGTTATCTTCATCATCATGATCAGATGTGCTAGTATCATTATCTTCATCATCTTGATCAGCTGCACCAATACCATCTTCTTCAATCGTGTTCTTTGACACATGATCAGTTGTCTAAATACCAATATCTTCAATTGTGTTCTCTGTCACAGGATTATCTTCTTCCATGGGAGAATTACCTTCTTCTTTGATATTCACACCTCCATGTTCCCCCAGTTGGAAATCCACATTCACCAATGGATGAAAATCATTTCCCCCTTCAATGTGACCATGTTGCCTACAATGTCTCTCAACCATTATGATTAAAAGTCTTTGATTCTTTAAGCCCTTACAATTTTTGTAGGGACAATAATATTTTTCATCACCTTTTCTTTTGAACTAAGACCACAATATAACAATTGTCTGCTTATTTTGTTCTGGGCCCATATTATTAGGCATGGTCTTTCTTGGCACTAGAAGAGTAAGAGTAAGAGTTAAAGTTGTCTTGGCACTAGAAGTGTTAGCACTAAAATAAGAAAAGGAGCTCAACAAGCCCTAAAAAATGAATTAAGTATTTAAAAGAGCCTCTTATCCAACATATATGCTAAAAGAAGCCTCTTATCAAACATGTATGCTAAATGAAGCCTCTATCACACAACCAAGGAATAAATAGAGGAATCTAAGGAAAAAATAGAAATTTCATAAAATTTCAAATGCCAATTTCTTTAACAATTTCTTTAACAATTCAAATGTCTCAAGTAGACAAGATTCTCAATGGAACTGCTTTGATAACATATAGATACAAATAGGAGATTGAAATTGATCAGCCTTCACCTCTGCATATATAGTCTTCACCTATGCATATAAGAGTTGATTAGAGAAGGTATATACATAGGTGTAAAACATGAAGATTTGACCAAGCACTACTAGGAGCTTAACCCTACAACAAATGGACTTGTGATGATTTTCAAAATAGTACATTTGTTGCAGGGTAAGCTCCCAGTAGTGCTTAGGAAAATTTTCATGCTCATCACTTGTGCATATACCTTCTCTAATCAACTCTTATATATAGGTGAAGGTTGTATATGTTGTATATGTTGTGTGTGTGTGTGCATGTGTGGCTTAGCATTATGCCCTAGCTCCTCCAAAGTTGCTTACAAGCATTATAAGGACCTTTGTTTATAGTTTGGGCAATTAAAATGTTGATAATATGTAAAATATAATTAAATGGGGCCTTTATCATTGATCTTAAAATGACAAATATGCCTATATAATGCTTTTATGCCTTGTAAATGATTGTTTGAAAGCACAATGGTGAAGGAAATTGGCCCAAATTTTATGCTTGTAGACTAATGGCCACCAAAGGAGATTCAATATTTTTAGTTTAAGAGAACTTTCATTGATAGCAATAGTAGATCTTGGAGTTTAGAATAGTAGATTCCAATAAATAATAATGCCAAGATCCATTAAAGGGCAATTTAGTATATCTTAATCATGGGGCAGCATTTGTATTGAAAGATAACAACACATTATAGTGTGAATGTCATATTTTGAAAGTTTCAAAAACATTAAATGATAAAGGGAGGTCCATGATGTTTGTTGTCAATAGTCTGACCTGATGTGTGGGTGTTCATTCCTTCATGTGGGACAAGTTTTCACACCCCATCTTATGTTTTTTTTTTTCTAATATGTTATTTCCATTTCTTTCCAACAACTTCAATGTTCAACATGGATCAAATTGATAGCGACATGAAAAATTCTAGAACTATCACAAGGGAGACTTAGAAAATCATGTTTATGCTACCAAAGACCTTAAAGAATGTCCTCCAAATTTTTAGAATATTGAAAATGATCAATCACTGCTTCCATCAACTGATGACTTTCTGGAGTAGGTTAAATTAGAGCCTTTTATTGAACCCAACCCCTATTCTTAAAAGGAATCTTATCAGGATACTTCATAGCATATTTATTGTGCTAACATGGGAAAAGGTCTGCTCACCCATAAAATTTTCTAGATTACATTGAACCATGTCGACATTCAAGTTGCAAAAAATCTTAGTCAACTTATAGGTAGACAATATAAAAAACATAAATACATTGGGATAATAATGTATTAAAAGGAATTTTTTGATCTTTTTGACATAAAATTGGCACATTATAGATTAAAAATAGATAAGGGAAGGAGATGTCACCCAAAGAGATTCATTTACAAAGTAACTGTTAGGAATGGGAATACTGAGGGGGAGGGGGGGTGAATCAGTGTTCTATAATATTATTATTTTTCTACTTCTTGAAACTTAGCCTAATTACTTAATTATGGAATTGAATATTAAAGAAAATAAAGTAAACAATCATAACACATAACACAAAATATGATTAAGAATCCTGAAGAAAATGAGCAGGAGGAGGCCACGAAGGAAACTGAGAATATGGAAGAAGATGATGATGATGAAGAAGGGGGTAAAGAAGAAGAAATTGAAGAGGAAGAAATTGGAGAAGAAGAAATTGAAGAGGAGGAAGATGGTCTAGAAAACCAAAGACCAGAAGAGAAAGAAGAAGACTTAACTGAGAAAGAGGAAGGGAAGGGCTAGTCGAGCTATGAGGAAGGTGATAGCCAAAAGGAGGCTACCTTAGGCTTCAAGATGGATGCTACTATTCTATAGAAGGTTAAGAAGACTCATGGCCATGACATTCATATAGAAAAGTGGATATCACAGGAGATACAGGAAATGAAACATCACCTCGAGGCCATGGAAGACACGATGAATACTCTAAAAAAAAAGTTGGAAAAGTTGTAAAAGAAGTTTTTGGATAAGGTAAAAAACAATAACCCGAATGAGGATATTACTGCTGAAATTAAAATGATGGTTGACAACAAGCTTAAAGAAATAACTAAAAAAATCAGTTACAATGGGTACATAATAAATGAGGTCCTCAAGCACAATAATTAAGGCCTTAGTGCCTCTATTATGAACCTAAAAATGTTGTACAACTATTTGGAAAAAAATCTGTTGGAAAATCCTACCATAATGATTGATGATGATGTTGAAAACTTTGGACCAAGAACTAGAACTAGGAGCTGCATCAAGAGGAAGGTCCCTGATACACCAAAGGAGTTGAAAGATTTAAAAGAAGCCATTTGGAAGATGGAGGAACTGCAGAAGAAGGCGAAGAAGACTATTAATAACAAGTAGTATGTTCTAGTTGGTAGTTGGTAGTTGTTCTAGTAACTGTTTCTTTTTTCTTTTTTTTTGCTTTGTCTCGGGTTGGGTAGGTGTGAGGCCTCACCCCGTGACATCATTTCATAGCAGATTATTTTCCATATTTGGACTTATGTTGACACTTTATTTTATCATGTTCGACTATTGGGATAGAGACATTATATTATGATACTATGTGATGACTTATGATTATGTGATGATGATATAAGACTTTTACTTCCATGCTATTTATTAGGTCATGAGCATAGTAATTGTTAAATCTTTGATTTATGTATGATAATTTGATGTTACATTCATGTTAGAAAAATTTGTGAAAAATGATCATGATTATTATGTTAGGTGAATTAATATGTATAATTTTATTCTTGACTTTATATGCCTTAGAAATGCTATGTTGAAAATGATGAGAATTATTATGAAATGTAGTTATAAATTTATGGTGTTAAGAATGTGATTTTTAGATGTATTCTATTTACATACATACATACATACATACATACATACATACATACATATATATATATATATATATATATATATATATATATATATATATATATATATACACATATACATATGACATTTCATGAGCTACTAATATTTTGTCAAGTGTGCAAATAAGACCTTGGATATATTGGGGGAAATTAAAGATGGATATTTGTAAAACCATGTTAAGCCAAGGTTATCTCCAAAGGGGGAAATTAACCTCGTTGTAAAGTGTAATTTTTGTAAAGTGATGCATGAATGTAATTATTGATTATGTTTATGTTATTTCATTATTTTAGTCTACTTGGCATGCCATGTGTATTGTGTTGTAATGTGATTTATTTGTGGTGTCAATTGACATGTCATGTGAGTTGGCATGCCCAAGTGCTTTATGTGTGTGAGTGGTCTCTATTTTTAGGAGCCTTGAGTGAGAATCTCTTTCATTTTCGGATGCCATCTTTGAGTGATCTTTTGAATAGATTTTAATGACCATTTAAGGTAGTGGAGGTTAAAAATAGGCTACTCCATAGTGGTGCCATGTGTTGGGGGTCAAATTTTGACCATTATGATGTATTTTGACTATTTTTTCCCTTCCAAAAGATGCTCTTTTGAAAAGTGACGAAATTGGAAGAGGCATGTCAAGCCCTCTCCTTATTTTGAATTTTGAATTTGAATTTCTCCCTTTTGTTTGAAAGGATTAGGGTTTGTCTTCTTAAGGAGATGGAGGGAAAATTTGTGGGTAATTGCCCACTCTCCAATTTTTGGAGACTTGAAAGTTTGTGAGATTGTGAATTTGGTTTTGGTCTTTTTGGAGGATTTTGGTTGTTGCATAGCAAAGGAGGAGGCTAGTTGGAGAAATCTCATCTCAATCCGCTTGCCATTAGCTTGGATTGAGGTTGGATTTTGAACACTCTATTTTCTATTGCAATGTGAATATTTACTTTCTTATGTTGTATGCATGCTAGTTTTTATGTATTTGAAATGTCTTTCTAGTCTATGTATGCATGTGCATTTCTCTTCATTTCTTTTTTTGTATTATTTTCTTGGGGGTGTGTAAGGCCAAACTCACCCTTGGGAGGGAAGAGAACCTTGATGGGTGAAGGGAAAAATTTGGGACTACTTATCTAGTGTAGAGTCCTTCCTCTAGGAGGAAGGGGATAAGGCATGGATGTATGAGAATCCATGTTGCCATCCTTATGTTTACAAAATTGGGGGTCATAAGGGTGTTGTTATTGTGTTGATTATGAGAAGGGTTGATGGTTGAATTATATGGCCTTGTGAAGACATTTGAGCAGATTTGAAGCCTTGTTGAAGGCTGGTTTAATTCTTATATTTTGGCATTCTCCTAGATGGGTAGCTTCCACCTTCACCCCTACTATGGGTCCAAGGTGACTCATGTTGTGCTAGCCTTGGGAAAGGGAATTTGATGTTTATGTTTGGTTGCTGATTTTTATTTTATTATGTGCTTGTTGAATGCATGTAAAGCCCATATCCACCTTTGTTTTCCCCTAGCTCGGGGGTGGCCATGAAATGGCCTAGGTTGGGAGGTGACCCTCCATGGTCCATTTGTTTTGTTTTGCAGATTTTAAAAGTTGTATCTTGCTGATTATCTTGGAGCTAGATGAAAAATTGGAACTATCTCCTATATGTTAATTGGTTATTTGGCTTGTGCCCTTTGTAAAAGTTGTTTAATCAAGGCTATGTTAAAAAGCCTAGCATAAGAATGCTTGTAAAAGTTAGCTAGTTATATTAAGATGAATAATGAGAAAGGTGTAATGTGTTACCTTCATGTCAAAATAGAATTGCTAGTAGGGATGTTTAGAATTGAATGAAAGAAATGCAATGTTACTGATTTGGTTTCTCTACATGTAAGATAAATGATGTCTTTATGCTATGAATTTTGTTTTCAAGGAAGTTTATTTACAAATCAATTAAGTTTGTGTTTAGAAGAAGAAAATAATAAATTTTATTTTATGAAAAGCTATCAAAGAAGATATATGGTTATCAATATTGTGTTTCAAAGCTAGTGAAAATGTTTCTAGAATTAATCACATTTGTATTGTGTATAGAAAATAAAAAGGAGGTTAGTTTAGTATAGTAGAAGTGGCTAATATTTGCATGTTCATGATAAATATGTAAGTATCTATATGTTAATATAATTCCCAATCTATTAGCATATAAATAAATTATATATACATATCGTGCTCTCCAATCTTTTAGTTAATAACTTCCATGTTTCCTATATAATAAATTTGGTAGATATATCAATGCATATATTTATATATATATTTGGTGTATATATGTGTGTGTGTGTGTGTGTGTTAATAATTTCCTTATATTGATTATTCATTAGGAATCGTATTAATATATATATATATATATATATATATATATATATATATATATATATATATATATATATATATATATATATATATATTAACACGCTCTTCTTTTTATTTATTTACTGCTTTCCATATTATCACATATATGATTATCTTGCTACATATATAACAACACAGTTCACTTTATACTTTTTGAATTACCTAGCTATACCCCCCAACTATCTTTTAGTCTGATAGCTGTGTAATATAAAACTTAAACAATTGTTATCGCAAAGCATTGAATGAAACTTCATATACATTACTTGACATTTAATTGCTCGTTGCTATTGTAATTAGTTATATCAAAATAGTAGTTATGAAAGCTGAATTTAATATAGCATTGTGCATTGTATAGAAACCTTGCATTTGAAACCCTACAAACTATATTGTATCGTATATGCTTCATGGAAGCTTTTATACTTGGAAAACTCATTTCATATGCCGTAACCTTTGTTGTGTGTCTGCTCTTACTAATATTAACAAAGTTTAATATAGTAACTGAACCAAATAAATGAACATTTTTTCATCTCCCAACAACCCTAGTCACCGGTGTCGCCGCTTCCTGTGATGGCAGAAGAGCCAGTGCCCAATCCGTCACCCCTAATGGGAGCAGCAGGGCCTAGACCTCATTCCAAACCCTGCCATTGCCGAGGCCGGCCCATGCAGGTCACCGATAGGATTGCACTGTGCTTTGAACCATAAACTAAATATAATTTGGTTATCGTGCGATACATGCTGAAATAAATTACGATTTGCGGCAGTTCTGTGTACCATCTTCGGACCTGGCATTGTTTGCTGGATAGAATTTGTGCGGGGGTAGTATCTTTCAATCCAAACTCTTAGCATGTCCCGTTCCTATAAAAAAAAAAGAAGGTAAAGATATGAGCTATAAGTTATTACATAAAACTAACAGATATACTCTTTGACAATAGTTTTTAACACAATAAAGATCTGATAATAATTCATTTCCTATAGGCCATTCTTTGATCAGAGATCTACCTAGCTTGTACTGTAATCTTTGGCCAAACATGAAAACCTTAGGAAACCATAGCAGAGAATAAGTAGAAGGTTAGAGATTAAGGTTTCGGGCCTAGCTATATTGGCCCAAACCCTAATTTCACTTTAGGGTTTTTGATTGGCTATTTTATCTATTTTTATATAATTCATTAAATTTCTTCTCCTCATTTTATTCTTCTAATATGACTTCTTTAATGTTAATTGTTTATTCTTTTTGGCAGTTCCCTATTACTTTGGAATATGAATTGATTTTTGGAATTAAGGTGCTATCTAGATATTTTATTTCTAGATTGTTATTTTGGTGTATAGATATTAGATCCTTTTTACTTATTTAATTATTTATTTAATTTAGTTGTGTTAATGAACTTTTATTAATGTATCATCATTTTGTTAATGGGCCCTTATTATTTTTAATGTGCTTTCATTTCCTCAAGGACATTACCTAGGTATATTATCAACCCCCCCTACAATTATTATTAAAATAATAATTGTGACATTATTTTATTATTCGATAACTACGAGTTATCATAATTATTATATAAATTTAATATTTAAATTAAATATTTTAAATCAAGTATTAATTGTCTTTATCCTTTATAGAGTGATTGTTTTTGGGATTATCCCTCGTAGCCCTTTTGATTTAACCCTAGTTAGTGACTTCTTTGGCCTAGTGCACTTGGCACATAGGGGATGTGTCTGTTTTGTCTTAATTTTGGGCATGACAGTAGGGTCCTTTTTTATTCATAGCAGGTGTCTCTTTTTGTAAAGATGAAATGTAAAATCTTTCTGATATTATGTAAATGGTTTCAGGTTCCATTCAAAACCTATTTTTACCTTAATCAAAAGCACTAGATATGATTACAGGGAAACCTTGGCCAAAGGAAAAACCCCAATGGGAATTAATACCCACTAATTTTACTTTGTATTGTGAACCTGTTAATGTTCCTTTTCCCTATTAGGAGAAGTCTTTACAATGCTGAGTACAATGACCTTGTCAAAGGTCAAACCTTGTTAGGAGTCTTGTAGTAACAAACCCTGTTAAGGGTGTAAGGCTCACTACCAAAGATCAATGCTCAATAGAGAAGGCTACAACCTCCTGGATATCAGATACATACTATATCTGCAAGGGTGAACTACTGTTATGACACTATTGTTTGATCAGTTCCTTTTGTGCACTAATGCTTTAACCTCTTGTACAGATCTATATCATTCTTACTACTCTAACACATACTTCGCATACTTCTGCTCTTCTATTTCAACTTGCACAACAACTTCATGCTCAAATTCAAAAGCGCATGTCTCATATATAGGCGCAACCAAAACTAATTACTAAGTCAGCCTATAGCCTATTACACACAATGCTTCCAAATGAATTGGCTCAAGCGTGTTTACATACAATGATATTAACATGTTTATAACACATTTACAATAGGCACATAGCCCTTACAAAAAATAATAATAATCACTAATCAAAATCTTTCTTGTCGGCTGCATGCTCTATTTTGTTATGTCGCTTACTATTTGTGTCACTTCAACTCGCTGTAACTTCTTCATGCTATCACATCTGACCATGCATTCTTAGACTTAGCATTATAACATACTCAAAATATTATCTTCAAGGGCGCATACCAAAACTCAATCATACACACGTGTGTTGATGCTTTGTTCATCAAGTGTTTCACTATCTACTATGTCTTCCATACTTAGCTAATTTATGGTCTTCTAAGTTTGTGTGTTGACTACAAAACTTCATATTTTATGCAACTTAAAATGGTCACCTAGACTTTGGGCCCCATTCTTCAATTTATCAATTTTCTTTCATCAATGCTTTGCAATATTTTCAATCAAATCAATTTCCTTGATCAAATTCCAATTCTATCATTTATATTATTATATTCCATGGATTAACCATTTTATCCTAAGTCTTTATTTAATTAAAAGGAATTCCCTCCCCTTTTATTAAATAAAAAGCCCCCACTTACCTCTTATCCTAAGTTGCACAAATAAAACATTATTCCTATTTTATAAAAAGAAGAAAAGGCCTTTTTGTCTCACATGGGCCACAAAAGTCAACACTTCTTTCTCATTGGAGGAGACTTGTGCACAAGGATTGCTCCCACTTTCAAACTCCACCCTTGATCAAATCTTTTGCCTCTTAATCTCCATGGTCCATTTATCTTTAAAAGGAGAGCTCTTTTCTCATTCAAAGGATCCCACTCTTGATGCTAATGTTGTGCTGCAGGTTTTCTTGGTGACATTGGAGCTTTGAAGATCTTGTCGCATTCTAGTCTTCATTCTTTCATTATAGCTTAGTTTCCATGGCATTTTAGTTTAGTTTCCTTTCATTTTCTAGCTTAATTCACAGAGCTTAATTAGGAAAGGCTTGTAACACTCTCATTTTTCATAGCTTAGTTGCATTCTTGCATCTTCATTCTAGCATAGTTTGCATTACATCCTTCATTTTGATTCTTGAGGATATTGGAATTCTTTCCCTTGTCTCTTTGATTCTCCCATTGCATGATTTACTAGAAAGGTTGCATGCTTAATAGCTCTAGCTAAGAGCCATCTAAACACCCTTGCACTCCATGCCTAGGGAGCTCTAAGTCACTTTCTCAAGGCTTCCAATTCATGGATGCTCTTGGAACCAAAGACTTAGAGAAGTGCACATTTTGAGTGTACACATATGACTTTGTTGCCATAATGAAAACATAAAACTTAATAATATATACTAGTAAATTCTACTTTCCAACAATCTCCCCCTTTTTCATTAATGGCAACAAAGGAATATGGTGAAGTTGCTAAACTACATCTTTAGACCAAAACTTTATATCCTTTATCTTATCCTTTACTGTATATTGTACATCATATAAATCCATTATACCATATTACTCTACTCCCATATTACTCTACTCCCCCTTTGACATTAATGACAAAGGTGCTCAAAAAATGAATCTTCAAGTACTTACATAAAGATGACTTCTAGGTATGCAATTTGAAGGTTTGCAATTTCTTGCTCCCAAAAAACCTTTAATGCATCAACTATCTGTAGATGGGTGCATAATGCATAGGTTAGCTTCTCCATCTTTTCAAAATCTATATAGGGACCTTGATCATATGTTACAATAGTATCATCTATATGCTTGATATTCTAATTGAGTACATCTAGAGAGGGTGCAAGTACATTTCTTAACTGAGTTTGTCTAGTTCTTATATTAGCCATCTCTTTCTTTGCCTTCTCAATTTTGTCTATCTATCCTTGATACACATTATTGCACATGTTACTATTTTGGGAAGGATCTTCCATTGATTTTCTTACTGCTGCCATCATAGATTCTTCTTCCTAAATCTTCTTGGAAAGGTTTGCAGTGAGTTTGTCTTTGTTCATACAGTCAACAATTATCTTCCTTCCTTTTTCTGCTAACTCCTTCAGCATAGCTTAACCAACCTTTAGAGAATTCAGGTCAAGTGATAAATTTCCTATCAATTCAGTCAACCTTTTCTTGAGATATTTCTCTTCTACAATTCTTGATGCTAATTCTTCAAGACTTGAGAAATTTGCTTTGAAGCTTTATAGGATGCTGCTAACATCATCCACTAAATTAACATTTATCACTTTATTATCCTCAGGTAGTAGACTATTCAGTATGCTAACTGATTCTACAAATAATAGATTTCTCATTACTTGTTTCTCTTTTGATTTCTCCATAGCTAACACACTTATTTTCATTAGATCTTCTTCTCCCCATGAGTCTAAATTGGTTGTATCAGGGGTCAAAATTGACAATAATGAAATTGAGGACTTAGGGGTATGGAGTGTGCTGTCCATAACTTCACTCTTTACCTTCATTGGAATTTCAACAGAGGGCTCTTTTGTAGGTTCATCTTCCTTCTCTTCTTCCTATCCAATTAAGTCTTCAATTTGGACTTCTTTTTGCTTCTTAGGGGATTCTTCAGCGCATAGAATCTAAACTTCCTCAGTGCTCACAAAGGATTCCTCAAACTTATCAAGATCCTTATCTATTGCTGCCATGGATATCTCAACATTGTTAATCATAATAGTGTCATCCTTTGTTTCCATTGCTTCTGTCATTGTGAGCACAGAATCCTATGGACCTATCATATGTGCATCAGGGATCTCAGATTCCTTGGCTTTCTTAGAGGGGACTTGGGTTGCAGGAATAGAAGGTGGATACATGTGTCTATCCAAGAATACCTTCTCAAATGCCTTCTCTATTTCCTTTGCAACCAACTCATAATCCTTATTCATTATTAGAAGATTTCTAAGTTTGGTTGTTAGGTGAGGCTTCACCAAATCCAACAATAATGATTTCTCTTCAAATGAGCATACTGGAAGGTTGTCATCCAATGTCTTTTCTCTTATTCTCATGTCCTCTTCAATAGCTTGTCTTTTTAGAGAGTCAAGTATATTCCATACTTGATCAAGAACAACTGTCTTAAGTTCCAAAATTGATTTCTTGAACTTAATCATGTGCTTGATAATCATACTATGGATTTATAATTTATCAATCTCATGATACTTATCATAGAAATTTTCTATTTGATCAATCTTGCCTTCATCAACTACTCTAGTTCTCAACACTTCTAGATTTAGTCTAAATCCCACCTCAAGAGGCGCTTGAGTATTCTTTCTTTTTCTTCTTGTTGACCTTGATTATGGATGGCTTATGACAGTCTGCTTCTTCCTTTTAGTCATTTTTCTGGGCTCAAAAGATGGAGTGGATTCCAGATCAATTCTATATGTGGGTGTAGAGGTGTTGACATCAGTCTTTTTCTTCTTCTCCTTAGGATCATCTGATTCTTCCATTTTTACTTCAGAAGAGGGTGTACTCTCAAGTTGCATTGCAATCTTGGCTTCCCTAGCTTTATCCAGGATTTCTTGTGTAACACCATGAATTTTTAGAATGTTTGATGCTTTTCTTTTTGTTGTTGTACTGTATAAGATAGAGTCTACTTGTCTTCTCTTCTCTTCATAAGTTCCCCATCTAGGTTCATTGGGATCCTTAGGCGTTGATAAGAGGACTTGTGCATACACTTCCAAAATGTGTTCCTCCACTTCATAACCAAGTGGATGAATCCATTTAGTCCTAGGCTCCACTGCTTCCATGCATGTGATATTAGTTTCCACCATGAAACATATACTATCCTTATACTTCTCCTCAATATTCTCAGGTAACCTATACCTTCTCTACCTCTTAATTGTGAATGTTTTGATTTCAAAATCCATGAAATCCTTCAAGGTACTCTTTGATGTTTCCTTAAATGAGATTTGAGGCAATGTAGGTATGCTCTTGTCAAGATAAAGATCAGAGGCTTTACCAATAATATGAAAGTACATGTAGATGATCAGTGACCCAAATATGAACACTTTAGTTTTATCATGTTTTATGGCTCTAATATTTTCTAACAACTATGCATGCAGGATTTCATAGAGGTTAAACTCTCCATTTTCTCTTACAATTCTAATAGCTACCAGAATTGTTTCTCTAGATACACTATTCACTCTATTAATGTTGAAACTTGTATCCTAGAATCATAGCCATGAGTTTTATATCCTTCTCCTCTATAGGCTCAATTGTCATACCATGCTTATTACTCCAGGACTTACAAGCTTGCTCAACTTGTTTCCTCACATCCTTACTAGTAGGAAGAATGATGCCAGTCTTAGAAAGTTCGGTCATCTCATAAATGAGATTTGATGTAATGTGAACATGAACTTCTCCAATCCAAAATAAGTCATCATGAATTATACTAAGTAGGATCTTGATCCATTCAAAATCGTAGAATTCATACGTAGTCGCATACTCAATTATTGGGTGATTTGTGAAGTGCACAAATTCATCCATGAATGTCATGTCTGGATTCACCATTGTCTCAATGTGCGACCTTATTCTGTCCAATCTTACAGGTTCTTTTTTACAATATATGTAGGTGCAAATATCTTCTATGTGCATAACTCCCATCGGAGTTCTAGAGAATGCTACATCTAGGTCATCTAGGACTGACTTGAATGGATGCTTCTTGAATATATATCTCTTCCTCTCTGCAATATCAAATACAATTGGACTAGCCACTACTTACTTGATCAATGCTTAAATAGGGTTCCAAAGGTTTTCTAAAATGTTGTGTCCGAACTAGGGTTCTAAAACCAACTTAACTTCTTTCACTGATGAAAATAACTGCAATCTTCCAACACTAACTACTTTGATCTCATGTGCTCTCCAAGGGCTCAATCTAGAATGCAAATGTGTGGATAATGGATCTCCAGTGACTATTAAAACAACTTTCCACAATTAATGCTTGCTTCCATAACACGTAATGCAACAGAGAATTCCAATCTTCGTTCCTACTAACAATCAGGCTGTGTGATATTGCATACTGCATCAACTAGTATCCAAACAACTACAACCAAAGGTGCATAATTTGAGGGTGATTATACCAGCCGCATAGGGGTCTAGAGCTTATCTAGCTCCCCTATGACCATGAGGGTCATTTATCCAAAAGTAGAAGGTGCATCCACTAAGGATGCATCTACTACTATGGCACTGGCATTATCTTTCTTTACTTCCATCCAAATCTTGCTCACATCTTCTACAGCTTTCAAAAACTTGACTTCTCCGGATTCATCCAAAATTGATCCTTTAGACTTATTAGGTCTTTCTTGTCCTTGCGCTCGTGATCTGAAAAACTTTGAGATGTGTCCAACCTTGTTACAAGAGTAAAAAATAATTGGAAGCCTTGAATTCCTTGTCACATTGATGTGAGTTACCATACTGCATTGTCTAGCTGTGTGACCATTGTAATTGCATATCTGACATGTGATGTTCTGAGGACTTCTAACACTTTGTAGAGGATGATTTCTATGATTATGTTATATCTGACTTCTATGATTTGATCTACAATTCATAGCTCTATAACCAAATTTATTGCAAGAATAACAATAACCATTGAAGGGTCTTACCTCTTTACAATCTCTTGATATATGTCCATGCTTGTTATAGGCATAAAAAGTTTGGTTTATAGGCTTATGTTCATCCTTAGATGGTTCTATTATAGCTTCAGTGTGATTTTTAGTCTTCTTGGCTTATGTAGATTCTTTTGGTGCTTTCGTTCTATCTCACATAGCATTGATTTGATTTTGTGCTTCATTGAATCCAATACCAGTGGTATCTCCTTTAATCTTACATGCATACAACTGTGACTCTATTAGATCCTTACTTGTGTACAATTTGTCAATATGATTCTTTGTTTCAGTCAATTCAGATTCCACCTTTTTCTTGATGTTTTCTAACTCCAAGATTTTCATGTTTGCTTGCCTAAGTTCTTCATCCAACTATTTTTTTTCTTTGATCTATTCTTTATAGGCTTCTTGATTGTTAGTTAGCTTTTCCTCCAAATCTTCAATTTGATCTTTCAGAGATGTCTTTTCTTCATTTAGCTTTTTGACCATTTTTCCCAAATCATTTGTTGAACAATATTTCAAATCTTTTCTCAGTTTCTTAATGAATACTTGTAACCACTGACCTTCAACTTCAGTTCTTCAATTTCTTTTTCAAATCTATCAAGATCTTCAACAGATGCTTCAAGATTATTCTTCAGATGTTTTACTTCTTCCAAAACCATGATCTCCTCAAGTGGTTAAAATTATCCTTAGAGGACCAAAGCCCTAATACCAATTGTTAGGAATGGGAACACTGAGAGGGGGAAACCTTGGCCAAAGGAAAAAACCTGATGGGAATTAATACCCCATAATAATTGTACTTTGTATTATGAACTTGTTAATGTTCCTTTTCCCTGTTAGGAGCAGTCTTTTCAATTCTGAGTACAATGACCCGATCAAAGGTCAAACCCTGTTAGGAGTCTTGAAGTAACAAACCCTATTAGGGGTGTAAGGCTCACTTCCAAAGCTCACTACTCAATAAAGAAGGCTACAACCTCCTAGATATCAGATACACACTATATTTGCAAGGGTGAACTACTGTTATGACACTGCTATCTGATCAGTTCCTTTTGTGCGCTGATGCTTTAACCTCTTGCAAAGCTCTATATTATTCTTAATTCTCTAACACATACTTCACATACTTCTCTTCTATTTCAACTTGCACAACAACTTCATGCTCAAATACAAAAGCACATGTCTCATAAATAGGCACAACCAAAACTAATTACTAAGTCAACCTATAACCTATTACATACAACGCTTCCAAATGAATTGGCTCAAGCATGTTTACATACAATGATATTAATATGTTTATAACATATTTACAATAGGCGCATAACCCTTACAAAACAAAATAATAATCACTAATCAAAATCTTTCATGTCAGCTACATGCTTTGTTCTATTCTGCCGCTTACTATCTGTGTCACTATAACTCACTATAACTTCTTCATTCTATCATATCTGACCATGTGTTATTAGACTTAGCATTATAACATACTCAAAATATTATCTTCAAGGGTGCATACCAAAACTCAATCATACACATGTGCACTGATGCTCTATTCATTAGGTGCTTCACTATTTGTTTTGTCTTCCATACTTAGCCAATTTATGGTCTTCTAAGTTAGTGCGCTGACTACAAAACTTCATATGACTTTGCTTCCATAATGACAACATAAAAATTAGTCATATATACTAGTAAAGTCAACTTGCTAATAGTAAGAGCTACTAATAAGTCAAGTGCATATGGGCATGACTTCTACCCCATCAAAGATTTAATAAGAAATTGTGCCTCTGAAGCTTAAGTGTCAAGAAGAAGGGAAATATAGGAGAAAATCCAAATAGTTGAAGAGAAAAGGGAGAGGGTAGACCTCTCATACTAAGTATAATGTTTGGAGACTAGAGATCCAGTTCTTAGGATCAAATTGATATTGTGAAAGGAGGCAAAATTTATTTTCAATGTGTCAAAGATTTAAGGAGTTTCGCCAATCCATTAAAATTAGCCCCCTCTAATTCAAAAATAATAATAAGGTATGATATATCCCAACTTGTGTAACACCCTTGCATGATGTGTCACCTCTCCCTTCACCAACTCCTCAATTATCTATGGATGAGGAAGATATAATATAAACACGATACATAATAATAATTACAAATCCTCTTCTCAAGGTTGAGATAGAATACCCTAGACTATATAAATAATAATTATGAGTTTTGAAACTTCTAACCAACATTTGGATGATGTAAGGTTATTGACCGATTAAAGATTCATGAAAGATGATAAACTTATAACTTCAAGAGAGTCAAGAGACTTTATTTTCACACTCAAAGGAGAATAAATTACAAATAAAGTTGTAAAGATAACTCTTGAAAATAAAGACCGGGTCATATATGACTTTTGAGCCTTTCTCCAATGATTTATGCAACTTGAACATTCTTCATTTTTAGTGTAAGTTTTTATTTTTTGTTAAAAAATGCCTTTTATATATTCTTTTATTTTTCAAATAAATATATGAGACATGTGCTTGGTCCAAAGCTTATTTGGTGCAGAACACCAAGGACATGAAAGTACACTAGGGTCATTGATAGATCCTAGGAGAGATAGAGGCATGACCATAATGGGTCATTTAAAATGTAATGAGACCAAGATTGGTCATTTGATAATGTTTTGATAGTATGGTGATCATTTTGTAATATGATCATGAATAAATTTTTGTAAGCCATTGTTGGCACCTTGAGGCTAGGAGAGCACTCCTTGGGGTCACTTGATGATCCAAGGATAAATAAAGTTTTTTAAGACCTATAAGGTCAATATTGATTGTAAGTTGGCCATCAAAGCCATTAAGAGTTTTGAAATGCACTAAAAGTGCTAAAAGGTGTAATGTTGCATTTATATGCAAAATAGGCCTAATAAAGGCTCATTCTTAACATTTGATGGCCTTTCTGAGCCGTATCATCCTCTAATGTAACTAGCTTTCTATTCAGATGTAATATCCTTGGAGATGTAAACACTTATCCAGGCTTACTCAAAATATTCTTGTACATGTAATCCACATGAAAAATATCCAATGAAATTTTGGTTAAATACCTAGGAAAATTAATGATAAGGGTTTCTCTAATTTGATCTACACTCATAGATGTGTAAGCTACATATCCCCTTCTATACCTTGAAGGATTCTATTAAAGATCCCCTTTAGTCTCAATTTTTACACATCCATTTTAAAAGTTTTTTGTTCAGTTGAAATGCCTTTTAAGAAAAAGAGAGTGATTGATTAGAACTTGAAATCATCAATTCCACCTGCAATGTCATTTGGAAACCCAAATAAAATGGCCTCATGTCTAAACAAGTCAAAAGGCTGAGAGGGTTGACCATCTATTGCATCTATTTGAAAACCAATTTAAACCCGCAAGTACTTGACTCTCCCCCATTTTTATCATTTGAAATAGAGGTTTTTTAATTTATTTAGGGTGCACTTACAGGTAGTTGATTCAAGGCATTTTTGGCCCTCCTTCAGCTCTTCTTTGGTGCATAATGGTGCTTATTTAACACAACATAATGAATTGAAATGAAACCTTTTTTTAAATTTATGCCTATGTTCATCTAAATTTCAACAAACCATCATGGTCATCTAAATTTAGATGAACACAAGCATGGATTAAAAAAAATCAAAGTTTTCCTTCTACATTCCAACTAAGAAAATCCATTTTGCAAGTTCGTCGAAAATGTTGGTCAAAAACTAGGGTCAAATGTACTAGTAATAAATGTTGTGTGAGATTTGAATGCAAAATACATATGATCAAAGAATAAGATGATGTTTATGGTTACGTTCAACTGGTGAATATTTAAGGCGAGTATGAAAGGGAAGATAAAAGGTTGTTTAGGTATCATTTTGAAAATTACACATTCAAAGAGTAGTGATAGAGCATCAGAAGCATTGTTCAAGGAATTTATCAGCAATCAAGGGGATCGATAGGCATGTTTATAGTGATCTTGTGGAAAGAAGTGTTCAAGTGCAATTTGAGTAACGAAAGTCTAAAAGGTGTCCTATCCAACATGCCCTATGTTGTGCTTCATGTTGAAGACATTAGATTGTATATCCATTACAAACTAGAGGATTTGGGTTCTAGTGTCATTTTTGAGAAATATGAGAAGCTTTGTAATAATCTTGTGTTAAAGGATGAGCATAAGAGGGTTTCAAAAAAGGGTTTTGAGTATGCGATCAATTTTCCCATGGATTTTTATGATGAAAAATTAGACATGTTCTATCCATAAGATCACAAAGGAATCTATCCATGTTGTTACAGGGTTATGTGCAATCGTAGAAGTCAAAGGAGGAAACCAAAGAGATTCTTAGGAAAGTTAGACCAACAATTTAAAACCAAGAAAAGGTTGACAAGGTTACTCTTGGTGAATGTCAATTAGTTCAAGAAGAAACAAAGGCTATCTTGAAGAAGTTTTTGGGTCTTGAAGAACATGAACAATAAGAATAACATGAACATGATGAGCCACATATAAATCAAACCGATGGATGATGGAAGGTTGATAGTTTTGAAGTCACCATAGATGATATTCCCATCTTCGATGTTCTTAAAGAGTCAAAGGTTAGTACAAAAGAACAAGTGGATGCTCTAGAGAATACGGGGATAGAGCAGGTCATGAAAGATGTTATAAATGATGATACCATAGTGAATGCATCAACCAAAGAGAAGCAACAAGTACCGATAGGAGATATAATCGAAGGAGATGAGAACAAACAAGAACAAAAGGA
Organism: Chamaecyparis obtusa; assembly: GCA_027943335.1. Taxonomy (NCBI): domain Eukaryota; kingdom Viridiplantae; phylum Streptophyta; class Pinopsida; order Cupressales; family Cupressaceae; genus Chamaecyparis; species Chamaecyparis obtusa. The sequence continues at coordinate 181,362 of BSBK01004953.1, read as the reverse complement.
AGGAACAAAAGATAAGGAGAAAGGAAAAGTAACATATTTACAGTCCATGTCTACTATTAAGCCAAGTTTGGATGAAGAAGATGAAGATGATATTTTAGCTATTGAAGGGACAATTGATTTATGTGCCTTGAGCCCTAATGAACTCATGGACATTGTTGTGGCAATAAAGTCTAACATGAAAAGCGATAAGATGAAGGCACAAAATAAATAGGCACAAGTAATCCAATTAGCAAGAGACATATTATCTGATTTAGTGCCTAAAATTGATTATGACTCAAATGCTACACCTATTAAGAAATTGGATAAACTAGTGACAATTGTAGGAGAACAAGCACAAAGTCTTGAAGATCCATCTATGCAAAAAGTGAAAAAGGACTATGAGAAGAAATGACCAGAGAAACAGATACTCCTAAAGAGTTATTTTATTGTCATTAGTTTTGTTAAAGTGATATTGATTGCCAAAGTCAGCGGGTAAAGAAAATAAGTCAATCAATAAAGGAAGAGATAGTTTCAGTAAAGGGAAATGAGTGACAGACACTGAGAAGTGCAAAATAGTTATAAGTCAAAGTGTATGACATTAGTTACCAAGATGAGAGATACATGTTACTGAGTAAGAAGAAAATGTGTTATCGAGTAACACAAGTCAACATAACTGATTATATTAGATATATTGAATCTAGACATCGAGCATAAAATATTTTACGGATTCCAAGAAGATTGTTTGGTAATACATTGGAGATTTAAACAAGATAATTGTGCATGATTACAAGGTGAGATCCACCAATGATAATTAATGGAATATATGCATTAGAGATGTAACCAATGCTAGTACTGTTTAAGGAGAATAATATAGAACATTTCCACTGCCTCTAAATTGCGTATAAAAGGATCAGTGTATGAAGATCTAAATGTCAGAGAGAGAGAAGAGAAATTATAGAGAGTAGGTAATGATCAGACCTAATAGAATGTGAAGGTGATGAAGAGAAAAGAAGTTACTGAGTAATAGAGTAGTAAGAGTAGAATTGTGAATGTGAATTAGATTTGAGGCTACCAAGAACCTAAGTTAAATTGTTAGTGAAATATAGAATTAGGTAAATGATATTGAGCATATTGAGTCAACCAAGCATATGTTGATGCATGATTACATATATTTTTAGTACTAATTTATTGTGTAATCAGAATTGTAAAATCCCTTAACCGAGTAGGCCCCAATAGATCTTAATTTATAAATCATTTAACATGGTAAATCTCTTAGATTAAAGTTGTAAAATCCTTTGCCAAGGTAGAATGAATTAGTCTTTATAATTTTAATAGGGTAAGCTATCAGAAATAGCTAAATTGTGTATCTCTAACTGAGCAAATGTTTTACTGTAGTAGTGTAGTTTTGTGGGCACCATCCCCACCAAAGTTTTTTCCTCTAACCAAGGATTTTCACAAGACCAAAAATCATGGTGTTATGAGTTGAGTTTTATGTTTTAATTTCTATGATTTATGATGATGTATGCAAAGTTTATAATTCAGTGAATGGTTAGAAAAGTTGATAAAAAAAATTTGAGTACCGATTCACCCCTCCCCTCTCACTACTTAAATTTACATAATTAATTCAACAATTGGTATCAGAATTGAGTCTCTTATTTAGAAGTTTAACCACTTGAGAGAAAAGATATGAAGAGATGGAAAGTTATAGGTATGAAAAGGTGATTGACAATATGAACATGGAATTGAAGTTTGCAAATGAACAGATTGATGAACTAAGAATAAAATTGAAGCATTTACTTAACAAGAGAAAGGAGTTATCCCATCAAATGAAAGATACTCAAGATTAGGTTGAAGAACTTGAAGAACAATTAGAGGGAAGTTTGTTTGATGAATATGAAGTTTCCATATTAGAACTAACTGAAAAGAAAAAAATCCTAACTGATCAGGTAAACTTATTCAAAAGGGAACAAGAAGCTCAATCAGTAAGAATGTGTGAAGTCTTGGAACAAAAGAGAAAAGATGAAGATGATAAAAGGGTAATTGAAGATGAGAAAAGGAAAATGAGTGCAAGACTAAATGAGAAAGATGTGGAGATATCGAGGTTGACACAAAATCACTTTAATATGATAGATTAGTTAATCAGTGTAATCAAGAGATTTCAAGGAAAGTTGAAGAGATTGTTGGATTAAGATCATAAAATGAACATTTGAAGAATGAGCTGAATTCTAAAAAGAATGCAAATGAAGTATTGAAAAGGAATGAAGAAACATTAAGAATATTGGATGAATAGCTTAGAGGTCAGAGACAACTGAGAGATACAACTGGACTTGGGTTTACTAAAAATAACACTACTGAGAAGGCAGAGTCCTCAAATCAAGAAGCCAGCTGAGATAATGCTACCCCACCGAAGACAAAGAAGCCTATTTGTTATCATTGTGGGAAACCTAGTCATATAGCTAATGTCTATAGGAGAAAAAGAGGTAAACCACCAAGCATTCCTAAATTTGATGGATATTGTTACAATTGTTGTTGGAGATTTGCCAGCAGGCTAGTACTAACTTTATGTTTGTCATTGATGACAACATATGGAAAGTAGCACACATGGAAGTCTTCTGCAGTAAGATTTCAATATTTGAAGCATGGACATGATATCATGGGCACAAAGGTTAACTATTAGTACAGATAGTTATATAGTAGCTAGTGTCAGCAGTGTTCTTGACAGAGTAACAGACAATGTTCTATGTATGGTTGTTCGTACAGTGATCATGGAGCCTTGCGCGCTTGGATATATGTTGAAGACATGTTAGTGATGTTTCAGTCATGGATGCATAGTTTGATATTTAGTAGAAGTGAAGATATGCAGCTGCTATTCACCAGTAGTAGTTTCCTATGTTTGTTCAGGAGAGCCGTGTTGGTGTCCAAAATGACGCTTATGCTCTAAAAGGCTGCCAGTATACCCTCAGATAGATTTTAGGAATGGTTAGCTACAAAATGTAATGAGGTCTTAGGGTAACTAGACCAACTATAGGGACAAGACTGCCCTCTTCTGCTTCTGGCTCTGCAAAACCAAGGAAGGTGGACCTAACCTAGCATAAAATATACTTCACATACCAAGGACTAGGTTCATATAATAGATGATTGGATAGTAAGAGGGTACTAAGTGTTAACCACGCACTCATTGACTCCTCCTTACTATGGGGTAGGACCTTATACAACCAAATACTAAAAATCTAAAGGATGGTTCCTAATCTTATATGTTTGAATCATAACAATCTAAGTCAGGCTATGTCAACAAGGAAATACTCATCTAGGCCAGTGCCTCATCCATTGGTAAAGTTTTCTTAAATAGATCACATACACACACTAGAATTATATCTGAGATTCAAAGCCATAAACACATCTATAATCTCCTTTACTACTTATATGAAATCCTCACATAGACAAGAGATAGACCTATGTCTCATCTAAAGCATAATTTAATCTAATCCTTGATTAGAACTGAAGAATGAAGACACATACACAAACAAGTATGCAGTGAACTAGAAAGTTCAAAATCTATCTGCAATGACACAAAGGAGAGATAAGGATCATATATTTGCATTAAGTATGAAGAATCCTTAAGTGCATACAATCAATTCAAGCATAACAAGCTTGCAAACTACAACTTAGTCCTGCAACTTTCATTCAATTGCCAACAAAAACTAAGTCATATCATTACAATTCAGATTGGGCAGAGGACTCACAACCGAAAAGGCTTGAATACCAATCTCCCAATGCCACAAAATGATCATGAAAATCCCTTTATACCAGGGTTACAATACAATCATAATGATAATTTGAAAACAAGATTCAAATCCACCTAACCCCACCAAGAAATTAACACAGACAAGACCAGGATCAGGCCACCACATGCAAGCTCAAACAGTCGAAAACTATCAGCTAACTAGCCTTGTACTGGTCCAAGTAGTGAATCATCATCAGACCCTAAGAAATCAGGCCAAAATGACCCCTGCGACATGCTTCAGGGTACTGAATCATTTATTCTCCTATGGCAAGACATTCCTCTGCAACTACCATGGCAACCTGGACCACAATGCAACGCTTGGCTATTAATTCCACCCACCCTAGCTGCTCAAAAATAGAATTTCTGGTACTTCCTTGCTTGAAACCCTCTGCAGAGTTTGAATTTGAATCCTAACGGTTACCTCATGGTGCCATCGGCAAATCAATGGTCCTCATTTGAATCTCTATTATCTTTAAGTCATGACCATTTGATTAATTCTATCTCGCGGGCTTACTTTTCCTTTTAAAATAGTGCTCGATCAAATCTAGTGAACTGGCGACAAAGACATCCACCAATTCATGAGACACCTAATGCCTTTTGCTAAAAATATAGTGATTACGTGACCGTTATTCACCAAGTCGCCAGTCAATCTGGAGAATCACCAAATCCTTCCACGAATGCGTGATAAGACAACACTTTATCGGCACCGCCAATTCTTTTTGTCTGGACCGCCAAAACCTTAGACCCCACCACCAAAACACCAAGAAGATTAACCTAGTCCACATTCAAATCTATCAACCTGCCAGCACGGACCAATCGGAGACTGCCATGACACCATCTGCCAACGTGACCACCAACAAATACAGACAGGCCCCAGCACATGTGGCACCCTGTCGCATGATCGCATAGCCCAGAAATGGGCTACATGAACATGCGACAACCCACAAACATTAACCGTCACCGTAACCACCACCTTGCATCCAAAAGAATACTGCCACCCCAGCATCTGAAAGATGCCCCATCACCTACTACCGAGCGCTAGGGACATGTGGCAAGCGGTCGCATGATCGCATAGCCAAAAATTGGGCTATGTGATCATGCGACAGCCAACCCCAGGCTGCCACATCACCACCTTGGACCACCAAACAGCAACCACCAACTATGAAAAATTGGGACCCATGCGGATAGATGGCAAGCAGTCGCATGATCACATGTCAGAAAAGTCTGACATGTGGCGATGCGACAACCAATAAGGACATGGCATCTATCACCCCTCAGACACCGGGCCCACTTCACTGAAGCAATGCCTGGAACAAATAAAATCAATGGTAGGCACATGATTGCATGGGGAAAGAATATTCCATGTGATCACACACCAACCAATTATCTCCTTCCTCTGTCACTTTGAAGAAACTGGCCCCACATCGTCGCACTTGCGCAGTTAAGACAAATGAACAAGGAGAACCGGCAGAAAAGAAGACACGCAAGGTCGAAAACACACAGGATTTTCAGTGAAAGATCGAAAACACACAAAATTTTCAACATGACACAAAGGTAAACAAGGAAGCTGAAAACATTGAGGGTTTTCATGCAGGCTAAAAAGGTCGAAAACATCATGGATTTTCTAAAACACTGTGGGTTTTCGACATTGTGGCAGATTCTAAAACTATTTCCTGTAGACCTTAAAACTTTAAATTTTCCCTGGGTTTTGATTCAGCACGTGCAAATTGGACTGGGGCAAGGTGACAACATGAAGAACATAGGGCTAAGAGCTCAAACCATGAAACACTACGGATTGTCTTTGCAAGTTAAAACTGAGATTGCAGGCAAAGCGGGACACTTAACAAAATTTGCAAGGAAAATAGGCCATTTTCATAGGATTTTTTCATTGACAGGAAAATGCACTAACACTGGCTCTAGTTGGGGACATCTATCTCCTGCAGATACATTGAGGACCACAGATCTCTGGGAAGAAGCAAACCATGCACTGGAAAGGAAACTTAAACTAAGGCAAGAAATAGGGAAAAATAGAAGGAAACCTACTCCTAAACTACTGTTCATGGATCTGAGACTTCAAGTGAAGTCAAATTTCAAGAATTGTCCATGAACTGGCAATTCTAAAACATTTCCAAGAAAATCTTTCAAAATATAAGAATCAGCACCCCATTTGCTATCAATAATATATGGTCTGAGCCAGATAGGGTCAAACTTACCATGTCTTCCTTTATCTTCAAGTCTAGCATTCCACATTAAGACCAAATCATCAGCTTCAAAGCTCCTATTAGTTGCCCTTTTATCAAACAGATCCTTACATTTCAGCTATAACTGCATATTTTTCTCATGTGCAACCCTTCTTGATTCATCAAGTTGTATCAAGTCATCCATCTTGAGCCTCATTTCATCATCCATGTCTTCATCATATTGCTGGATAAATTTATACATCTGCAATAAATTATTTTGAGGTAACCTAGTGTGAATTCCATATACCAAGTCAAATGGTGCACAACCAATTGCTTTCTTGACTGTTACTCTATCAGCCCACAATGCCAACTATAATTTTGAATCCCAAGCCCTTTTATTCTTGCCTAACATCCTCTTGAGTATCTTGATCAAACTTTTGTTGCTAGACTCAGCCTAGCCATTTCCCTGTGGGTGATATGGGGAAGAGAATGAAATGTCTATTCTATAATTCTTACAAAAATCATCAAACTCCTGAGATCTAAAACACATTGCATTGTCTACCACTATTGTTTCTGGACATCCAAACCTAGTGAGAATGTTCTGCATCATGAAATCAATAACAACTTTACTAGTGGCCCTCCTAGTGGGAGTAGCTTCAACCCATTTAGTGAAATAGTCTATTGCCACTAATATGTAGGAATGCCCACCACTAGACTTGTTTGGAATCTCACCTATGAAATCAATACCCCATTGCTGGAAAGGAGCTTGAACTGAGACTGGTTTGAGTGGTAAATTTCCACCAAATTTCAGCTTACCTGCAAACCTCTGGCATGCATCACACTCCCTTACAAATTGATGTGTGTCCTTAAAGATAATAGGCCACCAAAATCTAGACCTAAGAATCTTGTGAGCGGTAGTTTTAGCCATGTAATGGCCTCCACAAACACCATTATGCATTTGTTCCATCAGGCTTTTGGACTTGTCAAGATCCACACATTTTAGCAGTACTCCATCATTACTTCTCCACCACAATTGTCCATGCATTATGGCATATTTAACAGCCTGCAATTTGACTGTTCTTTTCTTATTCTCATCCATGTTAGGGGGAAGTACCATCTTTTGTAAATATCCAAAAATGTCCTTATACCATTCACAATAGTCCATGTCACAAATATAGGGTTTCTGGTCTTCCTCCAATATGTTTATATGATTGGCCTCCAAATTTCTTTGGGCCATGAGCTTTGCAAGTCCCATACCTCTAACTAAATTTGTGATATGTATATCAATGTTAAATTCCTAAATTTTGTTTATCCATCTACACCTCCTTCCTGACACCTCTTGTTGGACTAGAATATCTTTAACAATAGCACTAGTTACATAAGCGACCACACTTGCTCCTACCAAATAACATCTAAAAGATTTAATAAACTTAACTAGTGCATAAGCTTGTTTCTCCATGATATCATACTTTAATTCTGCTGCTTGTAAAGATTTACTGAAAAAGGAGATAGGTTGCTCAAATCCTTCTTCATTCTTTTGTAACAACATTGCAGCAATAGTATTATATGAAGCAAAGGAAAAAATCTGCAAAGGCTTACCATAATTTGGTGTTCTAAGGATAGGAGCATCTCTAATAGCTTGTTTAATGTCTGAAAAAGCCTTGCATGCTTCTTGATTCCATTCCACCATAGCTCCTTTCTTCATCATCCTTGAAATCGAGATACTGGTTTCAGCAAAGTAAGTAATAAATCTTCTCAAGAAATTAACTTGCCCAAAGAAGGACTGAATGCCCTTCACATTCCTTGGTTGAGGAATCCTATCAATGGCATCGATCCTTTCAGGATCAATCCTTACTCCATCCTTAGACACAATGTGTCCTAGAAGCTTTCCCTCTGTCACACCAAGAACACACTTCTTTGGGTTAAAAGAAACCCCATATTCCAATGCTCTTATGAAAAGTTTCTCAAGATGACCACAATGTTGTTCCTCCTTCTTTGAATAAATAGTCAAATCATCTTGGTATACTGCTAGAAAAACATCTATAAAATCTGCAAATGCCACATCCATAGCTCTCTGAAACATTGCTCCTGCATTGGTCAACCCAAAAGGCATTCTGACATACACATAAGTCCCCCAAGGTGTAGTGAATGCAGTCTTAAACTGCTCTAATTCCTTGACAACAACCTGATTGTTCCCTGAAAAACCATCCAACATAGACATTAACTCTGATCCAGTGACTCTTTGTAGCATAGCTTCCATAATAGGTAACCCATAATTGTCCTTTAATGAATTGATGTTCAAATTTCTAAAATCTACACAAAGCTTGATATCACCATTCTTTTTCCTTACTGGTACCAGATTAGATACCCATGATGAATGTCTTATTGGCTTGATTATCCTGGCATTTCTCATCTTTTTCAATTCTTCTTGCATCTTGGGAGCTAGGGTAGGATTGACAGGTCTTAATTTTTGTCTGAAAGGCCTTGTGCCTTCTTTCAAAGGAATCTCATGTTGGAAAAGGTCTTCTCTATATGCCTTTAAGTCATCATAAGACCATGCAAAGACATGTTTATACTTGTTCAAAAGATCAACCAACATCTCTCTAATTTTAGGAGACAACCCTTTACCAATGTACACCCTTTTAGGAACCTCATTTGTTCCTAAATTGACTTCCTCTAGGTCCTCAAGGTTGTTGACAATCCTAGCAAAATAGGGTCTATCTCTATTGTCAAAGGCTTTTTCTAGGGTGACCAACCCCTTGGGAACTCTATTTGATTTGAGTTGCAGAACATCTTTTCCACAAATAGTATCTCTACCACCCATATTTTCTACAAACCCACTAAAATCCATCTCCCTATTTTCCAAGTCTGATTCTCCTTGTAGAAATCTCAGAACATCTGAATCATCTTCAAATACTTGCCAATTTTCAATGTTGTCTGGGATAGAAGGTCTAGACTTTACTTCAATCTCTAAAATTCCTACAAAGGTAACATCCTCTAGCCGTAAAGCAATATTGGCCAATAAATCTTCCATCTTGTTTTGACTCCTATGCATCCATTCAATGCCAAATGCATCAAAACTTTCTATCTCATCCCAAACAACATTCCTATATTGCTTTAATCTCTAGTTCCTTGAAGCGTACCTGGCTCTTATCTGAGATATCACTAACTCAGAGTCACCAATGACTCTAAGATTCTTTATCTTGTGCCTTGAAACCAATCTTAACCCAATTAACAAGGCCTCGTACTCTACAATATTGTTTGTGCATGTGAACAATAAAGAGAAAGAGAACTTGTATGTTTTACCATTTGGAGATATCAGCAAAACTCCCGCGCCCACTCCTTCTTTTGAGTTTGCACAATCAAAGTGCATTATCCATAATTCATCACTATCTGCCAGCCTTTTCCCCTTTGCATAAAATGATACAAGCTAACCTTTAGCTTCATTACTTCCACCTTGAACTTTGAAAGGCCCAACATCAGTATCCACAAAACAATGCATATTATCTTCTTCAACTTCCTCAATCATATGAGGCATCCTCATTTCTCTAAACACCCTAACACTCTGACCATCAATATCAAATGTAGAAAAAGAGAGATCACACTGCATATTTCCCCCCATTGAGGCACTCCACTTCCTTGATAAAAGCATTCCATACTGAGGAGGGATATCTACAACTAAGACACTCATGGTTAACTCCTTTTCAGGGCATGTTGCGAGTCAATAAGGCATTGCCTCGATAGTACCTATAACAGGTACCTCCCTAGAATCCATTCCTTGACATCTTCCACGAGGTGAATCAACTTGCAATCCTAAGCATTTCATAATCTCTGCAGGCACAACATTACTTGATGCCCCAGAATCAATCATACAATTCTTTAGTCTTTTACCATTTACAACTAGAGTCAAGAAAAATGGATCCACCACACCTATGAGAGTATTCACATTATTAGTGCTTAAGAAAACTTGAGGAATCTTTGAAACAACAATCTTAGATCCTTGTGCATTATTATCAATCTCATTCTCTGACTCTCCCACTTTCTCAACTGCCTTCTTACTTATCATCCTCGTTGAAGACATGCTACTTACCAATGTCAAAGTTTTTTCTTTGTGCTCATCAATTCTCATCATTTCCAAAAGTGGAACCTTGACTGTAATCTGTGTTAACAACTGCTCCATATCAATTGGAGTATATTTTAAATCAGAGATGTTTTGTTTCAAGGTAATGTCATTTTCATCTCCAATCTGAGTGTTAGGCTTCAATTTAGTCTTTTCATTTGTCTTTTGATAGGGTAGGGTATCCATCTTTGATGTCTTCATTTTTATCTTGTGAGCAACAATAGGATCAATAGGCTTCCCTTCTTTACCAATCTTGGTTTTCTTGTTATCCTCAATAGGATTTTTCTTTGCTTGTGCTTGATGAGTACTTTCTCCTATCTGTCTGATAAAAATTCTAGAAGGTCTACCATCAGCATTTCCCACTTTCCTATTTCTCAAGTGGTAATTACTCTTTACTTGAGCAACCATGTCTGCAGTGATTTGTGCAATTTCTTCATTTGATGGTCTTCTTAGTACAAAGGATTCATTGCTCCTGATGGTATTGCATCTTATTTCATCAATCTCTTCTTCATCTTCATCTCCTAGAAATGTAGAAGTCATTAGACAACCATTGTCATCATACAATTCACTCTCTTCTTCCTTCCCCTATTGTGCCTCCTTTGCCAATACATTCAAAGTGACTGCACAATAATCAGGATTGTGTGGGGATTGACAAGCTATGCACCATGAGAGTTCATCACAAATATTGACAACATTTTCATGCAAAGGATAAGGAGTATTACCAGCTAGTTTATCACTTCTTGGTTGAAAAATAGGCTTTCCATCTTTCCATTGGGTGTTATATGGGTAATTTTGCATTCTTGGAAGTCTGTTGAAATTATTAGGGATTGGCCTATTATCATTATTTGGAAGTCTGACATTCCTATTATCAGCAGGCTTTAACTCTCTAATATCATTCAAAATTTGCTTCATATCCACTTCCTCCTTAGGCTTATTAACACTAGGCTTAACCGGTTCCTTCTTGGTTTGCCTCCAATTAGTTCTTCTATCTAATTTCCCTGCTACTCTCCTATTTGTTTCAATATTTAATGCTATCTTCTAAGTATCTCTGAGGGTTCTAGGATTTTTATCTCTAAGAAGATAACCCATTTTTGAATCAAAGGCATTCAAATAAGTGGCAAGGCAAACCTTATCATCAACCCTCATAACTTGGATAACTTATGCATGGCCTTCTAAAATCTAGTATTAAATTCAGCAACATCCTCATTCTGATGCTTCTTAATGTTGTTGAATTCATTTAGCATGAAACCTTCATTTGTCTTATCACAATATTGTTCCTTAAAACAGTTCTCTAATTCATCCATGGATCCTATAGACTGAAAAGGCAAACCCCTAAACCAATCTCTAGCATCCTCAACCAGGGATTGTACAAATAATTTCATTATTAAATCTTCATGCATAATCTCATAATCATCCATCATATCACTAAATCTTTTCAAATGTTCTTCACAAGTAATAACATTATTTCCAGCACACTTAGGAAGTTTATCCCTAATCTCATTTGGAACTATATTTGGATAACCAAGAATATTAGTGAAAGAGAATTGTTTGTACCTTTCTGTATGAGTAGGCCTTCTTGTGAAAGGATTGTTATCTAATGTTGTAGCTGCTCCACCATCTACAGGTCTAAAAGCATTCCTGAGAAAATCTATTTTCTTTTTCATTTCTATGGTAGCAGCTTCCAACTCAGCCTTTTCAAGCTCTTTGGCTATGATCTCTTTCTCTAATCTGATCCTCTCTAAATCAGCATCCAACTTCGACATTTGATCTAAAGGCTTCCCTTGATTTATAGGTTCATTTATTTGAACACCTATCATCTTATGTTTACCCTTATTATTTTCTCTTTGGGTAGTAAGAATGGGCTGAATGATAGGTTCATCTTCATCTTGTTCAAGCTCATCAACCTGATTCATTTCCTCTAACCTTTGCAATTGTCGCTTCTTCTGTTCGAGCAGGAGCTGATCATGTCTAATCTTCTCTTCTTTTCCTTTCTCTTTTCTCTGTCTGATAGCAATCTGCTCATGAATCCTCCTATCTATTTCAGCCATTTCTTCTACTACACCATCTAAATCAGGAAGAGTAGATTCAGATTCTGCATTTTCTTTCTCACTAGGAGAATAATTGTCCTCATAAGCACCCAATCCCAAATCAGCGGCTTCTTCATATTCTGACTCATCTTCCTCTTGATTTCTCTGGATTGGTTCTTCTACTCTTGTATTCACCACTTGTCTCTTATTCTAAGGGACATTTCTCCCTTTCCTTCCTTTTTTAGGGTGACTAGCTTTGGAGGTAGCAAGAAATCCATCCTCCATTTTATCTCCAGGATGCTTCTTCACCCAAGCTCTTGTGTTCATATAACTCATAACAAGAAAGTATGTATAGATTGAAATGTCTTAGACAACACTGTTGCAGAGAAAACTCAGAGTCACCACCCAAACTATCTTGGGAAAACACAACACTTTCTTGACAACAAAACTTTCAATAGTAGAACACAAAGTACTCTATACTCCCAATGGTCAACTTATTGGTTGTTGAAACAATATTTATACTCTAACTCCCCAGTAGAGTCACCATCTTGTTGGTGTCCAAAATGACGCTTATGCTCTAAAAGGCTACCAGTATACCCTCAGATAGATTTTAGGAATGGTTAGCTCCAAAATGTAATGAGGTCTTAGGGTAACTGGACCAACTACAGGGACAAGACTTCCCTCTTCTTCTTCTAGCTCTACAAAACCAAGGTGGGTGCACCTAACCCAGCATAAAATATACTTCACACACCAAGGACTGGGTTCATATAATAGATGACTGGATAGAAAGAGGGTACTATGTGTTAACCACACACTCATTGACTCCTCCTTACTATGGGGTAGGACCTTATACAACAAAATATTGAAAATCTAAAGGATGGTTCTTAATCTTATATGTTTGAATCATAACAATCTAAGTCAGGATATGTTGACAAGGAAATACTCATCTAGGCCAGTGCCTCATCCATTGGGCAAGTTTTCTTAAATAGATCACATACACACACCAGAATTATATCTGAGATTCAAAGCCATAAACACATCTATAATCTCCTTTACTACTTATATGAAATCCTCACATAGACAAGAGATAGACCTATGTCTCATCTAAAGCATAATTTAATCTAATCTTTGATTAGAACTGAAGAATGAAGACACATACACAAACAAGTATGCAGTGAACTAGAAATTTCAAAATCTATCTACAATGACACAAAGGAGAGATAAGGATCATATATTTGCATTAAGTATGAAGAATCCTTAAGTGCATACAATCAATTCAAGCATAACAAGCTTGCAAACTATAGCTTAGTCCTGCAAATTTCATTCAATTGCCAACAAAAACTAAGTCATATCATTACAATTCAGACTGGGCAGAGGACTCACAACTGAAAAGGCTTGAATACCAAACTCCCAATGCTACAAAATGATCATGAAAATCCCTTTATACCAGGTTACAATACAAGAATAATGATCATTTGAAAACAAGATTCAAATCCACCTAACCCCACCAAGAAATTAACATAGACAAGACCAGGATCAAACCACCACATGCAAGCTCAAACAGTTGAAAACTAACAGCTCACTAGCCCTATACTAGTCCAAGTACTGAATCATCATCAGACCCTGAGAGATCAGGCCAAAATGACCCCTGCGACATGCTTCAGGGTATAGAATCATTTATTCTCCTATGACAAGACATTCCTCTACAACTACCATGGCAACCTGGACCATAATGCAACGCTTGGCTATTAATTCCACCCACCCTGGCCACTCAAAAATAGAATTTCTGGTACTTCCTCACTTGAAACCCTCTGCAGAGTTTGAATTTGAATCCTAACGGTTACCTCATGGTGCCATCGGCAAATCAACAGTCCTCATTTGAATCTCTATTATCTTTAAGTCGTGACCATCTGATTAATTCTATCTCGTGGGCTTACTTTTCCTTTTAAAATAGTGCCCGATCAAATCTAGCGAACTGGCGACAAAGACATCCAACAATTCATGAGACACCTAATGCCTTTTGCTAAAAATCTAGTGATTACGTGACCGTTATTCACCAAGTCACCAGTCAATCTGGAGAATCACCAAATCCTTCTACGAATGTGCGACAAGACAACACTTTATCGACACCGCCAATTCTTTTTGTCTGGACCACCAAAACCTTAGACCCCACCGCCAAAACACCATGAAGATTAACTAGGTCCATGTTCAAATCTATCAACCTGCCAGCACGGACCAATCGGAGACTACCATGACACCATCTGCCAATGTGACCACCAACAAATATAGATGGGCCCCAGCACACGTGGCACCCTATCACATGATCGCATAGCCCAGAAATGGGCTACACGAACATGCGACAACCCGCAAACATTAACCATCACTGTAATCGCCACCTTGCATCCAAAAGAATAATGCCACCTCAGCATCTAGAAGATGCCCCATCACCTACTAACAGGCCCCAGGGACATGTGGCAAGCAGTCACATGATCGCATAGCCAAAAACTAGGCTATGTGATCATGTGATAGCCAACCCCAGGCTGCCACATCATCACCTCGGACCACCAAATAGCAATGACCAACTACAAAAAACTAGGACCCACGTAGATAGATGGCAAGCAGTCGCATGATCGCATGTCAGAAAAGTCTAACATGCGGCCATGCGATAGCCAATAAGGACATGGCATCTGTCACCCCTCAAACACTGGGCCCACTTCACGGAAGCAACGCCTGGAACAAATAAAATCAATGGCAGGTGCATGATCACATGGGGAAAGAATATTCCATGTGAGCACACACTGACCATTGATCTCCTTCCTTTGCCGCTTTGAAGAAATTGGCCCCACATCGTTGCACTTGCACAATTAAGACAGATGAACAAGGAGAACCGACAAAAAAGAAGACACGCAAGGTCGAAAACACACAGGGTTTTTAGTGAAAGATTGAAAACACACAGAATTTTCAACATGACACTAAGGTAAACAAGGAAGCTGAAAACATCAAGGGTTTTCATGCAGGCTAAAAAGGTCGAAAACATCATGGATTTTCTAAAACACTGTGGGTTTTCGACATTGTGGCAGATTCTAAAACTGTTTCCTGCAAACCTTAAAACTTTAAATTTTCCCTAGGTTTTGATTCAGCACGTGCAAATTGGACTAGGGCAAGGTGACAACATGAAGAACACAGGGCTAAGAGCTCAAACCATGAAATACTAGGGATTGTCTTTGAAAGTTAAAACTGAGATTGCAAGCAAAGCAGGACACTTAACAAAATTTGTAAGGAAAATGGGCCATTTTCATAGGATTTTTTCATTGACAGGAAAATGGACTAACAAGCTGACAGAGATTTTATTGGTTCTTGTGTTGTGCCTATCTTTAGGGTATGTGCCCTTGGAGTTAAGCTCAAAGGAGAGTTATTGATGTTTAGTTTAGAGCACATGAGTTAATTCAGTTTAAGGAGAAAGATCCAGTTGTTTTGGTAGAGTCGATAGTGTGTAGCGCGCATCTACAATTATCTTATTGGATAGGTCCCAGAATGTTTTGTGTCCATATTAGAGCTGACATAATGTTTATTGGAGTTTGTTATGGTTTCTCTAATATGACTTCAAGGTGGTTCTAGTAGGATGACTTGATTATATCATTTCGAGGAAAGATATTCATAGGCAGTCATTTGTGATTGCTTAAGTGTGGCTTATGGTTGATTAAGAAGAGTAGAGCAGAGTGTGTGAAGTGTTGAGCCATTAGAAGAAGGTCTATGTGACCAAGTAAAGTATTTGTGCTATATATTGGAACTGATCTAGATAGCAGGTCAAAGCATAGTTCACCAAAATCTAGATATAGTGTGTATCTGTTATTCAAAAGGTTGTAGCCTTCACCCCTTTGAGCAGTGAGCTCTCGGATAGTGCGTCCTCTCCCCTAACAAGGAAAATTGTAAAAGAATCCTAATAGTGTTCGACCCTTGACCAAGTCTACTGTACTAAATATATTGTAAAGAAACTCCTAATAGGGTTAAGGATCTTCTAAGAAGGATCATTATACACTAGTGCAGAATATTAGTGGGTGTCAATTCCCACCGGGGTTTTCACCTATTTGGGTTTCCCCATAACCAAAATATTGGTGTTGTGTTCATGTGTTCTTTCATTGTGTTTATGCTTTATGTTTAAGTATACTTAATTGGATAAAATTGAAACTTGTAGATAATTGATTCGCCCCCCCCCCCCCCACCCTCTTAGTTATCTCTTGGGACTATTCCTAACAATTGCAACAAGTATGGTCATAAAGCATTTGAGTGTAGATTAAGGATTGCTAACAATACAAGGAAGCCAAAATTCAATGGTTAATGTAATTCTTTCAATAGATATGGTCATAAGTATGAAGATTGCAGGTCACAAAAAAATAATTTTAAATGGGTAACTAACTGATAGAATACTACAAACAATCGAAGAGGTTCAACAATACCATGGGACTACAATACAAGAATTTCATGCACAACATGTGGCAGATTTGGACACATAAAAACAAATGCATGGTAGAAACCATAGAAGGTCATGGATAAATCTTGGAATGACATGTTTTCATTATCATAAGGTCGGTCACCTAGCCAAAGAATGTAGGTGTCGAGGCAAAGCTCCAACCGAGGAACAAACAAATGAAACAATTCAATTAAATGTTGAAGAAATAAGAGATCAGATGAATAGAACATGGAGAAGAAAGTCTATGGATGATGGAACTACTCTTGGAATAATTAATGGCACCTCATCCTATGAATCAGGTACACCTATCTTCACCTAATTGGTCAAAGGTATGTGTAGGAACTATGAGCTAAATTTCAATCTTAAATCGGTTCCTAACATTTGTGCAAAGATCTATATAAGTATATTTAGATGGAATTGGATATATGTTGTGAAGTTAAAATTTCATGTTTTGATCGGTGGGAGACTATTTTATGTTGTTTCATTCAGTATAAGGAAGTGTAATTGGTAATTGGTGAAAAAGGGAGTCAGTGACAACATTAAATGAAAAAATTATAGTTGTTGGAAACCCTAATTGGGGAAAAGGTATAAATCGACCACTTTTCTATTTCATTTTTACCTTATATTTTTAAGAACATTTGAGCACATTGCATAAATGATTCCTCTGAGAGTAATTTTGATTGAAGACATATGTTCATTCATTGTAAGGACAAGTACATCCATTTGAAGACTAAGGTTTTAATGCATGACCTACATGTACCGAGTGTGTTCAAGACTAAATGGATGACAATTTTGTTAATCTGAGTTCATGGCCAATTCATGTGGCTTGAAGTACTATTCAAGATAATAAAAGATGTGTTATGTATTGTTACTAGTTATCCAATCGGTGATAGACCTAAGGCACGTAAGAAAACTAAAAAGAACAAGCTATGTGATTTGACACAAGAAAAATGGGATGGTAGAGGTTTCAATTATCAACTATGGAAGATCCTAAGTTAAGGTTTACATGTAATGTCATCTCCTACCAAATATTTTAGTCATCTCAAGTAGATAGTTTACCATGTGGAGCTGTGGACATTTCCTATAAGATAGTAAAGAAAGATATGAAGATTGATTTGTGTGAGATCCTGCTAAATAAGTTCAATGATAATATGGATACCATTCAAAAAGAAAGACCAACACTTTAAATTCTGGCTCATTATTGGTATGTATATTTTCTACTTTCAGAACTTTTTCCCATCAATCAGTAATGTAGTATGCAATGTGAATAAACTGATCATATACCAGATAAATGAATTTATCCAAAGTTTAGGAGATAAGTTTGATATGATAATGAATGATTATTTTCTAAGTTCCAAACTAGAATGCACAAGAAATTTATAATTCCACCTCATCTAGTGGAAAAGTGCGAAGACACTATTTTTTTGAAGTAGATACTAACACATGCATAGTGAAGGTTGCAGACCCAAGGACTATTTGGCTACAACCAATAGGATATAAAATGGATATTGAGACTGCTTCTCAACAAATATAAGCCCTTTTAGCTAAACTGGTAGATAAGAGAGCTAATAGGTATGAGACTTATGAATAAGTGAAGGAAAAGATAAAATTAGGTATATTGATACCTAAGGCACAAAGGAAAACTAGTAGAATGATAAGTGATTTATCATAAAATCTTGGAATGAGAATTGAAGAAGATGATGAAGCTCCTTTTGAAGTAAAGGGGAAGAAACCTAGAATGAAAAAGGAAACACCGATTCCAATAAGTACAAGACCATTTACAAGGTCTTCATCTACACTGAGGGAGAAGAAAAAACTAGAGTTAGATCAACCAAAGCCTAAGACATATGTGAGAGAAAAGAAAACCTCTAGAAGACCAAGAAAAAAGTTGAAATTATAAGAAGACATTGAGACATAATCTAAAAATTTGAGAAAATTCAAAGTTGTGTAGAACCAACCCTTTAAACTGAGAAACCTACATGATTTCATTGAGAATCTTAACAATGGGGGTTTTGTAGGAATCAAATATGACAAATATGAAACAAGGACTGATGAAGACAAAGAAAATACTGAGGAGGCAATTGTGTTTACTAGTGTAGGAGCACCTAGGCTATCCCTAAAAGCCTTACTTTATTTTGGCTTGTAAATAACTCTAGCCAAGTTAGTAAAATTTTTGTTTCTACCTTATAAGGTCTTGTTTGATGTATTCCTAGATGGATTAGTAGTTAGTACTATCTAATCTAGTTTAGCTTAGTTTGTTTTCAAAGTTAGTCCTTAGGGGTAGTCCTAAAAGTTGGGAAATAAAATCTAAATGTGTCTTAAACTTGAGAAAATTGTGAAAGATGCCAAAAAGGCCTTAAAGAGGTTATTTCATCAAGCTAAGTGGGATAGAGGTCCTAAAAATTAGTTGGCATCGTAAATGAAAAAGATGCTAAAAAGTTGTCATGGCAATGTGAGCAATTTTTGCAAAAGTTGCATGCAACTCAAAAACTTTGGATTCCCCTCATTCTAGGAGTGGGAAATTAATGCTAGAGGCTTGAAATTGTGGGATGGGCATCTTATGATACCTTTTGGTTCATTTCTTAAGGTAGAAGCTAGTGTGTGTAAGATTTTGGTATGTGAATAGAGTAGATCTCTAGTTTTTTTGAGTACAGTCATGTTGTGTTAATAGTTATAGCATGCTAATGAGTTAGAATGTGAAATGTAATATTGGATTCATGATCTAGAGATAGTTTTAAGACTTTTTCATTTAGTCATCATATAGTTTAGAGTTGCTTTGATAGTCTTTAGAAAATCATTTAGGAAGTAGGTAGTTTACTAGTTCAGTCTAGGAAGTTTTTCATTTCATGACTCCCCCATAAATTCTAACCAAGGGAAACCTAAGGGTTTGAATGGAAATGGTTAGGGAGCCATTGTATACTATAAATATGGAGTTTGGGAGTTTGAAGAATTAGGATGCTATTTTTAAAGTCATGCCCTAGGTGACACTAGTGTACCCAGCTAGGAGTGTGATAGAGAAGAAATGGGTGTATACATGCAGCGGAAAGAAGGTGAGTACAGAAAAATCATGGTTCCAGATAGGTTATGAACATTTTGACATATGGTAAAGATATTTGGCATTGGCCAATCCATTTACTTAGATTTTGAAAAAGAAATCAATAAGGACCTTAAAAATAGGCCTATTAGCCCTATTATCCCTACATTATAGGAAGTGACTATATGGAGGCCCTAGAACCCTAAAATCCCCCAAATCTTGAGTATTGTCCAAAAGGGTATTCAAATATAAAATTGGTTTTGAAGGTCATTTGGGAGTTTTTGACAAGAAATAGGAAAAGGACTCCACCAATGGCTACAAGAAACCATTAGGATCCTAGTTTATGAACCTGATGTAGAAGACATTTGAGACCTACAAAAATGAGGTCAAAAGGATTAAAAATGGATGTTTTCAAGAAGACTGGACCCCTTGCAACCCTAATGCCAAGTTGTGATAAATGAAGCACTTGGAGTCTTCTAAGTGATTGAGAAACATTGAGACAGAACTATTGATTTTTGTCCTTCAAGGTTAAACACAAGGAGGATAACTCTTGGATTAGAGTTAGAGTAGTCTTAGGCTTGAAAAATTGAGGCTAATAAGATTCTAGGAGAGAGAATAAGATCCTAAGAAGATAGGACAAGTAAGGTCCTAAAAAGCTTGTTTGAGCACACCTTGGAGCACATCTATCAGATTGGAATCAGAACCAAGTTGATTAGGCTTGTGGTGAATTTTTCAACCTACTGAGTCAGTAGGAGATTCTACAATGGTGACCAATGCTGAATTGGCCAAGAAAGTGGAAGAGTAGGAAGAGGAAAATAGGTTGCTTAAGGAAATATTGGAGCAATTAGAACTAAAGGTAGATGAAGTTGATGAGAAGGCTGAGGAAACTAGAGACAAAATAGATGGGAAAAAAAAGGAGATCCTTTTAGAGGATGAGGTCCCTGAACCAGACCCAATATTAGCTGAAGAACCATTCTTGAAGGCATTGAAGGCATTGAAGGCCTTGAGTGGGAAAGCACTAGGTATTCCAATCTTTCATGGGAAGATGGAACCAGAGGTAGTCCTAGATTGGATTGAAGGACTAGAAAACCATTTCGAGTGTGATGGCATCAGAGAGGCTTAAAAGGTAAAAGTGGCAAAAGGTAGACTGAGAGGCCCTGCACTCACTTGGTGGAAATTTCTCCAAGATGAGAGAGAGAAAGAAGGAAAGAAGCCAATTTCTACATGGAAGGCAATGATAGCTAAAATCATAGATGCTTATGTGCTAGAGGATTATGAAATCCAATTGCATAAGAAAAGACAAAGTCTTAGGTAAAAAGAATTATATGTGAACTCCTATACCGAAGAGTTCCAAAGGCTTTGCATGAGGTATCGAGTTGTAGAGGATGAGAAAGTAAAGGTAGAAAGATACATTAATGGACTCAAGTGGAATATATAAGATGAGATGAGTCTCTTGACTCCAGAAACCATTAAGAAATGTCACCAAATTTCTATCAAGGTGCAGGAAAAAATAAGGAAGAAACAAAACTCTAGCACTTCTAGAGGCAGAGGTAGAGGAAGAGATAATAAAGGACAATGAGTTGGATATGGTTGAAGGAGTTCTAAACCAAAGTCTCTAGGAGAATTCAAGTACACTGAGCAACAAGAAGGAGGCTCAAATAGAGGTAGTAGAGGAAGAAGTGGTGGTCAAGTAGAGGTAACTACTTTGCCAACATGAAATGATACCACTGTAATTAGATGGGACACCTTGCCTATAGGTGTCCAGAGAAAGGTATTACTTATCAGGAAATGATAAAAGAGTGAACTTTGTTCATGAAGAAACAAGTGGAGGGGTGAAACCCCTTGAAGTACCTTTGGAATTAGAGGAAGGAGAGAATCTTATGATGAGAAGAACTTTGATTAAGGATCCAGACAAAGAAGAACCCAGTCAAAGGAGGTCACTGTTTAGAGTGAAATGTAAAATGATGGGTAAGGTGTGTAGATTCATCATAGACTCAGGGTCTACTAACAACATAGTGTTAGAGGAGGTAATTAGCAAGTTGAAGATGGAGATAATATCCCACACAAGTCCCTATAAAGTTACTTGGTTGAATAAAGGCCAACATGTTCTTGTTAATGAACAAGCTTGGGTGGAATTTTCAATTGGGAGATATAAGGATAAAGTTTTATGTGATGTCTTACCTATGGATTCTTGTCACTTTCTCCTAGGTAGACCATGGAAATTTGACCGACAAGCCATGCATGATGGAGTGAAAAAATCATACTATTTTAAGAAAGATGGTGTGACATTTAAGATTCAGTAACTGTTAGAAGATGCAGAGGTGAAGTCAAATGGTCCCAATGTCCTCATGGTGAGTGAAAATGAGTTCTTATAAGTCCTACAAGAAGGAGAAGGAGTTGGCTTCGCACTGGTGTTAAAGCCTAAGGAGGTAAGTGGTGACAAGGCAGCCAAGAAACTAGAGTTTCCAAAGGAGATACAAGATATGTTGTAGACATGTGAAGGCATTTTCAATGATGGAAAACCATCAACAATACCCCCTAAGAGAGTTGTAAGTCATAGGATAGATTTCATACTAGGAGCTACCCTTCCCAATAAGGTAGCCTATAAGATGACCCCTCAATAAAATGAGGAAATAGCTAGGAAAATCCAAGAGCTCTTAAGCCAAGGTCTTATCAGGAAGAGCATTAGTGCTTGTGCCATACCCACTGTCTTAGCACCTAAAAAGGGAGGAACTTGGAGGCTATGTACTAATTCAAGAGCCATAAATAGGATAACCATTAGGTATAGGTTCCCTATCCCAAGGATAGAAGACCTAATGGACTGCCTAGGAGAAGCTAAGTACTTTACTAAAATTGACCTAAAGAGTGGTTACCACCAAATTAGGATTCATGAGGGAGATGAGTGGAAGACAACCTTAAAAACCAATGAGGGTTTGTATGAGTGGCTTGTCATGCCATTTGGGCTTTCTAATGCCCCCTCCACATTCATGAGGCTCATGAATGAAGTCCTCAAAGACAAAATTGGAAAATTTGTGGTAGTGTATCTAGATGATATACTAATTTATAGCAAGACCAAGGATGAACAACCTCAGCATTTAGATATTTTTATCAAGAGGCTACATGAGGAGAAATTAATGATAAATTTGGAGAAATGTGAGTTCATGAGACAAGAATTAGTGTACCTTGGGTTTGTGCTATCTCATGGAAATCTGAAAATGAACCCTAGAAAAGTGGAAGCCATCCTCAATTATCCTACTCCAAGGACAACAACATAGGTAAGAATTTTTCATGGTTTGGCTTAGTATTATCAAAAGTTTTTCAAAAAATTCTATGCAATTTGTGCTCCAATGTTAGACACCATGATTAAAGGTGGCATGAAGACTAAGTTCACATGGAATGAGAAAGCTAACCATGGTTTTGAATTTCTAAAGAAGAAAATTTCTACTCAACCAATACTCACCTTGCCAAGTTTTGAGAAATTATTCACAGTTGAGTGTGATGCTAGTAATGTGGCCATAGGTGTTGTCTTGAGCCAAGAGGGAAGACCAGTGGCTTTCCATTCTAAGAAATTAAGTGATGCTAAGAAGAATTAATCTTCTTATGGCTTAGAGATGTATGCTCTAGTCCAAGCACTAAGAAAGTGGAGACACTACTTGCTCCAAAAAGAGTTTGTGGTCTTTTATGAAAACCAAGCACTAAGTTTCTTGAATTCACAAGACAAGCTCAGTCACAAGCATATGAAGTGGGTAGAATATTTGTACGCCTACACCTTCAACATCAAGCACAAGAAGGGATTGCAGAACAAGGTGGTAGATGCCTTGAGTAGAAGAGTTCTCACTATCTAAGAGATACAATTGCAAAGCATGGGCATAGACAACTTTAAAGACCTATATGAAGATGATGAAAATTTTGCAAAGATTTAATATAAGGTATGCCAAGAGTATAAAAATCACTTTCATAGTCATTTCTCTGAGTATACTTTGTAGAGTGGTCTTTTATTTAAAGGAGGTCACTTGTGTGTCCCTAGAGGGTCTATAAGAGTGAATCTAATCCAAGAGAAACATAATGGTGCACTTAGTGGCCATTTTGGTGTCAACAAGACCCAAGAATTAGCTCAAAGGTTCTATTTTTGGCCTAGAATGAATCTATAAGTCAAAAAGTATGTAGAGGGATGTGTTGTGTGTCAAAAATCCAAGGTAACATCCACCAATGTAGGAATTTATCAACCACTTCCCATTCCTAATAGACTATGAGAGTGTTTGAGCATGGATTTTGCAGTAGGCTTGCCCAAAAAAAAATTAGGAATGGATAGTATTTATGTTATAATGGATAGGTTCAGTAAGATGGAACACTTTGTACCATGCAAGACAAAAAATGATCCCAGCCACATAGCTTCATTATTCTTCAAAGAAGTAGTCAGGATACGTGGTTTACCATTGAGTATAGTGGGAGACAGAGACACCAAGTTCATGAGTCACTTTTGGAAGACTCTATGGCAAAAACTAGGTACCAATTTGTCCTTTGGATCAGCATACCACCCTCAGACTGATGGTCAAACTGAGGTGCTAAATAGGAGTCTTGGTAATCTCCTAAGGTGCTTAACTAAGGAGTATGGTCAAACTTGGGACCAACTCATTGGACAGGCAGAGTATGCTTACAATGATACAGTGAACATGACAATTGGCAAGAGTCCCTTTGAAATTGTTTATTGCCTTCATCCTAGAGGAATATATGAGCTCAAAGATCTTAAAGATGGAGCCAAAGGAAGTGCATATGCTGAATACTTTTCCACTGAAGACTTTTCCACTGTTATGTGATAAATACATGATACAGTGAAGAAGAAACTCATTGAGAATATAGGCAAGATCAAACATAAGGTGGATGAAAGAAGAAAGGATGTCCAATTTAAGGTGGGGGATTTGGCAATGGTTCATCTCAGTAAGGCTAGATTTCAAAAGGGAGTGCCTTATAAACTTCAAATGAGGAGAATTGGCCTATGTACCATCTTAGCTAAGTATGGCACTAATGCATATAAGGTGTAACTACCAGAGGATAGTGGATTATCACCTGTATTCAACGTGGAAGACTTGGTCTTATACAAAGGACTAGGGCTTGATCTTGATTAGAGTTTGAATGAAGTCATTTAGGAAGTGGAAGAACTTAATCTGCTATCCCCACCACCAAAATTAGCAGAGGCAATCCTAGATTACAGAGCCTATAAGAAGACTAGACAACGGACTTATTATGAACACTTGGTGAAGTGGCAAGGACAAGTGCATGTAGATGCAACTTGGATAAAGGAATCAGAGTTCAAGAAGTTGGGCATTGATCTCAACTTGCTCAGTCTAAGGATGGATTGAATCTTTCTATTTTAGGGAGAATGGTACAAGAGCACCTAGGCTATCCCAAAAGCCTTACTTTATTTTGGTTTGTAATTGACTCTAGCCAAGTCAGTAAAATTTTGGTTTGGACCTTATAAGGTCTTGTTCGATGTGTGTCTAGATGGATTAGTAGTTAGTACTATCCAATCTAGTCTAGCTTAGTTTGTTTTCAAAGTTAGTCCTTAGGAGTAGTCCTAAAAGTTGGGAAATGAAATCTAAATGTGTCTTAAACTTGAGAAAAGTGTGGAAGATGCCTAAAAGGACTTAAAGAGGTTATTTCATTGAGCTAAGTGGGATAGAGGTCCTAAAAATTAGTTGGCATCATAAATGAAAAAGATGCTAAAAAGTTGTCATGGCAACATGAGCAATTTTTGAAAAAGTTGCATGCAACTCGACAACTTTGGATTCCCTTCATTCTAGGAGTGGGAAATAAATGCTAGAGGCCTGAAATTTTGGGATGGGAATCTTATGATACCTTGTGGTTCATTTCCTAAGGTAAAAGCTAGTGTGTGTAAGATTTTGGTATGTGAATAGATCTCTGGTTTTTTTTAGTACAGTCGTGTTGTGTTAATGGTGATAGCATGCTAATGAGTTAGAATGTGAAATGTAATATTGAATTCATGATCTAGAGATACTTTCAAGACTTTATCATTCAGTCTCATATAGTTTAGATTTGATTTGATAGTCTTTACAAAATCATTTAGGAAGTAGGTAGTTTACTAGTTCAGTCTAGGAAGTTTTTGATTTCATGGCTCCCCCATAAATTCTAACCATGAGAAACCTAAGGGTTTGAAGGGAAATGGTTAGGGATTCATTGTACAGTTTAAATATGGAGTTTGGGAGTTTGAAGAATCATGATGCTATTTTAAAAGTCATGCCCTAGGTGAGACTGGTGTACCTGACTAGGAGTGTGACAGAGAAGAAATGGATGTATACATGCAGGGGAAAGAAGGTGAGTATAGAAAAAGCATGGTTCTAGATAGGTTATCAACATTTTGACATATGGTAAAGATATTGGGGATTGGCCAATCCATTTACTTATATTTTGAGCAAGAAATTAGTGAAGACCTTAAAAATAGGCCTATTAGCCCCATTAGCCCTACATTATAGGAAGCCACTATATGGAGGCCCTAGATCCATAAAACCTCTACAATATCTAGCATCTTCCAAAAGGGTATTCAAATATCAAATTGTTTTTTTAGGTCATTTGGGAGTTTTTGACAAGAAATAGGAAAAGGACTATACCAAGGGCTATAAGAAACCATTAGGCCTAATAGGTCTCAAACAAGCCAGGTTATGAACCCAATGGAGAAGACCTTTGAGACCTACTGAAATGAGGTCAAAAGCATTACAAATGGATTTTTTCAAGAAGAATGGACCCCCTGCAACCCTAATGCCAATTTGTGGTAAAAGAAGCACTTGGAGTCTTCTAAGTGATTGAGAAGCATTGACACAAAACTATTGATTGTTGTCCTTCAAGGTTAAACACAAGGAGGCTAACTCTTGGAGTATAGTTAGAGTAGTCTTAGGATTTGTAATGTATAAAATATACTTTAAAAATGTGTAAATATGTAATGGAAAATTTTGTGGACATACAAACTTAATAAAAAAAGAATACTTATCTTGAAAAGAGGCTGATGCGAAAATCACTATTTTCTGATGTCTGCATTCAATTTCAAGGGATTCTACAACCTGATCTGGCCTAGAAATGCAAAGACAAAGAAAACCTAGAAAACTTCTATCTTTCATAGCAAAGTCATCCTTGACCTTAGGATCGGGGTAAGATCTTACCTCGGGGTACAATCTTGCCCCCCATTGAAAGTCGTCCTTGACCTGAAACAACTCCAATGGAAATTCTGTTCCCAGATCTGCTC
Source organism: Chamaecyparis obtusa (assembly GCA_027943335.1). Lineage (NCBI taxonomy): Eukaryota > Viridiplantae > Streptophyta > Pinopsida > Cupressales > Cupressaceae > Chamaecyparis > Chamaecyparis obtusa. The sequence goes on along the minus strand of BSBK01004953.1, from coordinate 154,512 downwards.
TGATATTCGTCATCCCACACTTGTTCTTGCAAGAAAAAATGGTTTTGTTGTTGGAATGAAGGGTTTACCTTAGTCAAACCCCAGTTCATAATCAACCTTAATAATGAAATTGAAATAGAGAATGCTAGCAAGTAGTAGAAGTAGATCTAACAACGAAGCTATGATATTCAATAGATATGCAATTGTATTTGAAATGTAAACAAGTATGTTTATATGAAAGCTTGGACTCAACACTAAAAACCATAAATGTAAATCAAAACCTCCATGATTGTATGCTTGGAATCCATCTTGAGGGAAGAATGAATGGATCTTGAAGATGAACATAGGATCTTGAAGGAAGATCACACCACCATGATGGATAGATCTAGGGTTTGAATGATGAATCTTGAATGCTTGAACCAAATTACTTTAAAGGCTTGAATACTTGAACCCTTGATCTTTAATAGAGAACTTGAATGCTTGAATGAATGATAATGGCTTGAATGCTTCCTTGATTGAAAATTCTTGCTTGATCATGAATGTCTCCTTGAGAGTACTTGAGCATGAAAGTGATGTGAAAATGAGAGAGGAAGGCTTCCTTTTATATTAGTCTAGAGCACAAACTTCTAGAGAGGAAAACATAGGAGGATTAAATTCCAATTAAGCCTTAAACCCTAGAAATGGACCTAGATTAAATACAATTTAAGAGTTTACTATTTTGAAATTTGAAACAGCCGACCCAGAAGCGGGAAAACAAATCTTTCTAAAACCCAACATCCAAAAATCATGGAATCTTGAAATTTGGACCTTGGGTCAAGTTCAAGGTCAACTTTGACCTAGGTCAAATTTGAGGTTGACCTTGACCCTAAAGTCAAACATCTCAGGATCTCAGTCCAAAATGCCAGAAAAGTACAAAAAGAGGGTGGAAAAAGGGGCAGAGTGAGAAGAAAAGCCAGATTCAAGCCAGGGACCTACCTGAGGCATTTGACATGACCCCACACTACCTACTCAAAGGGCTAAACCAGTCTTAAATGGAAGTGCTTCCATTTTCTGATGATACAGGCTTTAAAACTCGAGCCTAATAAGATTCTAGGAGAGAGAATATGATCCTAAGAAGATAGGACAAATAAGGTCCTAAAAATATTGTATGAGCACACCTTGGAGCACATCTATCATTTACACTGCACAAATTTAGAACTATTATGGTTGAACTTGCCAACCACCTACTTGATGAACTATATAAAAAGATAGATGCTAGATGGAAGTATGCTACAACTTCTGAGAAGAAAATGAGGGAAAGATCCCTAGCTAATATTGTACCTAAGTTTTTGGTACAAGTGATCAAAGAAACACTAAAATAACATTATGAAATATTCCTTGTCAAGAGAAAATCACTAAGGATCATGGTTGGTGAACTTGAAGTCATGCAAAAGGAAACAAATGGTATATGGAGAAAGATATTCTTTCCTGACCAATCGACCAAGACCAAGGAGAAACATGGTAAGTTGGATTGATTTGACAATAGAAAAAGATGAAGTGATTATTGAGGATATCACTGACAAAGACCTAGCAAAAAAAATAATATGTGATGAAGATGTCATAATTACCGAGGACAAGGATACTAGACAGTTGGACACTAATGATACAAAAAATGTTAAAATAATGGATGATGAACCAATACTAGAACAAGTAGCTGATTTTCTTGAGATACATGAGGTCATCTAAGAAGTGACTAAAGTCATTCCTACTGTTGTTGAAGAGAAATACACTAAACCAACAAAGGAGATAGAAAAAAAGCTAACCGATGAAACCAAAGAGACCGAGACAAATCTAGGTCAAAATACTAAGCAAGTCACATCTACCAAGACTACCACTCAATATCAACCACAAGTGCCAGAGAAGGAAAAGCCAAAGGAGAAGGAAAATGATAAAGAAGAAGAAAGAAGAAGTTCATCAAGAGAGAAGAAAAATAGGAAGAGAAGAAGGAAGAAAAACAAGAAGAAGAAAGAACAAAAGATACAACTAAAGCTACTACATCTGACTCAAAGAAAGCATATCGTTCCCCAAAGTTATCTACTAGAGAAAGTATGCAAGTAGAAAATAAAAATTCAAAGAAGAGAAAGCATGAGAAGGAAAAAGTTGACTTAAGCCAACCAATTATAATTCCAAAGGTAGACATCTCCACCCTAAGACCTAAAGAGATGTTTGAATTTAGAGATCTACTGAAACTAAAAGCAACACATGATAAATTTATAGCAAAGAAATAAAATACTGATTTTCTAGAGAGCGTTAAGGAGATACTGCAAGAGATTGTCCCTGATGCTAATATAAATGAGAAGGGAAGTCTACTTAGTTAATTGGATGAACTAGTAAAACAAATTAATCAACTTGGTACAAATACCACTAAGTATTTGCTGCAAGTATGCAGAAAGAACATGGAAAACAAGATAATTGAAGAGTTAATTCAATCAGTTGCATTGGATAAGGTTTCACTTTTTCAATTAGTTGTAGAGTTAGAGAATGAATTGAAATATATTCTTTCATTATTTCAAAAGTTTTGTTTAATTTAAAATTTCACTGAGGATATTAAAAAGAAAGATGAATATATTGAGAAAGAGCTGACCAAGCAACTCAGGAAGGTCACAACTGATCTTGGAACATTTCAAGTCTATTGTCAAAGGCTCAAATATTCAATGGAGTGAAACATGAGCTGAGAAAAGAGGAGAATAAAATAAGAATATAACTCATGGAGTTACAAACAATTTTGATACCCCAGATTGAATCACTATAGAAATATATTCACAAGGCAAAGGAGTTAGAGAATACATCTAATATTAGTGCTATGGATAGCATGATTAGTCTTACAGCTGACATTGGTGAACAAATTGTGGTGTTGCGAACACTAAAGGAATCATGGGAGACATCTCTGAAAGATGCAAAGCAGAGGCACACACACATTTTTTATAAGATTCCTCCACCGGATCTTAGTAAGTAATTTTGTTTTCAGATTTTTGTCAAAAAAGGGGGATATAGTATTATATAAAGGGGGATATAATATCAGTCATAAGAAGATAGGAAGTATTGTCACATGGGAATTCATAAAGAGTTATAAGGAGTTACCAAGAGTTCATACGCGGTCAAATTTTGATTAAGGACACAAAATTTTGATGACTTTGAAGTTTTTAACAAAGATGCCAAACTAAAGCCAAAGGGGGAGATTAATAATCCTAAAGAGTTATTTTGTTGTTATTAATTTTGTTAAAGTCATATTGATTTCCAAAGTCAGTCGGTAAAGGTAGAGACAATTTTGGTAAAGGGAAATGAGTGACAGACACCGAGTAGTGCAAAATAGTAAGCGAGTCAAAGTGTATAATATTTTTTACCAAGCTAAGAGTAGACATGTTACCGAGTAAGAACAAAATGTGTTACTGAGTAACACAGGCTGACATAACTGATTATATTAGATACATTGAATCTAGACACCGAGCATAAATTTTTTTACAGATTCCAAGAAGATTGTTTGGTAATACATTGGAGATTTAAACAAGATGATTGTGCATGATTACAAGGTAAGATTCACCAATGGAAATTAAGTGGAATATATGTATTGGAGATGTAACCAATGCTAGCACTGTTTCAGGAGAAGAATCTAGAACATTTCCACCACCTCTAGATGGAGTATAAAAGGATCAGTGTATGAAGATCTGAGTGTCAGAGAGAGCAGAGAAATTACAGAGAGAATGTTGATCAGACATAATAGAATGTGAAGTTGATGAAGATCAGAGAAGTTATCGAGTAACAAAGTAGTAAGAGAAGAATTATGAATGTGAACTAGAGTTGAGGCTACTGAGCACATGAGTTGAATTTTTAGTGAAATACAAAATGGGGTAAATGATATTGAGCATATTGAGTTTGAAAACCATATGTTGATGCATGATTAAAGACATTTTTAATACTAATTTATTATGTAATCAAAATTGTAAAATATCTTAACCAAGTAGGCCCTAATAGGTCTTAATTTTTAAATCCTTTAACATGGCACATCTCTTAGATTAGAGTTTTAAAATCCTTTAGAAAGGTAGACTGAATATGCCTTTATACACTTAATAGGATAATCTTTCAGAAATATCTAAATTTTGTAGCTCTAACCAAGCAAACTTTTTACTGCAATAGTGAAGTATTGTGGGTACCATCCCCACCACAATTTTTTCCTCTGACCAAGGAATTCTGTGAACCAAAAATCATGGTTTTATGAGTTGAGTTTTATGTTTTAATTTCTATGATTTATGATGATGTATGAAAAGTTTATAATTTAGTGAATGGTTAGGAAAGTTGATAAAAGTTTTTTTAGTACTGATTCACCCCTCCCCTCTCAATACTTAACTTTCCATAATTAATTCAATAGAGAGTAGTACAATCAATTGCACTTGATAGAGGTTCATTAGTAGTAGGTGTAAACTAGGTGAAGGAAGAATTGAAGGAAGGTGGCAAGCTTCTCATCACAATTTGTGGTTTTTAAAATTTTATTCAAGTTATTGAGTAGAAAAGAGTTGAAGCTCAAAAGGAGATAAAGAAGTTAGTTGCCAATTTTGATCCGGTGAACCATTTTGTAACAAGTTTTGGAGCTTTGGTAAGCATTGTTAATCATAACCTCAAAAATTACAATAACAAGCAAGAGAAAAGGGTAGAAACATTGTTTGAGCTACATAGTCTTTTGATTCCTGAAAGGGATATATTGCAAAAAGGAGTAAAGGAGGTTGAATTTGTTTTAGTCATACCGGATATGAGCACTATAGATGAACTAGAAGAACTAGTTTATCTATTAAATGGATGGATAGGAATCATGGAGAATCTATAGAGGACATGGAAAAATTATCTTTAGGTCTTAAAGACCAATTCTTTTGATGTTTGTATCAGAATACAAGTTGGCATTTACTTTATCGGTAATTCAGTTTTGGTTTTTGGTACTTTTTGTATACCTTTGTCATTGTTGTCAAAGGGGGAGTTAGTGGTCAATGAAAAGTTGTGTGGATATCACATGGGAGTTATGTAAGGGGGAGTCAAGTACAATTCAAGTGATGCATTTTTTCAAGTGTTGACACTTGGTCAATTTTCCATTTTCTTTTTCCATCAATGCCAAAGGGGGATATTGTTGACATTTTTATGAAGATGTGTAAGTCCAAGAGCATGTAGTGTTGAAGTCATTTTTTCATTGCTAGAAACAAATCATACTAGAAGTGATAGATGATTCATACCAACATTTCATTGGATCAACTAAGTAAAGTTACCAAGTGTTCTAGTGTACCGATTGGAGGATACTCATTTGTGGAACAAATGATCATCGATAAAGCTTTTGGAGGTTTTAGGTTATGTAGTTCATGTGCAAACATTAGTAGTATCATATAAGTCTATGCATGTATGGAATCACATAAACTAATTCTCAATACATGAAGAGATTTGAGGAAGGGAACAGGTGATATTGGGTAGAACAAAGTACCAAGAGAGTAAGTCTAATGGAATTGGTAAACTGGTGGAGAAAAAGCCAAAGTATGTTTTAATTTCTTATTGAATTGTATAGGATTGACATCAAGGAATTAGAAATGATGAATTGGTATGCTTTCTCAAGTTTTTTTAGTTGTTTTGGAAGCCAAATTTGGTAACACATTTTAGGTTTTCCACCGACATAGGAAAATGACTATAAAAGGAGATGTAAATCACAGTATGAAAGGTTGCGATGCATGAAGGTGATTTGAAGAGTAAGGAAAAAAGTATTATAATATTTTGAACAGTGCATTAAGTAGAAGTACAATAGATTTTTCAAGCAGTGAGTGCTATTTTTCATATCACCATCACTTATTGAATTTGAGCAGGTTTGTAAGTTAAATCCATCAATCAGGTCACTCCTAACAAGGTGAGCATGATCCTAATTGGTCTAAAGATTAAATCCTCTAACTAGGTGTCTCTCAGAAGGAGTTTATAAATCCCTTAACCCAGTAGCTCCTAATAGGGCTTTTTTAATATCTTTTGATAGGGCTATAGATACTCTTAACTAGGTATGCCCTTAACAGGCTGATGTAATGTCTTTGATAGGGAAAATTGTATTACTACAGTAGTGATAATTCATTGATACTAATTCCAACTATGGTTTTTACCTTTAACCAATGGTTTCCATGATAAAAATATTGTTCTTGTGTTGCATGTTGTGGATGTTTCATTTTCTTTTCTTTTATATTATAATATTATTTGCATGTTGGTTAATTTGGAAGTTGCTGAAAAAGGTTTTAAGATTTGTGGTTGCACTGATTCACCCACCCCCCTCTCATATCCTTATAAAACTAACATATGTTGCATGTAAACTTTTTCATCACTCATTGGGAGAGGAATATTTTTATCTATTTATCCGTCTTACCCTATCTTCCATAAGCACATGAGATGAGTTGAAATCATCACTTACTTGGAAGTTTGGAATTTTTATCACACCATTGGAGTTATAAAAACATTTTGTGGATACAAATAGATAAGAGCATGGGCTAATAAACTCATTTAATAATATCTTTCACAAAATAATATATAAGGCTTCAAGCTCCTTACACAATGACGTAGGTAGAATAAAGATGTACTACAATGCATTGGACTCTTTCAAATCCATGTTTGTAAAACAATATCACCTTCTAGGTTAAATTGTGTTAAATAATTTTGTATCAACGTTTTGGATCACACTCTGTGATCCATCATCATGATGATAGATATCATTAGAGGGAACAAGAATAAAACATGGATAAAGTTGCAGACCTAAACAAGTTAAATAGTATGGGAGAGGTGGAAAGAGGGAGAGAACACAATAGGTGAAGGACAAGTGAGGATTGATATGACATAGATGTTGGAGATTTTCCAGCAAGCCATATTGTTGACTGTATGTTTGTCATTGATGACAACATGTGGTAAGCAGCATGTGTGGAAGCCTAATGGAAAGATATTTGAGCATATGTTGCATGGATATGTTATCAACATGATATCATAGATGCAGAGGTTGATTCTGAGTAAAGACAATAGTATAGTTGTGTATATCAATGAGTGTTTCTGAGAGGTCCCAAGAATAGTTATGCACTTGATTTGTAGTATGGTTGTAGTAGAGCCTTGAATGGTTATATTTATGTTGTATACATATGTATGAAGCTATGTTCATGGACACAAATTCTGATATGTAGTAGAAGTTATGTTATGATGTTCACAGTTGACAGTCACAGTTTCTTGAGTTTATCCAGAGGAGTCGATAGAAATTATATTGGTAAAGTAGTTGCACCTATCATTTTGGTATGCATGCTTAGATTAGTGTTTTTTGGAGAGTTAAGAATGTTTGGTTAAGAGTGCATGACATAAATAAACATGAGGAGAAAGTATCAATTAATTTGGTGGAGCTGATAGTGTGAAATAACGTGTTCACTCATATTGAGTTGAACAGATCCCAATTTGTGTTGTGTGCTTAGTAGAGCCGACATAGATGTTATTGGAGAGTTTTATTGTTTCTCTAATTTGATTTCAAGGTGGTTCTAATAGGCCAACTTGATTATATCATTTAGAGGAAAGATATTTATAGGAAGTCATTTGTGATTGCTAGGTATGGCAGAGAGTTGAAAGATAAGTGCATAGCAGAGAGTGCAAACTATTGTGCCATCAATAGAAGGTCTATGTAACATAGTGAAGAGTATATGCTATTCATTGGAACTGATCAAGACAACAGGTCTACATGCAGTTCACCAAGATCCATATATAGTGTGTATTTGTTATTCAGAAGGTTGTAGCCTTCACCCCTTTGAGTAGTGAGCTCTCGAATAGTGCAACCTCACCCCTAACAGGGTTAATTGTAAAAGACTCCTAACAAGGTCTGACCCTTGACTAGGTCACTATACTTATTGCATTGTAAAGATCAACTCCTAACAAGGTTATAAGATCTTCTAACGGGGATCATTATACACTACTGTAGTTTTAGTGGGTGTCAATTCCCACCAGGGTTTTTACCTATTTAGGTTTTCCTGTAACCAAAATTGTGTTCATGTGTTATTGTGTATGTGCTTAAAGTTCTTCTATACTTAATTGGATAAAGAATTGAATCTTGTAGATAACTGATTCACCCCGCCCCCCCTCTCAATTATCTCTTGGAACTATTCCTAAAAATTGGTATCAGAGCCAAGTGCCTCAGAGAAAATGTTTAACAACTTGAGGTTGATTAGATGGAATTCTTTAGAAAAGAAAGTGCTAAATTTGATGGAGAGAACTATCTAGATTGGAAGAACAAGATGATGACACATTTGCAGTACATTGCCTTTGATATTTTTGAAGTAGATACCAAAGAAGCTCAAATTCCCTCTCTAGAAGATTTTGCAAAAGATGATGCAACTTTGAAGCAAAAGGAGATGTTCACTTCAAAGTCTATTTCCAAGGAAGCCCTTATTAGCACCCTATTTGACAGTGAGTTTTCAGAGATCAAGAAAATGGACAAAGCCTATAAGATATGGAAGTATCTAGAAGACATGTTTGAAGGAGATATTCAAGCCAAGAATGCACATAGAAAGACATGGAAGAAAAGATACAATACATTGGAGATGTCACCTGATGAGAATGTTAGAGCCTACAATCAAAGGATTAATGAAGCAGTTGCTAGAATTGGAAATAATGGTGGAGAAATTTTGGAAGAAGACATAATGGACAAATTGATGAGTACCTTGACACTAGAATATGACAATAAGATATGCATCCTAGATGAAACTATGCAGTCCAAAAAAGACTTCAAAAGAGAGACCTTAATCAGCAAGGTTTTAGCCTTTGAGATATCAAGATTGAAGACAGATCCTAAAAGTGAAACAACATTCAAAGCTTCAGTCCATGGTAAGAAATCTTTGAACACCTCTGGTAATTTTGATGATGATAGAGAACTAGATGATTTCATTGCTATGATTGCTAAGAAGGAAAGAAAAGGAAAATATGAAGGTTAGTTACCATTCAAATGCTTTTCATGTAATAAGATTGGTCACTTTGCTTCTAAATGTCCTACAAGAGTCAAGAAGTTCAAGAAATACTACAAGCCTAAGTATAGAAAAGAATGTTACTATGTTGGTGATGGAGTATCAGATGATGAATCAATAGAAGATGAAATTGTATTCATTTCTCTTGAAGACATGGAGAAAATGAACTTTGAAAATGAAAAGAAAGAACAAGAATTGGCACTAATTTCACAAGTTGACATCAGGATAGATTGGATCATTGAAGTGGTTTCTCACATCATATGATAGGAGACAAGGATAGATTTGTACATCTAGATAGGTAAAAAGGTGGCATGATTAGATTTGGTGACAACACTCCTAAACCTATCATAGGTAGAGGATCCATCACCTTGGATGGAAAGAACAACACTGATGTTGTTCTTTATGTTGATGGTTTACAACATAACCTATTGAGTGTTGGACAATCGCTTGACAAAGGTTACTAATTGGAGTTCAAAGATTAAAAAATGCATCATTAATAACAAAGAAGGAGAAATGATTGCATCAGGATCAAAGACTAAAGGTAATATTTTTCAACTTAATCCAGAAGCAAGTTGTTTTCTTGCTAAAGTAGATGATAGTTGGCTATGGCACAAAAGACTATGTCATATCAATTTTAATAACATAGTAAAGATAAGTAATGTAAAGGTAGTAAGAGATCTTCCTAGCATTGCAAAACTAGTAGACACAATATGTAGGGAATGTGTGATGGGAAAGCATGTAAGGAATTCATTCAGAAGCAAGCATAATTTGGTAGAGATCGAGATGGATCTAATACACACAGACCTATGTGGACCAACTCAAACAAGATCATACTATGGTGAAAGGTATTTCATTTTGTTTGTTGATGATTATTCTAGAATGATGTGGGTTGTGTTCTTAAAGGAGAAATTAGAAGCATTTGAGAAATTCAAAATATTCAAAGCTAAGGTTGAAAATGAATCTGGATTAAAGATTAAATGTCTGAGATTAGATAGAGGAGGAGAATTCACCTTTGACAGATTTTATGAATACTGCGAAGAACATGGGATAAAGAGATAGCTAAGTTCTCCTACAACCCCTCAGTAGAATGGAATTGCAGAGAGAAGGAACATGATCATTCTTGACACAACGCACACCATCATGATTGAAAGAAAGGTCACACACACCTATTGGAGAGATGTGGTCAATACAATAGTCTACATTATCAATAGAATTCAATTAAGGCCAAGTACAGAAAAGACACCTTATGAGCTATGGTTTGGGAATGTACCTATAGTAAAATACTTTAGAATCTTTGGAAGAAAGTTCTACATCAAGAGAGATGAAGCAATTGATAAGTTTGATGCAAGAAGTGATGAAGGTATTTTTCTTGGTTACTCTACTAAACGAAAAACTTATAGATGTTTTAATCTGAGATTAAAGAATATTATTGAAATTTCTCATGTTAAGATTGATGAGAATTTTATGATTCAAGAGAGATACCATGATTATGCACCTATGATTGAAGAAGAACCTTGACCTACCAGTAGTGAAGCAGTTATTGAAGAAATGTTTGACAACATAAATATTCTATTCAATGACCCTGAAACAAGTGAAGAAGAAACACAAAAGGAAAATGAAAAAGTCACACCTAATGTTCCTAAATTCACATCTACATATCATTCAAAGGAATACATCATTGGAGATTAGAGCAGAAAATTCATGACAAGATCAAAAGAAAAGAATTCCACAACAAATGAAGAGGTATGTTTACTATCATAGATTGAGCCCTTAAGTGTAAAAGATGCATGCAATGATTCAAATTGGCATGAAGTAATGAAAGAAGAGCTAGATCAGATAATTAAGAATGATACATGGGAATTAGTCCCTAGGCCTAGTGATAAGAATGTGATTGGAACCAAGTGGAGAAATAAGATGAATCAAGATGGAATAGTAGTATGAAACAAAGCTAGATTAGTATGTAAAGGGTATGCACAAAGAGAAGGAATTGATTATTCAAATACATTTTCCCCTGTAAGTAGATTGGAAGCCATAAAGTTGTTTCTAGCTTATGCCACATTCAAGAACTTTAAGGTATATCAGATGGATGTTAAGTCAGCATTCCTGAACAGAGAGTTAAAGGAAGAAGTATACATTGAGCAACCATAAGGATTTAGTTTATTAGATAAATTTGATATGGTATGCAGATTGAAGAAATCACTATATGGACTTAAGCAAGCCCCTAGAGCATGGTATGAAAGACTTGATGGTTACTTTACCAAGATTGGATTCAAGAAAGGAGCAATAGATTGTAACTTATTCATAAGAGAGACATCTGATGGACTATTTTTAGTTGCTATATTTGTTGATGACATTATATTTGGTGGTAATGATAAGCTTAGTGCTGAATTTGCTAAGGAGATGCATAGAGAATTTGAGATGAGCATGATTGGCCCTATCAAGTACTTCTTGGGATTGAATGTGCAACAGAAAGAAAAATGCATATTCATAAATCAGACCAAGTATGTGAAAGAGATCTTGAAGAAATTCAAGATGGATGATTGCAAGCCAGTAAGTAATCCTATGATAACTGGATGCAAGCTTTCAAAAGAAGATGATTCACCAGCAGTTGACATAACCTTGTATAAGTCTATGATTGGTAAAATTATATATCTTACTCAAAATAGACTAGACATTTCCAAAGCAGTTGGTATTGTTGGAAGATTTACAGCAGAACCTAAGAAAAGTCATCTCATGGCAATAAAAAGAATATTTAGATACTTTAATGGAACCTTAGACTATGGTTTATGGTATCCTAATTCAGAGAATGTAAAGCTTCATGTATATAGAGATGTAGATTGGGCAGGATGCATGGATGATAGAAAGAGCACCTCTGGAGGAGTTGTATTCCTTGGAAATAGACTTGTTACTTGGACAAGGTAAAAGAAGAATTGTATCTCTCAGTCAACAACAGAAGAAGAGTATGTACCAACAACATTAAATTGTTCTACAATTGAGTGGATTAAGTAGATGATAAAATATTTTGGTATTCAGATTGACTACCCTATTGTTATTCATTGTGATAGCACTAGCACTATCAATATGTCAAAGAACCCTATGATGCATGCAAAGACAAAACATATTGAGATAAAATATCACTTCCTAAGAGAGAAAGTAGTAGAGAAAGAAGTAATGGTGGATTATGTGAATACAAAAGATCAGCTAGTAGACATATTCACAAAGCCTTTACCTAAGGATACTTTTGAGTATCTCAAGGAGAAGCTGGGAGTAATTCCCTTCCTTGAATCTGATTAGAGATAGCAAAAGTGCATCAGTCTTTAGTGACTCATGAAAGGTTGACTACTCTACCTCAGGAGTAGTACCAGTGCTTAATATTTTTTGGTGCCCTTTTCCATTGATGTCAAAGAGGGAGTGGTATATAATCATGAAAAACATAAAAAGAAGGAATATATAGTAATTAAAAACAAGTAGAAAGGGGGAGTAAAAATACAATCATGAGAAGCAGTACAGTTGAGGAAATGGAGAATATTGAAGAATATTGCTGCAGGTGGAGGATACTTTCTTAGGGGAGTTTTGTTGAGGAAATGGATAATGTTATAAAAGAATTAGATGTTTGGATTGGTGGTATTTTTCATTTCATATGTTGCCATCAATGCCAAAGGGGGAGATTGTTGGAGATTTACCAGTAAGCCAGATTGTTGACTGTATGTTTGTCATTGATGACAACATATGGTAAGAAACATGTGTGGAAACATAATGGAAAGAGATTTAAGCATATGTTTCATGGATATGTTATCAGCATGATATCATAGATGCAGAGGTTGATTCTGAGTAAAGATAGTAGTATGGTTGTGTATATCAGTGAGTGTTTCTAATAGGTACCAAGAATAGTTATGCACCTGAATTATAGTACAGTTGCAGTAGAGCCTTGCATGGTTATATTTATGTTGTATACATATGTATGAAGCTATGTTCATGGATGCAAAGTTTGATATGTAGTAGAAGTTAAATTATGATGTTCACAATTTACAGTCATAGTTTCCTGAGTTTATCCAGAGGAGCCGACATAGATTATATTGGTAAAGTAGTTGTGCCTATCATTTTGGTATGCGCACTTGGATTAGTGTTTTTTGGAGAGTTAAGAATGTTTTTTTAAGAGTGCGTGATGTAAATCACCATGAGGAGAAAGTATTAGTTAATTTGGTGGAGCCGATAGTGTGAAGTAATGTGTTCACTCATATTGAGTTGAACAGGTCCCAGTTTGTGTTGCGCTCTTAGTAGATCTAATAGAGATGTTATTGGAGAGTTTTATTGTTTCTCTAATATGATTTCAAGGTGGTTCTAATAGGTCAACTTGATTATATATCATTTAGAGGAAAGATATTTATAAGCAATTATTTGTGATTGCTAGGTATGGTAGAGAGTTGAAAGATAAGTGCAGAGTAGAGAATGCGAAGTATTGTGCCATCAACAGAAGGTCTATGTGACATAGTGAAGAGTATATGCTATTCATTGGAAATGATCAAGACAATAGGTCTATGCGCAGTTCCCCAAAATCAAGATATAGTGTGTATATGTTATTTAGGAGGTTGTAGCCTTCACCCCTTTGAGTAGTGAGTTCTCAGACAGTGCGTCGTCACCCCTAACAGGGTTAATTGTAAAAGACTCCTAACAAAGTCTAACCCTTGACCAAGTCACTGCACTTATTGCATTGTAAAGATCAACTCCTAACAGGGTTGTAATGTCTTCTAACAGGGATCATTATACACTAGTGCAATTTTAGTGGGTGTCAGTTCCCACCGGGGTTTTTACCTATTTGGGTTTCCCTATAACCAAAATTGTGTTCATGTGTTATTGTGTATGTTCTTAAAGTTCTTCTATACTTAATTAGATAAAGAATTGAATTGTGTAGATAATTGATTCAGGCCCCCCCCCCCCTCTCAATTATCTCTTGGGACTATTCCTAACAATAGAAACATTAAAAGGAGCTATGAGAGAACCAAAGACCAAGTCAAATAATAAAAAAGAGAGAGAAAACAATATGACAACAAGAAAAGGGAAATAATAAGACTAAAATTTAAAATGATGTTATTGTAACAATTAGAAAAAATAAAAAATAAAGAACAAAAAGAATACATCAATTGGACTAAAAAAATTACACCCCAAACAAAAAAAAGAAAGGAAAGAGAAATGAAAATTTATATATATATATATATATATATATATATATATATATAGAGAGAGAGAGAGAGAGAGAGAGAGAGAGAGATATATATATATATATATATATATATATATATATATATATATATATATATATATATATAACAAAATGAACTCAAAAATGAGAATAGAAAAATAACTAAGCGAAAAAAGCTTAATAAACCACATAATATGTAAATAATATAGAATCTAGTAGCAATTGACAATTTGTGCATATCCAAGGATGGCTTGAGGAAAATTCAAAATGAAATATATATATATATATATATATATATATATATATATATATATATATATGAACTAAAAAATGAGAATAGAAAAATAACTAAGTGAAAAAAATGCTTCATAAACCACATACTATGTAAATAATATAGAATCTAGTAGCAACTGAAAATCTGTGAAAAGGGAAGGATGGCTTGAGGAAAATTCAAAATGGAAAAATCCAAGTAGCCAAAACTATATCTAGAGTTACTTGGCTCAACCATGGAGACAAAGGCTCTAAACTATTTTTCCATATTCTCAGGAGCAAGGAAGCCAGAGACCTAATTAGAAAATGTCCTGAGGGAGGGGTCAACATCATTGATCAACAAGGGATTTTAAAAGCCTTTACTATTTTTTACTATACTTTATTCACTATAAAATATCATGGTTTAGACAATGAGGAATCTAGAAGGAGAATCAACTTTATCATCCCTAAAAAGGTCAACAAGGAACATGGCATTATGTTGGGAAAGGAGATAACTTTGGAATAGATGCATAAGGCCATTCTTTCTCTCAAGAATGATAAGTCCTTAGGCCTAGATGGGATATCCATTGAATTTTACAAGAAGAATATTTTTTGTATTGGGGAAGATCTGCTTAATCTACATAAAGAGGTCATAGATACAAGATCTCTATGCAAAGAAATTAACAATGGTGTTATTAAACTCATACCAAAAGTGGGATATAGAACCCTTATGAAAAACTAGAGACCCATTACTTTTTTAAATGTGTCATTTAAAATTTAGCAAAGATTCTTACCCTTAGATTATAGGGTATATTGCCAAAAGTCATCAATGTTGTTAGACATATTCAGTTGTTGCTGGAATTGTGTTCATTGATGTAAAAACCTTATATAGACTACCTAGCAGTATCGATTAGTTGTTGGCAATATCACTTAGATACCTTTTTCTTGTCATTAAAGTATTAGTGGTTTCAGTTATATACAAAATAGGTTCGGTACATATAGTTTTGGTGCTTGATGATAGGTGTACTTGATTTTACTTATGGATTACACCTTTTAGCATACTTTTATACTTTAGGTGTTTGGATTTGCATGGATGTTTCTGTTGGTACCTATCGATTGCTATGCTTATACTGTTGTTTCAAGTTTTTCCAATATCTAGAATTTCTTGCAGTTCATAAAATGGTTTTGATATAAAAGTTACATCATATTCTGGATAGGTTCTATCTAGTTTCACCTATCGATGGGTTCAGTTATTTTATTGATCAAGACATGGTCCTAGTTGTGGTATTTTGATGGTTCCAAATTTTTCCTATATTTAGGTGAATGCAATATGCATTGTATACATCTTAATTATGACCTATATTTAGCTTATGTGGTAACATATTGTAAATATATCTTAAGTGTGACCTAGATTTAGGATCAGTGGTAGTGCATTAAATAGAATTATAATATCTTGTTGAATTATGGTCAACACATTCTTTTGGTGTGGTCTATTGGAATTAGGAGATATAGGTACTGAGAGGGGAGGGTGAATAAGTGCCTACAAAACTTTACTTATAAAAACCTTTATGATCTATAACTGAATACTGTGATAATCGATCAAAATAACTTGAATACAATTGTATAAATCAATCATCTAGTTAACTTAAGAAAGTAAACAACATGAAATCAATATGAAAATCACATAACAAAATTATTTTGATAATGCAGAAACCCTTGTAAGAAGGTAAAAACTGTGGTGGGGATGACACCCACAAATTCTTCACTACTGTAGATAGAAAAGGTTTGCATGTTAAGGCTACAAGTTTTGATCACTTCTGGTGATCTTACCCTATTAGGAGTAACATATTAGATCAGCTAGATCTACCTAGTTATAGGATTTAAAAACACTAAATGAAGTGTGTACTCAGTTAAGAGATTTATACAAAGACTGTTAAGTCTACTTAGTTATGAGATTTCACCAAAAAATCTATCACAATTGTCAAAAAGTAATAGGTAAATATCTGCTAGTTGACAACTCAATTGTCTGAAATAGATATACAAGTGCTCATCAAAATATCACCTTATCTATGATGGTTTTCTACTCTGTTATGCTCGGTAGCCTTCTCTGACTCTACTCAATCTGATATCCTTTGTGCTCTATTTTGCTCGGTAAACTAATTGTCTTGAAGATAGGCAATTTCTTCAAGTGCTCCGTGATTCATATATATTAGTTCACCAACCTCATAACATGGTGCAAGAAAACAAAATATATAGTGTTCTATTTTGCTGCCTTAGCAAAAATTAGGTTACAAAGATAATCATAACCCTAAGATCTACGGTGCAAAATAACCTAGATCAACTATTACAATAAGATAAATATTACATTTAATGAGTATCTATTTACAATAAATTCTCCTCGATCTTGTTAAACTATTTTGCAATCTATTGTAACTATTTTCATAGAAGAATGTGCCATTTCATATTACTATGCCATTTTCTGTGATCATCGGTAAACACTGTATAATCTGCTCGGTGTATACTACGATGCTCAGTGTTTACTGACCATCGGTGTCGATGTCGCTGGTGCTCGGTAAACTGTGTGATGCTCGGTGTAAAGGCTTTACCGACTACTCTATCTTGCTTCAGGTTATCAACTGTCTCAATATAAGTAACCGACCAACCTATTTACTATCCTTTGATACTAATGACAACCTTGAATGCTCAATAAAGATTAACAATCTCCCCCTTTGGCATTAGTATCAAAACTTTGAATGTATATAGACAAAATTTTTCTATATGTTCCTTATGTCTCCACCATATACATATCCACAACAAAAATTTCTAAGTACAAAGTACTCCCCCTCGGTGCATGCTCCTGGTAGTATGTAATATACATATAAAAAATATACTATTTGGCATATACATGTTTTCCCCCTTTTTGATAATAATTCCTAATACCCAAAAAGTATGTAATGTATACTTACATCTTATAAAAAATGTGTGGATGGGTTCTCTGTATAGACTCTAAGAGGTTGTCCCATTCCTCTTTCAAGTTGGTAAGATCAATATGCTCAAGACCGACTTGTGCATGCATGTCAAAGATATTATCCAACACTGAAATCTCTGGTGTTGCCACAAGTTGTTCAGCTTTGACAATGTGTGCTTCAAAAATTTTCAGGTAAGGAGTGAGTTCTTTTTGTAACTCTATAACCTGATCGGTGATGTGTGCTTCTTATTTCCTTAAGTCTGCTATCAGCCACCGGAGTTCCTGAACTTGGTTAATATGCTTTAAGAAAGCATTTGGCTTGGTGATAGCTGCTTGTGTATGCAACTTTATCTCTTATTGTAAACTTTTTATCTTTTCACTGACTTCTACAGTGAAGGTGTCTGAAGTACACAGCTTGATTAGAAGTTGACAGATTATCTGGGTGATAGTTTTGACCTTGGTAATGACCTCAAATAATTTTACCTTGTTTAGTGCCACTTTTGTGCTAATCCTTTCTGCCAATTTGTTCTGAATCTTTGATTCTACCCTTTTTTCTATTTTTTTTTCTGCATCTGTATTATGGGCATTGATTTTATCGGCGAGTGTGGCAAGTTGATCTAAGATAGGAGTATTCTCATCAATATTTGTTTCTAGTACTATTTGTTGTAGAATATCCCTCACATCATTTAACACTTCTTTACATTTGTTTTCTTGCCTTAACTTCTCTTGTGCCACTTTCCTTGAACATAATTCCCCATATCTACTTAGTTCCTTGAGGCTTAGGGTTCTCGGGTCACATTATGGTATAATGATAACTTCATCAATGGTGACTGGCCCTTTGGCTTTCTTCTTCTTCTTCTGAGCAAGAGGTGACTTCTTCTCACTTATGACAATAGATTTTTCTTCACTTCTCAGAGTATCTTTCCCAGTTGACACTATATCATCCTTCTTCTGCTCCTCGGTAGATTGTGTGGGAGTCTCGGTTGTAGTGTCTAGTGGGTTCACCTCGGTTGAATTTGTTTATTCTAGTTCCTTTGTTTTTGTAGATTGTGCCTCTGGTTTGTTAGGCTCATTTGTATCTATAGGTTGCTTGGGTGCTTGAATCTCAGTTGTGTCTTTATTTGGCTCAGGATGAGACACATTGGGTTGTACTTGTGAAATTATTTCAACTACCTCTGCAAGTACAAGTAGTTCACCTGGTAGAGATGTGAGCACACTATTAGTGTTTAATGCTTCATCTTTGTATGGTGCAATTTTCACATCTTCATCATCCTCATCATTAGGATCACCGTTAGTGATGTCCTCAATGAGTGCATCATCATCGATTTTCTTTTGCAAGTGGTTCTTTACTTGATCTAGTGCATCTTGTGAAATTTTGATTTCTTCCTTTTGTTTGATGATATCAATTACCTCGGTAGCTGATATACCGGTATCCTCTATTTTCTTACCTTTGTTATCATCAATGAAAATACCTTTATCTTTTGAACTGTGTCTCTTCTTAGATAGTTTCAAGAATGCTTCCTGTTCAGCTTTATCTTTTGCTTTCAAATTTGATGTCCATACAAAATCACATATGACATCCATATCATCCACATTCTCATCCATGATCTGCATAGCTCTATTCTTGACTAGAAATGTAGCCTGATATTTTGTCATGTATTCACTTACCACATCATAGCTAAAGTGTGAGGTAGCACGGCTTAGTGACCGTTCTCTTTTCCTTTTCTTTATATCTAGTGCAATAGCCCATCTCTCACTTATTTTGTCATCAAGTTCTTTTGGCAATTGACATGCGAATTCCATTGGTACTCTCTTGAATTTAATCATCATTTGGATGATAGCATGTTCTATCTTTGTCTTGTCCTCAATTGACATTTTGTCAAATTTGCCTATGCCTGGATTTGTAAGATTTCCATTTTCAATTATATCTTCAATTATTTCTTCTATAGTACTTTCCCTGTTACGAACTAGCTTGAATTGATCAGGATCATTTTTAGTTTTTGTATCCTCTAGATCTTCCTTATTTCTTATATATTTCCTCTTTTTCTTCGGTGTCTCAGCTACTTTCTTGGTATTTCTCTTAACATATTTCCTGGTTGGTGTAGCTGCTCTTCTTTTTGCTACTTTTACTGCTTCTACTTGCTTAGTGGATTGTACAATAGTTGATGAACATGTCTTCATTCCTTCAGGTTCTAGTAGCTGCATATCTTGTTCATCATTTGTGGGAGGAACCGGTGTGTGATCCTTTTCTTTGTCAAACTCAATTTCCTCGCTATCATAGGGCTTGTCAGCCAACTGTAACTAACCTTCAGTTTCTTCTTTAACCGGTGACTCCTTAGGTGAGTCAGATGCATTTCCATATTTTTTTGTGAGATCTTTTTTCATTTTCTTTTCTCTTCTTGACATTTTTCCGATATCTATGTTTGTTGTGATTCTAGACTTAGCTTCCTCATATACACCAAACCTACTAGAAGTGATGTCTATCGGTAATTCTAGCAATGCGTTGATAGATTTCAAAGTGAAATCATGATTCATTTCATATCCCATTGGTGCTAGCCATTTTGTTCTCGGTTCTACTACCTTTATCATTGAGTGCTCTATGCCGACTACAAAGCATATATCATCTTCAAATTTACTTACTAATTCCTTTGGAATTCTACTCCTTTGTTGCATCTTTGTTTGAAATTCCTTGAGATATGCATTGAATTCCTTATTCAGGTTATTTCCTAGACTTTTCATCATTTCACCAATTTGGGCAGTTATCGATTTGTCTGATTGCCAGTTTACTTTACTAATACCTGGTACAAATTTTTGTAGATAGAAAAATGTACAGACAAGAAATGATCTATACTTACATGTATTGGACTTCTTTTCCTTTATTTTCTTCATATTATCATGCAGTTGGTGTAGTAGCAGTTCTGTAAGATCAATCTAGTGATCTTTCTACACAATTTTGTAAGCCATGTCCATGGCGCTACAAGGTACACTATTTGGTCTGATAGATTGGAATATCTTGTACCTGATGACATGAGCTATGAATTTTACCACTAGATCTTTGATAGTTGATATCTTCAGTGCCCTACCATCAAATTGAGCTCCAGTGTTCTTTTCTATGTCGGGACAAGATGAACTTTGAAAGGCTTTGGCTTTGTTGGTTGTAGGGTACCGAGTAACCCTACTAATAATCTTCTTCATGACATCAACAGGTTTATCTAGCCAAAATTTTCCATCATGAAATCTGCTTAGCACAATTCTTATCCAGTCATTCTGGAATGATTGTGGGAAGTATGTGAAACACCGTAGCCCAGACTCCTCAATCTTCTTGTATTCAGATTTAATCTTACCATCCGGTCCACAAACTTGTTGACAAGCAGAAATAGTCTCAAAATCACATACTTCACTGATTTTGCAATGAATATAGGCCCTAACATCTTCTATCAACAAAACCCTATCTAGAATACTAGAAAATGCACCCATATCGTCTGTTTGTGTTGCGACCTTGGGATGAGGTTTGAATTTCTCCTTGGAAAAATGTGCTCTCACAATTAATTATACTTCATCCTCAATGTTCTATGATTTGTTTGCAATCAATGTTGATGCCATAAATTATTTCTAGGGTTTTGGCAAATAATAGATAACCAGTGTTCGGTAGATAGATGAACTTACTTGTTATCATTGAAGAATTGTCATCAGTTCGATCTATAGTAGCTTGGAATATTTTCTAAAAATCTCTAGCTCAAACTCTTCTCTGTAAAATCTCTATTATTTGAAATCACAATGTAACAATGAACTCTATTTCCACATATTTATAGATTTTTTGATATTCCCACTCAAACTTTGGTGCATTAAATACATGACCTAACTTTTGATATAGAATAGCTGTCAGCTCGGTAATGTCTACAATTTCCTTTTCTTGGTTAACATAGAATTTCTTCATCAGTTTGCACTGTTGTTGGTTAACCTTGTGCAGTGATTACTAATAGGTAACCAACTCATGTTTCTTCTTTTATCAACTATGCAACATTTGTAAACTTATAACACTTAAACCATAGTGCATCTTTATTCATGCAAATTTGGTATTTTTACATCATATATAAGGAATTGTATGTAAAATGTGATCATTTAAAATGTCAATTCCATACATACCTTTGTCATCCTAAGTGGCGGTATCGATGTCACCCAATCCAATGGATGAGGTTTCACCGACAGTGTCACTTGACTCAGCATTCTCATTAGATGCCTTCTTCCACATTGTGTTCCTTAACTTAGTAATTTCTACAATGTTATATCCACTCTCAAATATATGGTTTTCATCTAGTGCTCAGTCTTTGTAGTTCTTTCTTACATGACCAACCTTGTGATAGTGCATACATGTCATTCTTGCATTTTTCTAGTTTCTTGATTGTCCAATCCGACTCTTTCTGTAACAGTTTGCTGCAATATGTCCATATCAACCACATAGAGTACAATTATTCCATGTATTATAATCCCCAACATATGAGTTACCTTGTCTCTTCGGTTGATATGGCTTTCGTTGTAGTTTCTCTTTAGGTGTCCATACTTGTTTCATTTTTGCCTTGTAGTCCCTTGTAGTGTGTCCATGCTTATTACAAGTATAGCATATTTTCTCCTCAGTAGTATTATTAGAAATGTCATTCTTCTTAGCTCTGCATTCATAAGTTGGATGTCAAAACTTACCACAGTAATAACAATGTCCATTGAATTTAGGAATGACAGGAGGTTTACCTTATGCTTCGCTTCTGCACACATTAGATGTATGTCCTGGTTTTCCACAGTGATAACATGTAAACATTTTAGGTTTTTTACTTTGATTGTTTTTGACTTTTTCAATTTGTTGTGATGATTCTCCTTCACCAGTGTAGCCTATACCGGCTCTGCTTCTGAATCTTCTTTGATTATTTAGGAAATCATCAATCTTTTTAGGACTGTCCTCAACTATCTTCATCATTCCATTGTGTTGCTTTTGTGTCTTTATTTCATTTCTTAGTTTTTCATTATCTTCTCTGAGTATTGCAACATCTTCAAGTCTTCTTGATAATTATCCATTTACTCGGTTCATTTCTTGATTGACTATCATCATCTGATTTGATACTTGGAAGTGACGATCAGTGAGTCTCTGTATTTCATTTTCTTTTTCTTGAAGTTGTTCAATCATCAGTCTTTAATAGCTAGATTCTTATCTTGTTCAGCTTGTCTACCATTGTTCATGATTTCCACCATTCTCACCATTTGAGATTCATGACCGATTTGGAGTGCTTTCACTTGCTCAGATAGATGCTGATTCTTTTTAGATAAATCAGAGATTATGCTTTTAGATCCGTCAGAGATGCTTCCAAAGCTTGATCCAATATGATCAAATATTTCATCAATAGGTTCTTCATCATAACTGATTTCATTCAGCTGAATTGCAAGGTTCTTTCTTTCAACTATTAATTTCTTCAGTTCTTCCTTGGCTTCTTTATACTATTCCACAAACATCTATATTTCTATCTTCTAATTCTCAATAGTCTTGTCAAGTTTGTATCTCTCCATGACTTATATCTTTACCCTTCAGTGGTTAGACTGTTCAACAAGAGAACTGAGCTCTGATACCAATTATTGGAATTAGGAGAGATAGGTACTGATAGGGGAGGGGTGAATCAGTGCCTACAAAACTTGTAAAAACCTTTCTAATATATGACTGAATAATATGATAGCCGATCAAAATAACTTGAATACAATTGTATAAATCAATCATCTAGTTAACTTAAGAAAGTAAACAACATGAAATCAATATGAAAATCACATAACACAAGTATTCTGATAACGTAGAAACCCTTTTAAGAAGGTAAAAATTGCAGTGGGGATGACACCCACAAATTCTTCACTACTGTAGATAGAAAAGGTCTTCCTGTTAAGGCTACAAGTGCTGATCACTTCTGGTGATCTTACCCTATTAGGAGTAACATATTAGATCAACTAGATCTACCTAGTTATAGGATTTAACAACACTAAATGAAGTGTGTACTCAGTTAAGAGATTTATACAAAGACTGTTAAGTCTACTTGGTTATGAGATTTCACCAAAAACTCTATCACAATTGTCAGAAAGTAATAGGTAAATATCTGCTAGTTGAAAACTCAATTGTCTATAATAGATCTATAAGTGTTCATCAAAATATCACCTTATCTGTGATGGTTTTCTACTCTGTTCTTCTCAGTATCCTTCTCTGATTCTACTCAATTTGATATCCTCTATGCTCTGTTCTTCTCGGTAAACTAATTGTCTTGAAGATAGGCAGTTTCTTCAAGTGCTCCGTGATTCATATATATTAGTTCACCAACCTCATAACATGGTGCAAGCAAACAAAATATATAGTGTTCTATTTTGCCGCCTGAGTAAAAATTAGGTTACAAAGATAATCATAACCCTAAGATCTACGGTGCAAAATAAGCTAGATCAAGTATTACAATAAGATAAACATTACATTTAATGAGTATCTATTTACAATAAATGCTCCTCAATCTTGGTAAACCATTTTACAATCTGTTGTAACTATTTGCATAGAAGAATGTGCCATTTCAGATTACTATGATGTTTTCTATGATCATCAGTAAACACTGTATAATTTTCTCGATGTATACTGCAATGCTCAGTGTTTACTGACCGTTGGTGTTGATGTCACCGGTGCTCGGTAAAGTGTGCGATGCTTGGTGTAAAGGCTTTACTGACTACTCTGTCTTGCTTTAGGTTACCAATTGTCTCAATATAAGTAACTAACTGACCTATTTACTATCCTTTGATACTAATGACAACCTTTAATGCTCAATAGAGATTACCAGTGGTCGACATGTATATGATTGAATACTTTCATAAATAAAATAAAAAATATATCTAAGTGTTAGAAAGTAAATTCCACCAAGATAACTAAGAGGGGGGTGAATCAGTTATGTAATTAAAGCCATTCTCATTATCTTTATTAAATTTGAAATATGTAAGAAATAGTTATGTAATTAAAGCCATTCTCATTATCTTTATTAAATCTGAAATATGTAAGAAACAAGATCACCAACCAAAGAAAGATAAACATACACAATAACACCAATTTTTGTTGACTAGGGAAACCCTTGATCAGAGGGAAAACCCTGGTGGGAATGATGTCCACAAGATGATGTACTAATATAAATATTCCTTGTGAGAGGATGGACCCTATTAGAATTCAATGAAATAAATTTAGTACATATGATTCCTTTTTAGGAGACTTTGAATCCATGTTAGGAGATTCCAACCCTTTTAGGAGTTGTGAAGAAGACAAAAGGACCCACTATCCAAATAGTTTTAGTATTATCCCCACCGAATAATACAAGTAACCAAAACAACTATCAAAAAAAACTTATTTGCAAAATATAGTTCTTTGTAAGATTTTTGTGCCTCACTCACACCAATATCTTCTATGATCCAAAGACATTTTCTTTCAGGTTAACTGGATCTCATACATAAGTTTGCATCTTCCACAATGGAAAGATATAACCATGTATCACACATACATACATACTTTCCATCCAATGAATAATATTTCCTTTATACTATTTCCTAGAATAAGTCATTGAGTTGGCCTTGAGGCTTTTCCAATTTACAATTATAATATAGGACCATTTGAAGATATTACTTTACAGGTTACATTATAATATTTTATCTTTTTCACAATTGTAATCAAACTGTCGGCTCATACTCTTTATAACTTTACATAAGCTACTCATCTGACTTAGTGCTCTTAAGCACATCATATCTAACTTGTCTTTATCCTTTGTCCAAGTTTTCTCAATTAGATTCCATCTCTTTTAGGAGAAAAAAATCTAAACATCAGAAGTCATTCTCTACAAACATTCCCTAAAAACCGTCTTCAGTAAAACCTTCATATATCTATCCAGAATGCATAATTTTGTACACGCTCTTAACTTTAATATCAAGACATAGTCTAGATAATAATACCAAGTGCACATAGTCTGATCTTCAATCCCTAAATTGCGTGAAGCCAAACTCTTTCTGTTATACTGCCAGTCTTCACAGAATAACCAATATGTTGACATCCATGACAAACTCTATCATATATACAACACACAATCACTACAACATGTCTCCAAAACCACTAGGATACTCCCCCACAATAATACCATCATCATTCATACTAACAATCTCCCCCTTTGCCATTGGTGGAAACATAGATCAAAAACATCTAAGTTCCATAAATACCAAACATACCTCTCCTGCATCTTCTTCTCCAATATCATCATCTCTTTTAATGTAACATTTACTTGCAAAAAGTGTAAAATATTTCATAGTAGGTGCATGTCCAAACCAAATCTCATACGGTGTCTTACCAGTGCCTTGTCTAATTTGTACTCTATTCATAGTGTACACTACTGTATTTACTGCTTCTCTCCAAAAGATCTTAGATACATTGTTTTCAAACATCATTGCTCTTGTTGACTCTGTGACTGATCTATTTCTTCTTTCTTCTATCCCATTATGTTCAAGTATCTTAGGGGCTAAAATCTATCTCTTTATGCCATTATCTTCACCAAAATTGTTAAACTCATTTGAAGTAAACTCTCCTCCTCTATCAGATCTCAAACATATAATTTTCAAACTAAATTCATTTTCAACTGTACTCTTAAATAACTTGAATTTGTCAAAAGCTTTATATTTTTCTCTAACAAATGATATACACATCATTCTAGTGAAATCATTAACAAGAATCATAAAGTACCTTTCACCATAGAATGCTCTTATCTTTGTAGGACCACTAAAATATGTGTGCACAATCTCCAATATCTTTGAAGTAGTAAAATCCTTGATTGGAAATGAACTTTTCTTTTATTTTTCCATTACACATTCCTTACATACCATGTTAGTAGGCTTAACATCTTAGGAAAATCTCTAACTGCAAATGTAGTATCGATCTTCACAATGTTATCAAAGTTGATATGACAAAATCTCTTATGCCATAACCAACTATCATCCACTTTAGCAACTAAACATGAAATCTTAGTATGTGTCAGTTAAACAACATTACCTTTAGATCTTATACATATTCCAATTAGGTTATCATATTTTTCTTTGATAGTGCAACTGTTCTCCTTAAAATGTACTTTGTATTCTTTTTCCATAAGCTATCCAACACTCAAAAGATTATGTTTCAAGCCATCAACAAAGTAAACATCATTAGTGTTAGTCTTTCCATCAAGTGTAATAAATTATTTTCCCTTTATATGTAATCACATGATGGGAACAACAATTTTCTATAATCCAATCAGTTTTCTTTTCAACTTGTGATACTAATGCTTTCTCTTCTCTAACTTCTTTTTCAGAATTTTCTTCCTTAATAGCAACAAATCCTATTTCATCATCACTTCCACTCAAAGATTCTTTAGTATTAGATTCTTCATTATTTGCAAAAAGGAAATCCTTAGGTATTGTAGCTTTGTAGTGTTTTCTAGTCTTTCTTACTCGCTTAGGACATTGAGAAGAATAATGACCATACTCATTACAAGTTCAACATTTAAAGATTTTGTCACCTTTAGGCTCTCTTTTCATAAGCAAGGTAATTCCTTCCTCAATCTTATTTTTTTCTTCAACTTTTATTTAGTTGAAACTATCATATTCTTCGCTTGTACTTGTACTTCTTCTCAACATAGGTTGAACACTTAATGCATTGAAAGTGGTCTCTATTCTAGGCAATTCTCCACTTTGTCTCATCCACATTTCTACTGACTACAATCTTCCAAGTAGAGTCTCTTTAGTGAAATCATTTATGCAAAGAATAACTTGTTCAATCAATTGTGTTGTTTGTTTGAATGTAGGTGTCAAGTTCTTCAGTATCTTCCATACAACTTCATCTTCATATTTTTCTCCTCCACAAGTCTTAATTCCTATAACAATCTTTGATATTCTACCAAATTAACTTCTTACAGATTCATCTTCCATCATTTTAGCATCTTGAAATAAGCATATACAATTATGTAATCTAACCTTTCTAGCATGATTATCACCTTAAAATGTATTTTGAAAAGCAATCCAAACTTCATGAGAAATCTTTAAAGTTTTTACCAAGCAAATTCAATTTCTAGAAGAGTTGATAATAGTGCTTCTCTAGCAAGTATATTGTAAATGAATATGTCTTTCTGAATTTCATCACACTCTTCAAGTTTGTCCTCTTCAATCACATCCTTTCTTTTTGTAGTAATCAACTAGTATTCTGCACCCATGCATAACAAGTGTTTCATCATATTTTATTTCCAACTGTCATAGTTAAATCCATCAAAATTCAGACTTTCTTTCCTAAAATGTGCCATAGATCTCCTTAAGTTGTTAATATTTTTCTTCAAGGACCTGATTCTCTGATACCAATTGTTAGAAATTAAATCCACCAAGATAACTGAGAGGGGGGTGAATCAGTTATGCAATTAAAACCATTCTCATTATATTTATTGAATCTAAAATATGTAAGCAATAAGATCACCAACCAGAGAAAGATAAACACACACAATAACACCAGATTTTGTTGACTAGGGAAATCCTTGATCAGAGGGAAAACCCTGGTGGGAATGATGCCCACAAGATGATATACTAATATAAATATTCCTTGTGAGAAGATGGACCCTGTTAGGAGTCAATGAAATACATTCAGTACATATGAGTCCCTATTAGGAGACTTTGAATCCCTATTAGGAGATTCAAACCCTGTTAGGAGTTGTGAACAAGACAGAAGGACCCACTGTCCAAACAGTCTTAGTATTATCCTCACTAAATAATACAAGTAACCAAAAAAATTGTCAATAATAAATTATTTTCCAAATATAGTTCTTTTTAATCTCATCATGCCTCACTCACACCAATATCTACTCTAATCCAAATATATTCACTTTTAGGTTCACTAGATCTCATCCATAAGTTCACATCTTCCACAATGCAATGATATAACCATATATCACACATACATACATGCATACATACATTCCATCTAAGGAATAATATTTCCTTTATACCACATCCTAGAATAAGTTATTGAGTTAGCCTTGAGGCTTTCCCAATTTACAATTATAATATAGGACTATTTTAAGATATTACGTTACACGTTACATTACAATATTTTATCTTTTTCACAATTACAATCAAACTATCATCTCAAAATATTTATAACTTCACACATGATGCTCATCTAACTTAGCGCTCTTGACTTATCTTCATCCTCTATCCAAGTTCTCTTAATCAGATTCAATCTTTGTTAGAAGATAAAATCCAAACATCAGAAGTTGCTCTCTGCAAATGCTGCCTAAACAAAGTCTTAAGAAAAACCTTCATATATCTGTCTAGAATGCATAATTTTTTATGTGGTCTTAACTGTAATATCAAGACATACTCTAGATAATAATACCAAGTGCACATAGGTTGATCTTCAATCCTCAAACCATGCAAAGCAAAACTCATTGATGTCAACTAGTTTGATAGCACTTATCTTGTAAGTTACTATACCGAGACATCTGAAGAAAAGTGAAAGAGTTGAAGAATAGAGAAATCTACATGAGGAAAGATGTACAAGACAGATGAGGATAAGGAACACATTGAGTAACTTTTTGATGAGTCTATGACTTGATGATATTGACTTTATTATGTTGCATTCATCTATAATGAAGTATAGAGCTGAAAGACACAAAGCAGTATTGTCGGTAAATGAAGCATTTCTAGTATACACTGACGGAGTGTAATGTATACTGATCGTAGTATTAATTGAGTAGTGTTCACCGACACATTCTTTATTAATTGAGGAGGATAGAATGAATTAAATGACTAGTTTAGCCAATAAGATTGATGAGCTGGCAAGAGTATAACATCGAGGTAACAGATAAAGTTTGTTATGCAGATCAATGGCTAACAAAATTCAAGGAAGATCTAATGGAGAAGATTGAAATGTGTTATTGACACAAGTACCAAGAAATTTTTAAGAAGA
Organism: Chamaecyparis obtusa; assembly: GCA_027943335.1. Taxonomy (NCBI): domain Eukaryota; kingdom Viridiplantae; phylum Streptophyta; class Pinopsida; order Cupressales; family Cupressaceae; genus Chamaecyparis; species Chamaecyparis obtusa. Next base: position 125,083 of record BSBK01004953.1, on the reverse strand, counting down.
AAAATCTATGAATGTGATTAAGCGGCAAAATTTAATGGTGGAGAAGAAAATGATTTACTCGTCTATATAAGAGAACATAATTTATTTATGAAAAGAGCCAGAAGAAGAAGAAGCTGCAAGAATTTCATGTGAACAAGCTTTCATGCATTTTGATCATACTAGTTAGTGAGAATCGAGCTGCAGAATAGTTACTGAGCTACAGAGAGTAATTACCGATGGATAGTAAGTTGATACAGTATTGAATCTGAAGTGAAATATTGATCAAAAGGATTTGTATGGACTAAATATTGATCTTTAATCTACAATTGAAGTTGTATTAAGGTAGGTCATTTTACTATTACATATTTAACCATTGCATACAATCTAAATCTCTTAACTGTGTCGACTCTGAAAGTCTTATGATGTATCATTCATAGAATGAACATTTTTACCCTGTCAACCCCATAGTGAATGCTGGTTGGATGATAACTTCTAGTCTAAAATCCTCTAACAAGGTTACACCTGACAGTGTGTTTGTAACCTTTAACAGGGTTGGGTTTTAATCGACCTCACTTTCGAAGAGTGAACAATTTTGGGTTGCTGGTCCCAGGTGGTTTTTCCCTTTACAGGGTTTCCATGTTAAATCTCTTGTGTTATGTGTTGATTGTGATATTTGTTTGTTATCATTCTTTACATGTTACATGTTAGATTTGATTGGTAAAATGGTATAAGTATTAGACTGGTAATTGGTAGAAGACAGATAGTGAGAGTTATTATTGCTTACTGATGAACAGAAATTAAAGAAGATGATTTGAATTATACATTTTGTTTTGGGACACTGGATAACTGATTCACCCCCCTCTCAGTTATTCTAACAATTGGTATCAGAGTGTTGGTTGCTTGGAATAGAGTTTTAAGGACTTAATCATAAAGGTCTCAAGATGTATAAGAGGGAAGTACAGAAACTAAACAAAGAGAACTTAACAGTATGGCAAAGAAGAATGAAGTTGCACATATCTGGAATTGGGAACTCAGCACTAGATCTAATGGAAAATGGCTACATACAACCACCCACTGGTCCCCTAACTGTTGATCAACTGAAGGATAAGCATGAACACAATGTTACTATGCTAGAGCTTGTTGTTGCCTGTACCGACACTGAATTTGAAGATATCAAGACATGCACAACTGCTAAAGGAATGTGGGATAAATTAGCACAAATCTACAGTGGAGATCTAAATGTCAAAAGAGCCTGAGCTAAAAGTCTAAGAGGCAGATTTGATGATATGAGAATGAAAGAAGGTGAGAACATTGTCCAATATTCAAATAGACTCAAAGAGGTGGTACATGGTATTAGAGCATCTGATGGAGTAATTGATGATGAAACAATGATAAGCAAGATTCTCAGAACTTTGCTACTAGTTTATGCAATTAGGATTTCTGCAATTCATGAAACAAGAGCTACATCCAACCTTACTCTTGACACTCTGATTGGTAAACTTACAACCTTTGAATTAAACAATTTTGATAACAATTTTGTTCCTTCTATTGAATCCACTTTCATGTCTTCTTTGAAGATTGGAAAGTCTAGTAGGAATGGTAAGAATTGTGATAGTGATGACAATACCGATGATGAACTTCATGAGCTTGAAGCACTTATGGCCTAAAGATGACCCAAAGGAAAAAGAAGGTATAGAGGCAAGCTACCTTTGGCATGCTTTAATTGTAAAGAAGTCGGTCACATCACTGCTAGATGTCTATAGAAGAAAGATGATGATAGATCCAAAGACTGATCTGAAGGAAGCTATGGGAGAAGAGTCAATAGAGGTTACTGACACAACAATAAAGACAACTGAGATGAAAAAGGCAAAAAGGTATGTTACATAGCCGAAGATATTGAAACTGAATCTGATTCTGATGATGATATAGAAGTTGTATTTGTTGCTATGAAAGATGATTTAGAAAAGGAAGAGAAACATGAAGAGACAACACTAATCTCTAAAGTAAGCAAAAATGATACATGGATCATAGACAGTGGTTGTACACATCATAAGACTGGTGATGTGGAGAAGTTTGATCATCTTGTTGAATATAATGGAGGATCTGTGAGAATGGGAAATGATGCACCTTGTATGGTAAGAGGTAAAGGCTCACTGATGATCAATGACAAACTTCAATGTGAAAATGCATACTGAGTAGATGGATTGAACTATAATATGATAAGTGTGGCTCATTTGAACAACTTAGGCCACCGACTAGCTTTTGAGAGAAAAAAGGTGAAGATTTATGATGATGGAGGAAGACTTGTTAAAACTGGTACACAATCTAGAGGTAATCTATTCTATCTTGATATGGACTAGTCTTCTTGTTTATTAATAAAGGATTAAGATTCTTGGTTGTGGCACCGAAGGTTATGCCATGTGAACTTTGACAACATGGTCAAGATTAGTAGAAAGAAAAGAGTTAGAGGACTGCCTAACTTAACAAAACCTGATCATGCTATGTGCCATGAATGTCAAAGAGGTAAGATGACTAAGTCTAGTTTTAAAACCAAAGACTATTCAACAAAGAAGATACTTGAGTTGGTTCATACCGATCTGTGTGGTCCTATGAGAACTCAGAGTTATTATGGTGATAGATATTTTATTCTTTTTTTTTATGATTACACTAGACTGATGACTGTTATGTTCTTGAAAGAGAAATCTAAAGCCTTCAAAATGTTTAAGTGGTATAAAGCTAAGGTAGTGAAAGAAACTGGAAAGGAAATAAAATGCTTAAGATCTGATAGAGGAGGTGAATTTATCTCTAATGAAGTTACTAAATTTTGCAATGAGCATGGAATCAAAAGGAAAGTATCTGCACTAAGGATGCCTCAGCAAAATGGCATTGCTCAAAGGAGGAATAGGTCTATAATTGACTGTGCTAGAACATTAATGATATAGAAGAATGTTGCTCATACATATTGGAGGGAAGCTATCAACATAGTTGTATATGTTCTTAACTGAGTACAACTGTAGAAGGACTCCAATAGAACACCTTATGAACTATGGTTTGGACACAAACCTACTATAAGTTATTTCAAAAATTTTGGAAGTAAATGCTTTATCTTGAAAGATGAAAGAAATGGGAAGTTTGATTCTAAAGGAGATGAAGGGATATTTTTGTGATATTCCACTACAAGTAAAGCATACAAATGTTTAAATAAGGTTACAAATAAGATTGTTGAGAGTACTAATGTTTGTGTTGATGAGTTTGATGATAAGTACATAGAGGAAAGTAAAAAGGAACCAGAAGACTATGGTAGATTCACTTATATATAATATCCAAAGTATCTATCGACACCGCAAGTAGTGTCAACCACTCAGTAGGGAAATAATGTAGTACAACAAGCACCACAAACCAATGAACATGAAGAAGCTGCCGAGCAAGGAAATGACCCTGAGCAGGATGAACAAGAAAGGAGAAATCAAGTCTTGGCTAGTTTTGTCATAAGACACCATCCTAAAACACAAATCATTGGAGACAGACATGCTGGAATGCAAACTAGAAGCAAAACAAGACAAGGTGCATGTTTAATTTGTGAGTTTGAACCTAAAACTATAAAATTTGCATTAGAGAATGAAGAATGGGTTAATGCAATGAAAGAGGAAATAGAAAAAATAGAAAAGAACAAAACCTAGTCCTTAGTACCTTGACCAAAAGATAAGAATGTCATCGGTACTAAGTGGATATACAAGAATAAATTGAATGAAAATGGTGAAGTCACAAGAAATAAAGCTAGATTGGTATGCAAGGGATATGCACGGGAAGAAGGCATTTACTATGGTGAAACATTTGCACCTATTGCTAGATTAGAAGGAGTTAGAATGCTACTTTCATATGTTTCACATAAGAAATTCAAAGTCTATCAAATGGATGTGAAGTCAGCATTTTTGAATGGTATACTTGAAGAAGAGGTCTACATTGAACAACCTAAAGGATTTTTTGATCCTAACAATAAAGACATGGTATGTAGATTACATAAAGCTTTATATGGTCTAAAGAAATCACTGAGAGCATGGTATGAAAGACTATATACTTATTTGTTAAGTATTGGATTTGTTAGAACAAGCAAAAACAACAATCTATATGTGAAAGGTGAAACTGATGATACTATTATCATTGCTGAAATATTTGTTGATGATATCATCTTTGGTGGTTCAAATCTTGTCTGCAAGGTATTTGCTAATGAAATGCAAAAGGAATTTGAAATGTCTATGTTCGGAGAGATTAAGTTCTTTCTTGGACTACAAGTGATTCAACAAAGTGATGGCATATTCATCACAATCTAAATACATAAAGGAAGTACTGAAGACATTTGGCATGGAAGATGCTAAACCTGTAGGAACACTGATGGCTACCAGATGCAAATTGACAAAGGAGGATGAAACTACTGAGGTAAATTAGAAACTTTACCGATCCATGATTGGTAAGTTAATGTACGTAGTTCACAGTAGGCCAGATATAGCACATGTTGTGGGTATAGTTGCAAGATTTTCTGCTAATCCTAGAGAATCACACATGATAGCTACAAAATGGATCTTAAGATACCTGAAGAAAATAAAGAATTATGGATTATGGTATCCTAAGGAAGGGAAGTTTGAACTGAAAGTTTACACCGATGCTAGTTGGGCTGGAAATGTGGATGACAGAAAAAGCACCACCGGAGGAGCATTTTTCTTTGGTGAAAGACTTGTAACTTGGACAAGTAAAAAGCAGGCTTGTATTTCTCAGTCTACAGCTGAAGTAGAATATGTTGCTATTGCTACTAACTATTCAAATATTACATATATCAAACAAGTGTTGGAAGGAATGAATGAGGTAATCACTGACCCGGTGATTATATATTGTGACAACACTAGTGCTATTAATATTTCAAATAATCCTATGATGCACTCTAAGACAAAGCATATATCTATTAAGTATCATTACTTAAGAGAGAAAGTGCAAGAGAAGCAAGTAAAGTTGGAATTTGTTACATCTAAAGAACAACTTGCTAATATTTTTACAAAGCCTCTACTGAAGGACACATTTGAATACTTGAGGACTAGACTTGGGGTCCGTCCCCTGTCTATTGGTCACTAAGGTGATCTGGATGTTGCATCAACCCACTTTTATTAGAAGATCATTCATGTTGATGCAGCATAGTTCACACTTTGAATCATGTTCAAGGTTGTGTTTAAGCACTTGAACTAATGAGATATCAGTATACAAAGATACAAAGGAAGTACTAGACACCACAGAGAGTTACTTGGCTACTACAGAGCTGATTGTTTATTTGTTTCTTTGGCATTATTGTCAAAGGGAGAGATAAACAATATGAAAGGAATGTACAATAATGAAAGGGAGAGATGAACAATATGAAAGAGGTTGAAAGGTTTGAAACAAGAACCAATGAGAACTATCTAAGGGACAAACAATCTGAATGGAACAGAAGAACTGAAAAGATTACAACTACAGAATGGTAAAGTTGTATTACTTAATGCTAGTTTAGTAACGTAGTGATTAAACATATTAAGTCTATTTGACTTACAAAATTTTTTCACAAAGTTGTAGAATGTATATTTGGTATGTGTATGGTACATTTCATATTACTTGAGTTGCCATCAATGCCAAAGGGAGAGATTGTTGGACTACAACTGATTTGGAATCTGATTGAAGGATCTGTGATTACAAGATCACTAAGAAGTTGTTGATTAGATATGGAATATGATTAAATTAGTATTATGTTGTCATTGATGTCAACTAGTTTGACAACACTTATCTTGTAAGTTACTATACCGAGACATCTGAAGAAAAGTGAAAGAGATGAAGAACAGAGAAATCTACATGAGGAAAGATGTACAAGACAGATGAGGATAAGGAACACATTGAGTAACTTTTTGATGAGTCTATGACTTGATGATATTGACTCTATTATGTTGCATTCATCTATAATGAAGTATAGAGCTAAAAGACACAAAGTAGTGTTGTCGGTAAATGAAGCATTTCTAGTATACACCAATGGAGTGTAGTGTATACCGACTACAGTATTAACCGAGCAGTGTTCACCAACACATTCTTTGTTAACCAAGGAGGACAAAATGAATTAAATGACTAGTTTAGCCAATAAGATTGATGAGATGGCAAGAGTATAACATTGAGGTAACAGATAAAGTTTGTTATGCAGATCAACGGCTGACAAAATTCAAGGAAGATCTAATGGAGAAGATTGAAACATGTTATTAACATAAGTACCAAGAAAGTTTTAAGGAGCAAAATCTATGAATGTGATTAAGCGGAAAAATCTGATGGTGGAGAAGAAAATGATTGACTCATCTATATAAGAGAACAAAATTTATTTATGAAAAGAGCCAGAAGAAGAAGCTGTAGGAATTTCACATGAACAAGCTTTCATACATTCTAATCATACAGGTTAGTGAGAACCGAGCTGCAGAACAGTTACCGAGCTACAAAGAGTAATTACTGATGGATAATAAGTTGATACAGTATTGAATCTGAAGTGAAATATTGATCAGAAGGATTTGTATGGACTAAATATTGATCTGTAATCTACAATTGAAGTTGTATTGAGGCAGGTCATTTTACTATTACATATTTAACCATTGTATACAATCTAAATCTCTTAACCGAGTGGACCCTGAAAATCTTATGATGTATCATTCATAGAATGAACATTATTATCCTGTCAACCCCATAGTGAATGGTGGTTGGATGATAAATTCTAGTCTAAAATCCTCTAACAAGGTCACACCTGACAGTGTGTTTGTAACCTTTAATAGGGTTGGGTCTTAACCGACCTCACTTCAGAAGAGTGAACAATTTTGGGTTTCCGGTCCCAGGTGGTTTTTCCCTTTACAGGGTTTCCACATTAAATCTCTTGTGTTATGTGTTGATTGTGATATTTGTTTGTTATCATTCTTTACATGTTACATGTTAGATTTGATTGGTAAAATGGTATAAGTATTAGACTGGTAATCGATAGAAGCACAGACAGTGAGAGTTATTGTTGCTTACCGATGAGCAAAAATTAAAGAAGATGATTTGAATTATACATTTTATTTTGGGACACTGGATAACTAATTCACCCCCCTCTTAGTTATTCTAACATCTTCTATACTACTAGTCTTCACATAATAACCAATATATTGACATCAATGACAAACTCTATCATGAATGCAACACACAATCACTGCAACATATCTCCAACACCACTAGGATACTCCCCCACAATAATACCATCAACATTCATGATAACACTAAGGTATGAGGAAATTTGAGAGTAAGTGAATATATGTGCGAGTTTATGTGCAAGTTGGAGACAAGGAATTGAAGGTGATATAGTGTGATTATGTTTTGGTATATCAACTAGTGGTATGAGAGAAGTTGAGTGGTACAAAAATTAGGCCTCATATACTATGTTTTAGAAGCTTGGTAGATGTTGGCAGAGGGTTTGTATTGTATCTTTGTTGTCGATGATCAATGTGCTATTAACGGGAACTATTTCATGCATAGTCGGATGCAATTCTATCAGTTCACATTTTGTCAATAAATATATTTTGTATTAGAAATTATCCATATCCATATTTAGGATAGTTAGCTCGATCGATATTTAGCCAAATTGTAGTGAGAAAAATGGTAGTGAGCCCTTGTAAAATTCATCTTAACCAGTTTTTATTTCATGAGAATTAACTTGTCTATCATTTTTCCCAATTTAGGTTTCCACGTAAAATTTGGTGTTCACTATGTTCATGGTTTTGTGCTTTCATGGTTGTATATGTTATAAGTTTATGATTGCTTTAAGTATTTACCACTTTAGTAAAAGTTTAAGAAAGTGATTGTAAATAACTGATTCACCCTCCCCCCCTCTCAATTATTTTGCTTGTTCAACAATTGGTATTAGAGCTTGGTCCCTTGCAGATAGAGTTTAACCTCTTGAAGGAGATCTCGGTTGTTTGAACATATGAAAGGAGGATACTATGCTGATGAGGATTAGTAGATCATGATGAGTGAAATTGAGAGTACCAAATCAGATAATGAAGAGTTCAAAGAAAACTTGAAGAAATTGAATGAATGTATTTGTAAGCTGAGGGATCAAATATGGAAGTTTAAGGAAAGGAATAAGGAAGTCAGTTAGGAAATGAATGAATCAATAGAAAAGATGACGAAGTTGGAAAAAATGATGAATGAAAATAAAAATACTAAGGAATTTATCAAAGATGGGTTAAAGCATAAAATTAAAGGCATGGGAAGCACTGAAGAAGAACTAGACATTGCAATAGAGGAATGGAAGGAATCTAAAGAGAATCTAAAGGATTTCATCAAGATAAGGTCATATGAAAATGAGAAGATGGAATTGGAATTGAAGAAGTTGAGATCTGAAGCTAAGGTGTGTGAGTAGTACTATTTTGGATCAATTATTAGCCTTGTAAAAGAGTGACAAAGATAAAGAAGGATTAGGGTTTATTGGTGAATGTTCAAATTTGAAGGTTAAAGGAAAAGAGAAGGTAGTGGAGGCTAAGGTGATGTTTGAGGTAGCTAAAAAGAAAAAGAATCAAAATACAGCAACAAGAAGGCCTCTGGTAGGGAAACTAAAATCTCAAAGGTACTTATACAATTATTATCATATTTGCAAGAATTTTGGTCATAAGGCTATTGATTGTAAGATGAGAAAGGAACAAAAGGTTCAATGCTTTAATTTTCATAAGGTTGTTCATAAAGAAAGTTAATGCATAAGTCAAGTTTTTGAACTGGTTAAGAAGAATGAAATGAATAATATCTTTCATAAGAATTTCTATGTATGTGACAATTTTGGTCACAAGGATAATCAATCCAGATCTAGAATTCCATCAGTGAGATCAGGTCAAAGGAATGTTAATTCCTTCAAGTGTGGTTAGATTGGTCATTATGAAAACACATGTAGATCTGGTGGTGCTATGGAAAATACTAGAAATGGTAATAATGTTATAGTTTCAAGTGAACCTTAGAAGACTAACATGACATGGAAGAAGGATGTTTCCTTAGTAAAGAGCCTTTTGGTACTAGACCCCGGTATCTTCTCCTTCTTTGAGGTGATACTAGTTGCAACTAACTTATCTCTAGTGTGATGGGTGAATAAATAATGATTCTAGGATTATCAATCGATTGATGTGTGTAGTACGACTGAGTTGCATCAATGATATGTTGGCATGTGATGTTTTGGAGCACTAAGGATCACTTGAGGGTTGTCATTTATGACAAAACTTATGATTGGAGTGATCGCATGTTGAAAAGATTGCCACTGGAGTCACAGTCATGAAAATGACTAAGTTCAAAATTAGGATAACAGGGTATAGTGCTACAGTTTTGGTCAGTGACAAAGATATACAAAGTGTTAAGGCTTGTGAAGTTACCTAAAGGTATTTTGGGATGTATACATGCTTTAGTTAAGAGCGCATGAGTTTTGGTGACTAGATCTATGAGATACAGTGTTCAGAAGATATGCAAAGATAGTAAAACATTATGACAGGGTACATGAATAGTTGTGAAGATCAAGGAGAGTATAGTGTTGGAAAGTTGTCTATACTAAAGTATATGAATAGATATAGTTTTTTCATTGTGTAAAAAAAGTCATATAGTAGTTTGGAGTTAGCGCACTAAGTGTAAAGATCAGAAATCAGTTAAGTGTTGAAGACTGGACAACATACAGAGTTCCTACAGCTCAGAGCACCTATGCCCATGTGTACGGATGAATTATGGTATGCGCCCTAGAATTTAAGGTTGTTAGACTATACTTATGCTTAGTCTAAGAGCACATAAGTAGATATGCAAAGATGTGAAAGTTACAGTCAATTGAAGTTGCATAGCCAATGTGTGCTAGCAAAGAACAGAGCATAGAGCCGATAGTGATGATTTTGGTTTGTGATTGTAAATTAATGTTTTAGAGGCTATGCACCCATTTTATTTAGGTTTCCAACATATTTACATGCATAATTGTAAGCACACTTAAGCCAATTCATTTGGAAGTGTTATTTGTAATTAGTTATAAGGCCGACCTAATTGTATAATTGGTATGAGCGCATAAATATAAGGTGCACCCATTATAATCGGTATGGATGTGGAAATAAAGTTGTGAGAAGTAGAGAAGAAGAATGCAAAGAGATCATGTGATGTATTAGAGTTTTCAAGTGGTCAAAGCATCAGCACACCAAAGGAACTGATCTGACAAGTAGTGTCATAGTGACAGTTCACCTGTAGATATAGTGTGTATCTAATTCAGAAGGTTGTAGCCTTCATCATTTGAGCAATGAGCTCTAGGACAATGAGTCCACTCTCCTAACAAGGATCATTGTAAAAGAATCCTAACAAGGTCTGACCCTTAACAAGGTCTACTGTACTAAAAGCATCGTAAAGCTACTCCTAACAGGGTAAAGGATCTTCTAACAAGGATCACAAAACACTAGTATAGATTATTAGTGGGTATCAAGTCCCACCGGGGTTTTTACCTATTTGGGTTTCCCCGTAACCATATTGGTGTCATGTGTTGATTTTATGTTTCATGTTTATGTGAATGTTTAATTCAGTACTTAAGCATTTATAATTCAGTATTCAGATTAAAGTGAAAAGTTAAAATATAGTGAACACTGATTCACCCCCCCCCCCCCTCTCAGTGTTCCCATTCCTAACATATCATGGATATGGTAACATGCTAAGATAGATGAATAGAGTATATTTCCAAATCTTTAGTAATATAAGATCGTTGACTCCATAATTATCATTTGCATAAGTTATTATTATGTTTTGTATGGTATTTGTGAAGCTGACTTGAAGGCTGATTTTGTATAAGTATATAGTGCTTTGGTGAAAGTGATGAATGTTATGATTATGATGATGGAGTAATATTGTGAATCTAAGAGCAGAGAATAGATGTGAGATCAATAAGAGGCCAAACTATAACTGGAACTATCTAAGAAAGATAAGTGCTTGTATTGTTCACATTTTGAAGAATTCTTTTGAGATAGTTTTGATTGTAAGAGCAAGTGTGCACACCACCTTTAACCAGGTGTTTTGTATACCCCTAACAGGGTTTTGTATTCCTCTAACAAGGAAATGTACTATGTAACAATCAACTCCTAACAGAGCTAGATCTTCTAATAGGGATATTACATTTTAGTGCATATTTGGGGGTTCCATCCCCACCGGGGTTTTCCCTTGGCTAGGGTTTCCTCAAGAACAAATCATGGTGTCATGAGTAATGTGTTATGCTTATATGTTCTTTTCATTTCTGCATTACTATGGATTGTTTATAATTGTTTGAATTTAAAATCAAAGTTCTGTAATACTGATTCACCCTCCCTCTTAGTATTACCTAATCCTAACATGATAATTAATATTTGGTGGGAAAAGAGTAATTACAAGGGTTTGAGGTTATAAATGTGAATTTTTTATCATTTGCTATTTTTGCCAAGAGAAAAATCTAATTTTTTAGTTGTGCATAAGAAAGGTTGAAGAAGAATTTGTGAAGTGGAATTATGGAATCCCAATTGGTTGTTCATGGTACTAGTGTGGTCATATCAAGGATATTAAAGAAGGATAAGCTAAAGGAATTAGATCATAGAAAAATTAGGTAGATGGAGATTGGTTTGTCTGTGGAAGAATTGCAAAGATTACAAAATCTTAGTTTGGATATATGGGGAAAAATTCTCTTGTGTGATGATAAGGAGTTCATTATGTTCTTATTGAGTTAGTTTCAAATGTAAACCTAGTTTTGGAAAAACCCTATCAAGTGACAAAGAAGGTAATTGAAGATATCATAGGTTTGTGTAGTATTGGTGACTTACCAAGAAAGAAGACAATCAGTTACAAGGAGGTAAAGGAGTTAACTAGTATTGACCGTGATCAATGTATATTTAGATAAAGACCCATGGAAATCTAGTAGTGAGGTATGTCACCTATGGAATTTCATATAAAATTTAATTTTGGAATTGTGATGGTGTCACTTTGGCTGTGGTTGTTTATATTTCTCATAAGATGGTTTGGGAAAATGTTCAATTTGATCTATATAAGATTTTGTTAGATAATTTTCTTGAGAATGTGAAGATGATGATTGAAGAAGGTTATAGATTTAGATTTGGTTCATTGATGATGTGCTTAGCATTATATTTCATGAGATCAGTACTTGGTAAAGAGAGTTTGGAGTGGAGGACTGACATCCCTTTTGGTAAACAAATATGTAGATATCTAGGGTCTTTGGAGAATTGTGCAGATGCTAGTAAAGTGTATTTCAAATTATTGAAAATAAATGTTTGTTCCATTTTGGTTGTTTCCAGTATAGTACAAGTGAGTCATGGTGAGGAGGGTTCCTTCTATGGTCATAAAAGTATAGTTATTGTTGGTAATTCCTCTTTGAAACCTAAAAGAAGGAAAATTAGTGTTAAAGGAAAGAAAATTGTCACTATCTCAGAGGATGAAGAAGAAGAATCCAAAGAAGAAAAAGGAGAAGAGGTAAAGATTGTAGTTTCCCTGTCAGAATATGACTATGTAGATTCTGATATGATTTAGTCTTTTCTTGATGATAGTGAATTTTATAGAATTGGTGACATATGGATTGGTTTTTTTTTTGATGAGCAGGATAGAGATAGAGGATTTGTTGACTAATCACTTGATCAATAAGAATATAATTATTTCTAGTATAGATAATATGCTACTAGTTGAATGGTGAAAGGTATTGAGAGAACATTATTGCATAATGGAGTTGATTGCAGAAAGTTCAAAAAGTCTATTAGGAAGAAATGTACCAATGCAAAACAAAAACTATCTAGAGTGATGAATGAAACCAATGATTATATAAATGAGATTATAAATATGTACATGTATTATCTTTGGTGAACTACTATTGTAGATAATTTGAGAGACATAAGTGAAGTTATTGAGGAAGATTTGAATGAGATAGGAAAGATATATGACTATTTCAAGGATAAGGAAGGAAAATAGAGGATAATAATTGGTCAGCTACAAGATAAATTACTATTGTTGTAGAAGAGAGAGGATCTTGTAAAAAAATATTGGTTGGTAAAGGACAGGATCAAGGTTTGGTTAGAGCATGTATCTAGTATTCTTTTTGAAGTAGAGGGTTGTGGATAGCAGATTCAGCCTCTAGATTGGATTTCATCTTTTGATATGTTGCTTAAGCATGACATTCTGTGTACCTAAATGAGGGTTTCTATTGCTAAGTGGAAGAAGGAGCATACAATCTTGAAAGAAAATTATAAGAAATTTTTTATCATTAAGACTGTTGTATTTATTTGAGTTTCTATGTTATAAGTTTGGCCCTTTTCCATTGTGGAAAAAAGGGGAAGAGAAAAAGAAAAACAAAACATGAGGTGAATCATCTACTTGGGGGGAGATTTTGAATGTGAGTTCATTGTTTTACAATTTTTGTGTTTTTTCTATTTTTCATCAATACTAAATGGGGAGATTGGTAAACATATTTAGTTGTTGCTAGCATTGTTATTGTTAGGAATGGGAACACTGAGAGGTGGGGGTGAATCAGTGTTCACTGTATTTTAATCTTTTTTCTTTGCTTTTTAACTTTAAATTAAATTCTTAAGTACTCAGATGAACATCAACAAAAACAAGATGCATAAACATAACACATAACACCAATATGATTATGGGGAAACACAAATAGATAAAACCCTGATGGGAATTGACACCCACTAATATTCTACACTAGTGTATTGTGATCCTTGTTAGCAAATCCTTAACCATGTTAGGATTTGTCTTTACATTACTTTTAGTATAGTAGACTTGGTCAAGGGTCGGACCCTATTAGGATTCTTTAACAATTAACACTGTTAGGGGTGGGGACACACTATCCTAGAGCTCACTGCTCGAGTGGTGAAGGTTACAACCTTCTCATATCAAATACACGCTATATCTACTAGATGAACTAGTGTTATGACACTACTTTTCTGATCAGTTCCTTTGATGCACTGATGCTTTGAACTCTTGTGATGTAGGGGCATCCAAGGTTAAGGAAGGGGCATTCTTTGTCCTCAATGAAACTACATGGGGTGTTTGTATTTTGGCTGATTTTATTCAGTTGCAACCTTGACTAATGGTCTCGGTCATTGAAGGAAACTCAGTCACTGAAGGAACTCGATAGTCTCTGGTGCTCGGTAAAGTGTTACTCAGTCATGCTTGCAGTGCTCAGTTGATATTGTGCTTGGTGATGCCTGGCGTGCTCGGTTAATTCACTATTGCTCGGTAGTTCTAGTTTACCGATGAGAGTTCTGTGTGATTTGTTGAGCCAACTTGGTTCATTTATTGTTGGTAGCTATTGTTATGGTCCGACATGCTGAATTAAATGTTTGTATACATTTGTAAGCCAACTTGTATGGCATTTAATTATTTATTTGGGGAGTTAATGGTTTCATCCAGTCGACTTGTGGCTAATGACTAGTATTTATAGGGTGTTTGGGTAGATGTTTAGGGGCAGAGGCTAGATAGATTGAAGATAGATGAGAGTTCATAGATATGGATGAATTGAAGACTTAGTGAGTTAGATCTAAGGTTCTGAAAGCTGAAGTTGGTGAAGTTGTGGAAAAGATCTTGCATTATCTTGTAGATCAAATTGTTATCTGATATTTATTTGTAGCAGAGCTAGTGGTTTTTGCACACTTGGAGACAAGAAGATTTCTTGGAGGCTTGTGAGCTCAAGTTAAGATCTACCTTAGGTTTTCCATTAGCTTCTGATTATCTTTAGAGATGAACTAGCTGAGATTGTACTAGATCTATTTGTGGATCTTGCAGAATTATTTCTATTTTGTAATTGGCCCTAACCCGAAAGGCCTTATAGTCGAGCATGTTAATGCTAATTACTTGAAACAATTGATGTGTTAGATATTGTGTTAAGTATTATGCTATGTAATCATGTTTCCTACAAGGTTTGGATTGTCCTTAATTGGATCCACCATCCTTGACTGCATAAGGTGGTATCAAAGCTGAAGTTTGTTAATGTTGGAGTTGATAGGTGATCTTGTGAAGCAAAGGTTAACCTAGCAAGGCTGATCTTGTAAATTTGATCTCATTAAAGAAGAGATTGTATGCAATCTGGTTATAGATCTGAAGCATTGAACTTGTGAATCTTGCCCTAGTTGTTTATTCAAGGTGGCAAGTTGAGATCTCACTTGTACACACCTTGGAGATTGTCACGAGCTGAGGGTTTGTTGCAAAGGGTTATTTTAATTTTGTATATCTTTAAGGATGCCTCTAAGAAGATTGGACCCTAGAGCTATTGCAAATCTTTGTGATACTGTGGAATCAAAGAATTTTGATAAAGTCAGATTGAATGTCAGATCTGAGATAGAATTGATGAAGAATGACATGGTCACCGAGACCATGAGAGCTATTGCTGGTGTACCTCAGAATATTGGTACTGGAGATGGCTATGAGGAAACTTCCAAAGATTTTGAAACTACTAGATCTAGTGGTGATGACCAGAGGAACAATCTGGTGAAGACATAACTACTCAGTTGCCTAAATCTAGAGCTTGGTTTAGTAGTAGTTATCGAATGGAAGTTTCTAGTTTCTTTGGTACTTTGAAGCTCGACAATATGATTGATTGGATTGGTGAACTTGAATATTTCTTTGAGTTGGAAGAAATTGAAGATCCTCTTCAAGTGAGATTAGAACAGACAAAGTTGAGAGGACATGCTGCTCTTTGGTGGAAATAACTACAAAGAGATAGAGAAGATGAAGGTGAAACAAAGATCAATCGGTGGAGGTTGATGGTGACTAAGTTGAAAGCTAAGTTCATACCGATTGACTATGAGCTTGAGTTGTTTATGAAGTTGCAAAATCTAAAATAGAAAGATCTATCTATTGAGGATTATACCGAGGAATTCTATAGACTTACTATTCAGTTTGGACATCAAGAGATTAGTAAGGAAAAGGTAGCTCAATATGTAAATGGTTTAAGATTCAATAATCAGGATGAGCTTGGTATGTTGAAGATTGATTCTGTTGAAGATACTTATCGGTATGCTCTGAAGGTAAGAGATAAGTTGAAGAGGAAACAACCTAGTAACTCCTGAGGGAAGGAAAAGATTGATCACTCAGTGAAGGATAAATTGATTGATGCAGAAGATGAATAGAAACCTATGGAATTGAAGAAGAAGACAGGTAGAGTTATCTTTAGGGGTACTTGTTATAACTATGGAGAGGAAGGACACTATTCTTTTGAGTGTACACAAAAGAAGGTTGACCAACGAACTACTCTGGTGAATGAGAACATTCAAAATGAACCTGAATGAGAGAACTTATTGCTTTGGTGAACATTGCTCGATACAAAGGAGGAACCTTGTTAGAGGAGTAACTTGTTTAGAACCTAATGCAAGTTTGAAGGTAAAATTTGTGATGTTATTGTTGATAGTGGTAGTACTAATAACCTTGTTGCTAAGGACCTAGTTCAGAAACTTGGTTTGAATAGAATGAAACATCCTTGTCCTTATAGGCTTGGCTGGTTACAAGATGTCCATGCTTTGGAACTAAGAGAGCAATGCTTCATTGATGTTTAGATTGGCCAGTAAAAGGATCTTGTGTTATGTGACATTGTGAAGATGAATAGTTGTGATATATTGCTCAGTAGACCTTGGAAATATGATTGTAGAGCTATTTATGACTGTGTCTGAAATGTATTTACTGTTGAGAAGGATGACAGGAAGTTTTCACTGATGCCTTTGATGGATACAACTTTCAGTAGGAGAAGCCTAAGTATTGGTAGCCGAGTGGAGATTGTGGATCCAGAGAAAATGAATGATCAGTATGGAGAACTGACTTGTATGTTATCAAGGAAAGACTTGAAGTGATAGAGGAAACTGAAGTGGAAGAGTTTGAAAGAAGAAAAGGTGGTGGACTTGTATGTGAAGAACCAGTTGGGATTTATGTGTTGAATCTTGGAAGATGCTCTTCTCACATATGAACATCTTTTAGAACTTGGGGTGTCTGATGAAGGGGCATCCAAGGTTAAGGATGGGGCATTCTTTGTCCTCAGTGAAACTGCATGGGGTGTTTTTATTTTGGATAGTTTTGTTCAGTTGCAGCCTTAACCGATGGTCTCGGTCATTGAAGGAAGCTTGGTCACTGAAGGAACTCGGTAGTCTCTAGCACTCGATAAAGAGTTACTCGATCATGCCTACGGTGCTCGGTTGATACTATGCTTGGCAATGCCTAGCGTGCTTAGTTAATTCATTGTTGCTCGGTAGTTTCAGTTTACCAATGAGAGTTCTGTGTGATTTGTTGAGCTGACTAGGTGCATTTATTGTTGGTAGCTATTGTTATGGGCCGACATGTTGAATTAAATGTTTGTATACATTTGTAATTCAACTTGTATGGAATTTAATTATTTGTTTGGGGAGTTAATGGTTCCATCCATCTGACTTGTGGTTGATGACAAGTATTTATAGGGTGTTTGGGTAGATGTTTAGGGGTAGAGGCTAGATAGATCGGAGACAAATGAGAGGTCATAGATATGGATGACTTGAAGACTTAGTGAGTCAGATCTAAGGTTTTGAAAGCTGAAGTTGGTGAAGTTGTGGAAAAGATCTTGCATGATCTTGTAGATTAGATTATTATCTGATATTTGTTTGTAGTAGACCTAGTGGTATTTGCACACTTGGAGACAAGGAGATTTCTTGGAGGCTTGCGAGCTCAAGTTAAGATCTACCTTAGGGTTTCCATCTGTTGGAAATCAAGATGTAGTAACTGAGAGGGGGGGGGGGTCAATCAATTAACCACAAAAATATTACCATAGATCCCTTAGATGTCTTATTAAATCATTTACTACTGTCATACAGAGAAATGTTGAAACTCGGTAATTGTAGTGTGTATTAATTATAACTATTCTTAACCATTCATCAGTGATTAACATACATGAATAAAGAAAATATCATGAACACAAGAGACACTAGATTTAACATGGAAACCCAATATGGGAAAAACCACCAATGTAACTAGTTACTGATTTTCACTCTTCTGAAGTGATGCCCTGTTAGGAGCCCACTTGGTAAAAGGTTACAAAACATACTATTAGGTGTGACCTTGTTAGAGGATTTAATCACCCTGTTAGGAGTGGCCTTGTAAGAGGTCTTGAAATAATTCAATAGAACTGTCACCTTGTTAGAGGATTTACAAAATGGCTGTTAAACCAACTCGGTTAGGAGATTTTGAAATCACTGCTACAATGGTAAGAAAGTAACAATGAAGTGACCTAAATAATGATGCAACTGAATTGCTGATTACAGATCTATGTTCTGCTTCACTAGATCCTTCCTGATCAAATATATCTCTGTTTCTCTTCAAGGATATCTAATCATCCTTCAAAATTCGTTCACACTTTCCTTCTTTTCACTTTCACTTGCACACTTTTAATTCACAACTTGACCATCTATATATATACCATTCCAATTGTCAAGTCGGCACTAATAACCATTACAAAACATTACTAATCATTACAACAGTTGGTTGGAATAAACAAACTTTATTTCTCAAATTAAAAAAATCCTTTACTAGGCCGACCTTCCTCGGTAAACACTAATCCGAAAATATTTCCTTTGGTGACCTAGAGAACTCGGTAAGCACTGCGAATTCTACAACATCCTTTGGAGATTGAGTGAACTCGGTAATCACTAACTTTCCTTCGATAACCATGGAAGCTCGGTTAACATTTTCCTCTGCCATACTTTTCTTTGACACCCAAGATATCTCAGTAGACACTTGAAAACTGTCTTGCTGACTGACTGAGCTTGGTAAATACTGGGAATTGCTTTGCTGACCAACTAAGCTTGATAATTGATATGACATTTGCGTGACATCAAAGACAACACATAATTAATCCAACAATCTCCTTCAAATAATTGTATCCAACAATCTCCCTCTTTGGCATTAATGGCAACACAATATGTCATAACACAATGAAAGTTCATAGAAAACATAGAGTAAGGAACATATCCTTAGCTTTATTCTGATTCTTATCTATAAGAACTCCCTCTGTCAGCAAAATTCTCTCTTTGACTGAAAACTCTCCCTCTTTACTTTTTAAATTCACCTTCTTAGAAATTTCATGAAATGACAGCAAACTCTCCCTCTTTGACAACACATGCCAAAGACAACACACTTCCAGTGAATAACAATGTACCTTAAGTACTAATTCATATGCAATGATTCCTTGACTGTGTTGCATCAACTAACTGATCTTCAACATGCTCTAGTTGATGCATTACTAAAACTCAATTTAGTGAGCCTCGTATAGGGGAATGACCCCTAACTTACCTCTTAGATACAAGAATGCATCCTTAGGTAGTGGCTTGGTGAAGATATCTGCAATTTGTTCTTTTGTATGAACATATTCCAATCTGATTTCCTTGTCCTGCACCAATTCTCTGACAAAGTGATATTTTATAGCAATGTGTTTGGTTTTGGAATGCACTACTGGATTCTTTGAAATATTTATTGCACTTGTATTATCACAAAACATAACAACTAGTTCTTTGATCTCAACTTTCATGCCTTCCAATAACTGTTTGAACCAAACAATATTAGAGCAGTTTACTACTGCAGCAACATATTCTTCTTTTGTTGTGGATTGGGATGTGCAATTTTTCTTTTTACTAGTCCAAGATACTAACCTTTTGCCAAGAAAGAATGCTCCACCACTTGTACTCTTTCTGTCATCACTGTTTCCTACCCAATCAGCATCAATGTTTCCTACCACAAGCCATAATCTTTAGTTCCTCTCAAGTACCTCAAGATTCTTTTGATTTCCATCATGTGATTTTCTCTGGGTTTTGCTGAGAATATTTCTACTATACCAACTACTAAGGCAATATCAGGCCTTGTATGCACTACATACTGTAATTTTCCAATCATTGATCTGTATAAGGTCTGATCTACTTCTTTTGAATCATCATCTTTTGTAAGCTTCAATCCTGTACACATGGGTGTACCAACTAGTTTTGAATCTTCCATACCAAATTTCTTAAGTATTTCCTTGATGTATTTAGACTGAGTAATGTAGATACCATTCTTGTTCTGCTGAATTTGAAGACCAACAAAAAACTTTATCTGACCAAACATAGACATTTCAAATTCTTTGTTCATTTGCTCTGAAAATTCTTTGCATTGATCATCATTCCCTATAAACATAGTATCATCCACAAATATTTATGCCAAAACAATTTTGTTATTCGGTCCTTCTTTGATGTACAAATTACTGTTGTCATTAGCTCTTTTGAAACCAATCTAAATAAGATAGTTATGTAATCTTTCATACCATGCTCTAGGGGGTTGTTTTAGACCATACAATACTTTGTGTAACTTGCAGACCATATCCTTTTTGTCTGGATCAATAAAACCTTCAAGTTCAATTTTCTCGGGCTCAGTAGATATTTGCTCGGTAGCTTTAGGCTAAGACTCGATTTCTTGTGACTCAGTTTGAACTTCTTCTTGTGACTCGATTACTGTACTGGGTTCGGTAGATGCATTTTCCTTATTGACAAATGTGTCTGGCAATGTATCAGGTTCAATGTAAACAAATCTTTTGTAATCCTCTGGTTCCTTTTTGCTTTCTTCTTCAGTCTTTTCTACAAACTTGTCAACTTTCGCATGTGCACTTTCTATGATTTTGTGAGTAGACAAATCTAGACATCTATATGCCTTACTTTTGCAAGAATATCCCAAAAATATTCCTTCGTCACTTTTTACATCAAATTTTCCTTTTCTAGATTCTTTTAAGATGTAACATTTACTACCAAATACTTTCAGGTAACTTACATTGGGTTTATAGCCATACCATAACTCGTAAGGAGTTTTTAATGTGTCTTTCCTCAACTGTACTTGGTTCAAGGTATGAACTACAGTGCTAATAGCTTTCTTCTAGTATTTCATAGCAATGTTCTTTTCAATCATTAGAGTCCTTGCACAATCCATGATAGATCTGTTCCTCCTTTCAGCTATTCCATTATGCTCAGGAGTTCTTAGAGCTGATACCTATCTTTTGATTCCTCTTTCAATGCAAAAATTATTGAATTCATGGGACATGAATTCACCACCTCTGTCTGATCTCAAGCACTTCATTCTTTTTCCTATTTCCTTTTCTACTCTTGCCAAATACCATTTGAATTTCTCAAATGCTTCTGACTTTTCTCTTAAATACATAACAGTCATCATTCTAGAGTAATCATCAACAAAGAGAATAAAGAATTTTTCTCCAGTATAGCTTTCAATTCCAATAGGTCCACATAAGTTAGTATGCACAATATCCAAAATATCTTCAGACTGATAGTTTTTACTTTTAAAGCTAGTCTTTCCCATTTTACCAATCTGACAATTCTTGCATAGACCAACATCAGGTTTCTTCAAAGTAGGAATACCTCTTACTTTCTTGAATTTGCTTATTTTTACCATATTATCAAAATTTACATGACATAACCTTTTGTGCCATAACCAACTTTCTTCAATTTGAGCAATAAAACATGAGCATTCACAAAGATCAAGATAAAATAGGTTACCTTTGGTTTGTTTGCCTAAACCAATCAGTTTTCCTTTGTCATCCAGCAGTCTTGCTTTTCCATTCATGAATTCAACCTTGAATCCAATGTTGATTAGTTGTGCTACACTTAGAAGATTATGTTTTAATCCTTCAACCCAATATGCATTATCACATACAAGTTCTTTGGCTAAAGAAATTCATCCTCTTCCTTTTATACAAAAAGGTTCATTGTTTCCAAACCTTACATTACCACCATCATAGTCTTCAAGGTGTTCAAACTTAGTTTTGTCACTAGTCATATGATGTGAGCATCCACTGTCTATAATTCATGTATCATTTTTTCTCATATGGGAGATAAGTGCCATCTCATCTTCATCATCATTAGATTCATCTTTTACAGCAATGAAAACAATTTCTTCTTCACTATCATCAGAATCCTTAGCCAAAAAACATGTTTTCTTACCTTTATCCTTGAATGACTTGAAATTCTTCTTGCCATTGTACTTGTGACCTTTCTTCTCATCTTTGCTTTGCTTGTTTGGGCACCTAGCTGCAATATCACCAATTTCTTCACATGAAAAATAGATTAAGGGAGTTTTACCTTTGTATTTACCTCTGCCTCTAGTATATTTCTTTGCAAGTAATGCTTCAATAACTTCAAGATCATTGTCTAAACTTTCCTCTGATTCTTCTTCACTTTTTGACTGGATTTTCTTGCCCTTCTTAAGTGAAAGTTTGGCCTCAAATGCTGATTCAATATTTTTAAAAGTTGGAACATAGTTGTCATAGTTATCCAATTCAAAACCTGTCAATCTTCCAACTAAGGCATCCAAAGTTATATTGTGATTTTGTTCACATCTTCTTTCTTGAATAGCAGATACTCTTATTGCATAGATAGGAAGCAATGTTCTAAGAACCTTACTTATAACAGTTTCATCATCAATTTTTCCTCCATAAGCTTTGATTGCACTAACACTCACTTGATCCTTTCAACATATTTTGCAATATTTTCATCTTCTTTCATCTTCATCTGATCAAACTATCCTCTTAGGCTTTCTTCTTTGGCTCTTTTTACATTGTCATCACCACCATAAATTTTCTTCAGCTTGTTCCACATTTCATAAGCAGTTGTGCAGTCTTTGATCTCATCAAATTCTTCATAGCTAAGAGCTGATGCAATGTCTATCATCATGGTGTTATGGTTCTTTTTCTCTGCAATGTCTTCAACAGTTAATGTGCCAGTAGGAACTATATATTCTTGATTAATATATTTGCATCCTAAATCACCAATGGAAGCCAGATGGAGTCTCATGAGACCTTGCCATGCTGAAAAGTTATCTCTATTAAGTCTTGGAATTTCTCTCTTGTAAGACATCCTGATCTTTAGCTTAGGTCCTTGAAACCCTTCCTACAAGCACCAAAAGCTCTGATACCAATTGTTGGAAATGAAGATGTAGTAACTGAGAGGGGGGGGTGAATTAGTTAACCACAAAAATATTACCATAGATCCCTTAGATGTCTTATTAAATCATTTACTGCTGTCATACAGAGAAATGCTGAAACTCAGTAATTGCAGTGAGTATTAATTATAACTATTCTTAAGCATTCATTAGTGATTAACATACATGAATAAATAAAATATCATGAACACAAGAGACACCATATTTAACATGGAAACCCAATATGGGAAAAACCACCAATGTAACTAGTTACTGATTTTCACTCTTCTAAAGTGATGCTCTGTTAGGAGCCAACCTGGTAAAAGGTTACAAAACACACTGTTAGGTGTGACCTTGTTAGAGGATTTAATCACCCTGTTAGGAGTGGCCTTGTAAGAGGTCTTGAAAAAATTCAATAGAACTGTCACCTTGTCAGAGGATTTACAAAATGGCTATTAAACCAACTCGGTTAGGAGATTTTGAAATCACTGCTACAATGGTAAGAAAGTAACAATGAAGTGACCTGAATAATGATGCAACTGAATTGCTGATTACAGATCTCTGTTCTACTTCACTAGATCCTTCCTGATCAAATATATCTTTTCTACTCTTCAAGGATATCTAATCATCCTTCAAAATTTTCTCCCACTTTCCTTCTTTTCACTTCCACTTGCACACTTTTAATTCACAACTTGACCATCTATATATATACCATTTGGATTGTCAAGTTGGCACTAATAACCATTACAAAACATTACTAATCATTACAATAGTTGATTGGAATAAACAAACTTTATTTCTCAAATTAATAAAATCCTTTACTAGGCCAACCTTGCTCGGTAAACACTATCCAAAAATATTTCCTTTGGTGACCGAGAGAACTCGGTAAGCACTATGAATTCTTCAACATCCTTTGGAGACCGAGTGAGCTCGGTAATCACTAACTTTCCTTTGATAACCATGGAAGCTCGGTTAACATTGTCTTTTGCCATACTTTTCTTTGACACCCAATATATCTCGGTAGACACTTGAAAACCACCTTGCTGACCGACTGAGCTCAGTAAATACTGGGAACTACTTTGCTGACCAACTAAGCTTGATAACTAATATGACATTTGTGTGACATCAAAGACAACACATAATTAATCCAACAATCTCCTTCAAACAATTGTATCCAACACCATCAGCTTTTGATTGTCTTCAGAGCTGAACTAGCTAAGATTGTACTAGATCTTTTTGTGGATCTTATAGAATTATTTCTATTTTTAATTGGCCCTTACCTAAAAGGCCTTATAGCTGGGCATGTTAATGAAAATTACTTCAAACAATTGATGTGTTAGCTATTGTGTTGAGTATTCCGTTGTGTAATCCTGTTGGTTGAAAGGTTTGGATTGTCCTTAATTGGATCCACCATCCTTCACTACATAATCTTGAAAATCTCTAACACCTCTTAACAACTCTTCACACACTTCTACTCTTCTTATCTTAACTCTATATCAACTTCCATACTTATTACAAAGGGCACATCTCATATTTATATGCGCTATCAAAACAATTAACTAGGTTAGCCTACAACTAATTACATACAATGCTTCAAAGTGATTGGCTCAAGTGTTTTTAAAAACAAGGTTAATTACATGTCTACAACCTAATTACAATAGGTGCATAGCCTTTACAAAATAATATTATAACTGCAATACAAAATAATACTAGTCGGCTGCATACTCTGTTCTATTTTGGCATTCACTGGTTGTACCTCTTCAACTATCTATATCTTTGTCATACAGTCTCATCTAATCATGCACTCTTATACTTAACATGAATACATACATACAAGATTAACTTCAAGGGTGCATACCATAACTTGGTCCTACGCATGCATTGATGCTCTGAACTACTGGTGCCCTGCTAACTATCCAGTCTTCTATACTTAGCCAAAATCTGATCTTCTGATAATGTGTGCTGACTCCAAAACACTATATGACTTTGTTTCCATAATGGCAACACTATATTAAGTCATATACAAAAATATATTCAAATTTCCAATAATCTCTACCTTTGTCATTGATGGCAACAAAGGAATATGGAAAAGTTACTATATGTCCTCTTATGCAAAAACTCTAACTTATTTCTCCCTTAGTGTTATTATTATACATCTTCTTTACATATCTATGACTCCATATTCTATGCAGACTACCCCTTTTACATTAATGAAAAAGGTGCAAAAAATTGAATCTCTACAAGTACTTACAAGGAAAGTACATCTGAATATGCTATCTATAATTTGTGGATCTCTTGCTTCCAGAATGCAATTAGTGCATTGACTATTTGGAGATGGGCGCATAATGCATAAGTCAGCTTCTCCATCTTCTCCAAATCTAAGATAGGAACTTGATCATATGTCATCATAGTGGCATCAATCTCCTTGATGTTCTGATTGAGCACATATAGGGAGGGCACAAGAGCATTCCTTAGTTGTGTTTGCCTGGCCCTTATCTTAGACATCTCCTTTTTTGTTCTTTCAATCTTGTCAATCTGCCCTTAATATACATTATTGCACATATTTATATCAGTGGAGGGGTCTTCTACAGATTTCCTTACTTTTTCTATCATTGCTTTTGCCTCTTGTATCTTCTAGTATAGATCAGCTGTTAACTTGTCCTGATTCATGCAGTCAACAATAATATTCCTTCCTTTTGTTACAAACTCTTTTAAGGATGCTTGACCAACCTTGAGTCAACTTAGGTCAAGTGCAAAGTTACTGACCAATTCACTGAGCCTCTTCTTCATATACTTCTCTTCTACAACTAGAGATGCAAATTCTTCCAAGGTGGGAAAGTGTGTCTTAAAATTTGAAAGAATTGTGCTCACATCATCCACTGAATGAACCTTAGACACTTACTTGTCTAAAGGTAGCAGGTTGTTCAAGATGTTCACTAACTCAACAAATAAGGTATTCCTCATCACTTGTTTCTCTTTGGCCTTCTCCATTGCTAAGACGCTGATCTTGATTAGGTCTTCTTCTCCCCAAGAGTCCAAACTAGTGGTGTCAGGTGTCAAGCTTATCAAAAATGATGTTGAGGGAGTGATAGGAGTGATATCCATCACTTCTTACTTTACTTTGATTAGCTTTTAAACAAATGGCTTATCTGTTGGCTCATTTTCCTTTGCCTCTTCTTCTCCTTTCTCCTTTTTTTTTGTTTCTTTTTTTATCTCATTTTCTTCTTTTTCATCTGTTATATCCTCAATCAATAGTTCTTGTTGATTGGGAGGATTGTTACCACATAAATTCTCAACCTCTTGTGTAATTACAAAGGCTTATTCAAACTTTTTCAAATCAATGTTTGTGGCTGCCATATTAATTTTTACATTATCAATCAAAATTGTGTCATATTTGTGTGTCTCTTTCATGGGCGCAGACTTTTCTTCCTTTGTAGGTGTTTCAACTAAAGGTGCTAAATCCTAAGGACCTATCATTGGTACATTAGTGGTCTTTGACTCCTTGGCTTCCTTAGTGGGCACTTGAGTTGTGTGTGCAGTAGATGGATACATGTGCCTATTCAGGAAAACTTTTTCAAAGGCTTTCTATGTCTCTTTAGCTACGAACTCATAATTTTTATCCATGATGTGCAATGTTCTTGTCTTAGTCCAGAGGTGTGGTTTCACCAAATCTAACAACAAATATTTCTCCTCAAGAGAACATACTGAGAGACTTTCAACTAGAATTTTCTCTCTTATTCTCAAATCTTCCTCATTTTCCTGTCTTTTCAAGAATTCCAAAATGTTCCATACATTTTCTGGAATCATTATTTTTAGTTCTAGGACTATCTTTTTAAACTTCAGCATATGTTTGACAATCATTCCATGAATCTATGATTTGTCAATCTCACTGTATTTCTCATAGAACTTTCCTACTTGATCAATTATGCCTTCCTCAACAATCCTTGTACTTAACACACTAAGACTAGGTTTGAAACCTACTTGTGGAGGTGCTTGAGTGTTCTTCTTACTTTTGGTCGCTCGTGAGGATGGATGACTTGTGATAATTTCTTTGTTCCTCTTAGGCATTTCCTTATACTCTGGAGAAGCAGTAAGATCAATTGTTTCCTTGGGTGCAGGCGGGGTATCATCTATTTTACCCTTCAGATCATCAAACTTCTCCACATTTACCTTCGTCAATTTTGGATCATTAGAATCTGCCTCTATTGCAGATGCACTCTCAATTCCCAAAGCAATCTTTTCTTGTCTTGCTTTGTCCAGGTCTGCTTGAGTTACTCTGTGAATTTTCAATATCTCAGAAGTAACCTTGGCTACTTTTCTTTTAGTTGTTGCACTATTTAAGACTGCATCAACTTCTCTTATTTTTTCTTCATAAGTCCCCCATCTTGGCTCATTAGGGTCCTTAGGTGCTGATAATAGTACTTGAGCATATGCCTCTAGGATTGGCTCTTCAACCTCATATCCAAGTGGATGGATCCACTTTGTTCTTGGCTCTACTGCTTCCATACAAGTTACATCAATTTCTACCATAAAGCAAATGCTATCTTTGTATTTTTCAATAATGCTTTCTGGAATCTTGTATCCCATTTGCATTTTGGCTCTAAATGTCTTCAATTCTAGGGTTATGTAGTCCTTTAGTGTACTCTCAGTAGTTTCCTTAAATGATATGTGGCATTGTAGGCATACTCTTGTCCACATACAAATATGACACCTTTCCAAGAATGTGGAAGTACATGTATAGGATCAAAGATCCAAACCTGAATATTTTGGTCTTGTCATGTTTAATGGCCTTGATGTTGTCTATCAGTTGTGCGTGTAGGATATCGCACAAGTTAAAATCTCCATTTTCTCTCACAAATCTTATTACTGCAAGAATTATGGCTGCTGACACACTATTTACTCTTTTGGTGTGTTGAAACCTGTACCCTAGTATCATAGACATCAATTTGATGTCATTTTCCTCTATAGGCTCTATAGTCATTCCGCGCCTATCACTTCTTGACTTGCAAGTTTTCTCAACAAGTTTTCTCACATCCTTGCTCACTGGAAGAATGATGCCTGTGATTGAGAGGCCTATCATCTCATGTATTATGTCTCCTATAATCCTAACTGGCACTTCACCTATCCAGAATAGGTCATCATGAATCTTGCTAAGTAGAATCTTTATCCATTCAAACTCATAGAGCTCATACAATGTAGCATATTCAATTATCAGGTGGTTTTAAAACTACACATACTCATCTAGGAAGGTTCTATCTGGTTTCATCATGGTTTCTAAGTGCGCTCTTATCCTATCAAGTCCTACTAGCTCTTTACAATATATGTATACACGGATGTCTTCGACATGCATAACACCCATAGGAGTGTGGGAGAATGCCCCTTATAGGTCATCCAATGTAGATTTGAACAAGTGCCTCTTAAATACATATATCTTATTTTATGCAACATCAAATACAATGGGAGTAGCCATCACTTACTTGTATATCACTTTCCTAATGGTTTCCAAGAACTTTTGAATCGGCATGATGGATTAGGGCTTCCACAACTAATCAAACACACTGCTTCCCTTGGTGATTCAATCTGTAATCCTTCACAATTAACTATTAGGGCTTCTATGCTCTTCAATCTCTCTGAACTTGAATGCAATGAGTGATCTACAAGCTTCTATTTACTTTAAAGTAAAAATTTTGCCATTAATGCTTGCAATGTAAACCAGACTGTCATTGAAAATTTCCAACTTTCATTTTTCTATCAATCAACTAGTGTGCTCTTGCACATATGTTCTTCTAGTCTCCAAAACATTAAATCCAAAGGTGCATACTCTGAGGGTGAGTATACCAGTCGCGCAAGGGTTTAGAGCTAATTTAGCTACCCCTATGATCCTGAGGGCCATTCATCCAAATGTAGAGGGTGTGTCCACTGCGGATGCATCCAATACATGCTCATCAACCTTGTCCTTCTTTTCCTCTAACCAAATCAAGCTCACACCTTCAAAAGCTTTCACCAACTTGACTTCTCCTTCGATATCTAGTATTGACTCCTCTAGCTTTTTAGGGATTTCCTGACTTTGCGTTCTTGATCTAAAAAACTTTGAGATGTGTCCAACCTTGTTAAAAGAGTGACAAATAATTGGAGGCCTTATATTCCTGAGTGCATTGACATGGGTTACCATTTTACATTGTCTAGCTGAGTGACCATTATAGTTACAAATCTGACATGTAATATTCTGAGAGCTTCTTACATTTGGTTGATTCTGATTTCTCTGATTATGTCGAGTCTTGTTCTTTTGACTTTTTTTATAATTCATAGCTCTATGACCAAATTTATTTCATGAATAATAGTAACCATTGAAATGTCTTACCTCTTTACAATTCCTTGCTATATGTCCATGCTTGTTACATGCATAACAGGTTTGATCTTCTGGCTTGCACTCAAATTTGGATGGTTCAACATTATTTTTAGTCCAACTTTCATTCTTCTTAGCATCAGTAGAGTCTTTTGGTGCTTTCATCCTTTCTCGCATGTTGTCAATCTAATTTTGTGCTTCATTGTATCCAATACAGTTGGTATTTCCTTTAAGCTTTCATGTATATAACTGGGACTCTATTAAATTAGAACAGGTGTGTAATTTTTCAATGTGATTCTTTGCTTCTTTCAGTTCAGATTCAAAACTTTCTTTGTTGTTTCTTAGCTCTAGGATTTCCATGTTTTCTTGCCTCAATTCTTCATTCAGTTGAAGGTTTTCTTTGATCTTTCATCATAGACTTCTTGATTTTTAGTTATCTTGTCATCCAACTCTTCAATCTGATCTTTTAGAGATGTGTTCTCTTCATTTAGCTTTTTGACCATGATTCCTAAATCACCGGTAGAACATTCTTTTAAGTTTTTCCTTAGTCTTTTGATGACTGCTTGAGCATCACTGACTTTTTCTTCTAGTTCTTTAATTTCTTTTTTAGATCTATCAAGGTCTTCAAGAGCAACTTCAAGATTCTTTTTTAGATTTTTCATTTATGTCTTGTCCATGATCTCCTCAAGTGGTTAAACTTCTTTGTCAAGGACTAGATCTCTAATACCAATTGTTAGGAATGGGAACACTGAGATGGGGGGGGGGGGGGTGGGGGGTGAACTAGTGTTCACTGTATTTTAATCTTTTCTCTTTTCTCTTTAACTTTAATTTAAATGCTTAAGTACTCAAATGAACATCAACAAAAACAAGATGCATAAACATAACACATAAAACCAATATGATTACGGGGAAACCCAAATAGGTAAAACCCTAGTGGGAATTGACACCCACTAATATTATGCACTAGTGTATTGTGATCCTTGTTAGAAGATCCTTAACCCTATTAGGAGTTTTCTTTACATTACTTTTAGTACATTAGACCTAGTCAAGGGTCAAACCCTGTAGGAGTCTTTTACAATTAACCCTATTAGGGGTGGGGACACACTATCCTAGAGCTGACTGCTCAAGTGGTGAAGGTTACGACCTTCTGATGTCAGATACACACTATATCTGCTAGATGAACCGGTGTTGTGACACTGCTTGTCTAGTCAGTTCCTTTGATGCGCTGATGCTTTGACCTCTTGAAAATCTCTAACACCTCTTAAAAATTCTTCCCACACTTATTCTTTTCTTATATTAACTCTATATTGACTTCCATACTTATTATAAAGGGTGCATCTCGTATTTATATGTGCCTTCAAAACAATTAACTAGGTTGGACTACAACCGATTACATACAACACTTCCAAGTGAATTAGCTCAAGCATGTTTACAAACAAGGTTAATTACATGTCTAAAACCTAATTAAAATAGGCACATAGCCTTTAAAAAACAATATTATAACCACAATACAAAATACTACTAGTCGGCTGCATACTCTATTTTGTTCTGGCATTCACTAGCTGTACCTCTTCAACTGTCTGTATCTTTGTCATACAGTCTCATCTGATCACGTGCTCTTAGACTTAGCATGAATACATACATACAAGATTAACTTCAAGGGTTCATACCACAACTCAGTCATACGCATGTGCGTTGATGCTTTGAACTATTGGTGCTCTGATAATTGTCTAGTCTTCTGTACTTAGCCAAAATATGATCTTCTGATAATGTGTGCTGACTCCAAAACACTATATGACTTTTTTGCCATAATGACAACACTACATTAAGTCATATACAATAGTATAGTCAACTTGCCAACAATTATCACTAATGTCAAAACCTTATACTGACTCCCTAGTGGTATCGTTTGGATAAATGTTTCTTGTTGGTAAAGTATCAGTGGTTTTGGTTATGTAAAAAATAAGTTCAATATGTATAGTTTTGGTTCTTGGTGATAGGTGTACTTGATTTTTCTTATGAATTATGTCTTTTTGCAAACTTGTATACTTTTTGTGTTTGGATTTGCATGGAGTTTTTTGTCGGTACATGTTGACTACTATGCTTATAGTGTTGTTCCAAGTGTTTATGATATCTGGACTTTCTTTTAGTTCATTAGATGGTTTTTCTATAAAAGTTACATCATATTCTAGAAAGGTTCTATCTATTTTTATCTATTAGTAGATTCAAATAATTCATTTATCAAGACATGGTCTTGGTTGTGGTAGTCTAATAGTTACAAATTTTCCCTATATTTTGGTGAATGTAATATGCATTGTATACATCTTAAGTATGACCCATATTTATCTCCTATGGAAACTTGTTGTAAATATATCTTAAGTGTGACCTAGATTTAGGATCGGTGATAGTGCATTAAATATAATTGTAATGTCTTGTTGAATTATGTTTAACACATTATTCTGGTGTGGCTAACATGTATATGACCAGATAATTGTTTAAATAAAGAAAACCTTTTTGTATTTGAGGTATGAGGAAGTGTGAGAGAAAGTGAATAGATGTGCGAGTTTATGTGCAATTTGGAGACAAATAACTGAAGGTGATATAGTGTGAGTCTATTTAGATATATCGAGGAGTGGTATACAAAAATTTGAGTGGTACATAAATTAGGCCTCATATACTATTTTGTAGTATCCTAGTGTATGCTAGAAGTGGGTTTTTATTGGATCTCTACTATCTATAATTAGTGTGCTATCAACTACAACTATTTCATGTATAGTTAGATGCAATTCTATCAATTCACATTTTGTCTGTGAAAATATTTTGTATTGGTAGTTATCCATATCCATATTTTAGGATAATTATCCCAACCGACTTTGAGCTAACTTGTAGTGAGAAAACAAGTAGTGATCCCTTGTAAAAATCACCTTAACTAGTGTTCATTTCATGAGAATTAGCTTCTCTGTGGTTTTTCCCAGTTTGGGTTTCCACATAAAATATGGTGTTCATTGTATTGATGTTTTTGTAATTTCATGGTTATATCTATTATAAGTTTTAGATTCCTTTAAGTATTTATTGGTTCAATAAAAGTTTAAGAAAGTGATTGTAAATAACTGATTCACCCCCCATCTTAGTTATTTGGCCTATTCAAAAAATGCTACTCAAACAAGATTTCTTAAAGGAAGATATATTCTTGAAAACTTGATTACTTGATGGGAAGAAATGCATTGAGCACAAGAGAATGGGCAAGAGATTCTATGCTTCTAATTGACTTTGAGAAATCCTATGATAGGATTGAGTGGAGCTTTGTACTAGATATGTTGGTGAATCTAGGTTTCCTTCATAAATTCTTCAAAATGGTTATCATTGTACTAAATGATGCCATGAAATGTGTGGAGGTGAATGGTGTCAGGCCATCAAAATTTTAGCTTTCTAGGTTTATAAGGAAAGGATTCTCATTATCCCCTACCTTGTTTATAATTGCAGTTGATGTCATGTTCTATCTTCTTTAGGATTATTCACTTTCTTGTAAAGTAAAAGGTATTCTGCTACCTAATAATGAGGAATGATAGAATATTCAATTCATGGATGATACAACTATACTTATAGAGTTAGAGGAAAGTGACGTGGGATAGGTAAGGAGGATGCAATTAAGGACAATCCAAACAAGAAGCTAAACACCACAATGCCGAATAACACAACAAGATAATGTTTTCAATTGAATTTTCATTAACACACTCGACTGTAAGGCCTTCTAGATTAGGGCCAAATATAATCAAAGGTATTTTCGCAATCTCTCAACTAGTCTAGCTCTAAAAAAAAGCAACAACTAATGGAAACCCTAAGGTAGATTTGAACTTGAGCTCGCAAGCCACCAAGAAATCTCCTTGTCTCCAAGTAAACAACCACTAGCTCTGCTATTACAAACTATCAGATAAAAATTTGATCTTCAAGATTTCACATGATCCAAGTCTAATTACTCTTAAATTTGATGTCTCTTCCTTCTACTCCATCTTCCTAAACAACTACCCAAACACTCCTTAAATACTAATCTTCAGCCACAAGTGAGCTAGAAGAAACAAGTAACTCCTAAGCCAAGTCGGCTCCTATTACAAAACAATATTAAATGCAACAATACTCGTCTCTCAAATAGCCTTACAATTATTTAATTACCCATGTTGACCTCTAGATCTACATAGGAGAATACAACAAAAAATACCAACAATAAATGCACCAAGTCAGCCAACCAAACCCTCAAGAACTCCGGTCGGTAAACCAGAACTACCAAGTGCTAGAGAAACAATTGAGCACCAATGAAACAACCAACCATGCCAATCATCAAGTGAGTACCACAGGCATCACTAAGCACAATTTCCACCGAGCACAAGAGGTTTCACTGAGTTCCTTCAGCGACCGAGCTTCCTTCAATAACCGAGACTATCGGTTAAAGCTGAAACTGAGTAACACAAAACCAAAACAACATACCTCCATGTAGATTCACTAAGTACCCTAGAATGCTCCTGCATCAGATACCCAAGGTTCAAAAAGATGTTCTCATAGGCTGGAAGAACATCTTCTGGGATTTAGCACATAAACCCCGAACTGGTTCTTCACATACAAGTCCTTCAACTCTTCATCTTGCATACTCTTCCACTTCTATTTTCTCTATCTTTTAAAGTCTTTCCTTAATAACACACATGCTTGTTCTCCATACTGATCATCCATCCTCTTAGGATCTGAAAACTCAACTCAGTTACCAATACTCAGACTTCTCCTACCGAGTGTTGTATCTAGCAAAGGCATTAGGGAAAACTTTATGTCATCCTTCTCAACAGTAAACACATTCTTGACACAATCATACATAGTTCTACAATAATATTTCCAAGGTCTACCAAGCAATATATGACAACTATTCATCTCCACAATATCACACAATACTAGGTCCTTACACTGGCCAATTTGAAAATAAACAAAGCACTGCTCCCTCACTTCTAGAGCATGAACATTTTACAACCAGCCAATCCTATAAGGATGGGGATGTTTCATTCTCTTAAAACCAATTTTCTAAACCATGTCCTCAATAACTAGGTTATCAATACTACCACTATCAACAATTACATCACAAAGTTTACCTCTAGACTTGAATCAAGTTCTGAACAAGTTACTCCTCTGACAAGGTTCCTCCTTTGCACCGAGAAATAGTCTCTGAACCTGCAAGTTATTAGATGCAAGTTCATTCTAAATGTTCTCATTTACCATAGTAGTCCATCGGTCACCAAAAAATTTTCTGTGTACACTCAAAAGAACGGTGTCCTTCTTCACCACAATTATAACAAGTACCATTAAAGATAACTCTACCTATCTTCTTTTTCAATTCCACAGGTTTCGGTTCATCTTCAATGATTAGTTTATCCTTCACCAAGTGATCAATATTTTCCTTCCCTCAGGGATTACTATGTTGTTTCCTTTTCAACTTATCTTCTGCCTTCAGAGCATACTAATAAGCATATTCAATCGAATCAATCTTTAGCATACCAAGCTCATCCTAAATATTAAATCTCAAACCATTCACATACCCAACTGTTGGATATTGCTAATGCATGGGTGGTGATTGAGAAATTTAATATGTTTAATCACTATGTTATTGAATGGGCACTCACTATTATCATTTGTGTTTTGTCACTGATGTCAACATATGCTTCTATGGAGGAACCAGGCTAGTAATCACAGTGTACAGATGTTTCAGATGCTGCAAAGTTGAACAAGAGCTCAGATGGATGTTGTGATCTTATACATGAGACCACATCATTAATGAATGCATATTAAGGAAGATACAACTATTTTGGTAAAGACTAGTCACTGGACTGTGACAGTGAGGATTGACAGAGTTAGTCTTTGAGTTTCTGGTATAGATTTCAGAAGGATTGGATTCAAGGTATGTGATCTTGAAGGATGATGGAAGAGGTACTAATGGATGTTCATTGGTCAGTGCAAGGTACATAATGATTAGTGATGTCATTTGGGGCGTGTTCTCTGGTGATGGCTTATTATGAAGCCGACTTAGGGAATGAAGTGTGTGTTTTTTTGGAAAGCATAATTAAAGGATGTCGGTCCTTAATTTTTGTAATGTAATCATTGTACACATGTTTGTGATATTGTGTGTATCTTAGCAAGGGCTTATGTAATTAATTAGGAAAGCCTTATGGGCCAACCTATTCTTGGTAAAATGTAATAAGGTATAAATAAAAGGTCTTTTCTTTGGAAGAGACATGGATGGGATAAGTGTGATATAAGGAGGTTGCAAACTTGTGTCTTTTGTACTTAGAGCAGAGGATTATTGGTAGACTTCATTGGAACTGATTAGGCAAAGACAATTGCTAGCAAACAGTTCAAAAGATTGTGCATTTCTTCATATACACTTGTTGCAAACAAGTGAGTTCAGAAGGTGGACTTAACCTTCTTTAGGTAGTGAGCCCTCTTTATTCTTGAATCCTAATAGGGTCTGTCCTCTAACAAGGACTATGTACTATAATGTTTCAATAAGCTCCTAATAGGGAAATATCTTCTAACAAGGATTACTATACTCTCAATACATCATTAGTGGGTGCTAATTCCCACCGGGGTTTTTACCTTTAACAGGGTTTCCCCATAACCAAAATATTGTGCTATTGTGTTGGTGTTCATTGTGTTCATTGGATTTGATATTGATAAGCTTAAAGTTTAAAGTTTAATATTCCGTCATACAACTGATTCACCACCCCCCCCCCCCCACCCTTAGTTGTATTGTAGACTGTTAATCCTAACAATTGGTATCAGAGCTTGTGGTTCTCAGAGAGAAAGCTTAACAACTTGAGGTGATGTTGGAAAATGGCATACTATAGGAAGGATAGTCCTAATTTTGATCCTAAAAACTTTGACAGTTGGAAAAACAAGATGCGAACACATTTTCTATGCTTGGGAATAGACTACTGGATGATTGTGAAGAAGAAGGAAACCTTGAAAGCTGAGAATGACATAGGGTCAGCCACCGATGATGAAAAGAAACTATTTTCATGCAACATGGTCACAAGAGAAGCATTGATCATCACACTATCTGAGGGTGAGTTTACTAAAATTAAAGATTTGGATTCAATACATGATATTTGGTATAGACTAGAGGCACTCTATGAAGGAGACAAATATACCAAACAAGCAAAATTGCAGAACTGGAAGACAAAGATGGAGAAGCTGCAAATGAATGAAGATGAAAGCATTAGAGCCTATTTCAAAGGGTTACAGAAGCTATAGTTGGAATCAAAAATTATGGAGGTACTTATGATGAAGATGAAGTCATTGCAAAGATTCTCAGATCTCTAACCCCTACTTACAAATTCAAGGCAATGTCAATTCAAGAAACTATACCCCTGACTCCAAACTTTAGCAGAGAACTGTTGATTACAAAGTTAACCACCTTTGAAGCTACGAAATTAGGAGAAGCTGCTCCTAAAGTTGAATCTACATTTAGGGCATTTGCACACAAGAAAGTATCTACACTTCTGAGCACAAGAAAAGAAGACCTAAGAGAAGAGCTTGGTGAGTATGCTGAGGAATGGGATAAGATAATGGAAGAAGAAAAGAAGATGGAACAACTTGTTGCACTAATAGCTAGAATAGAGAAAAGAGGTAAGGGAAAATTTGAAGGCAAATTACCTTTGAAATGTTTTTCATTCAATAAGGTAGGTCATTTTGCATCTAGATGTCCTGCAAGAGTTCCTAAATACAAACCTGATTATGCAAAGATTAGAAGAGATAAAGAATGTTATTATGCTAGTAAAGGAATCTTTGATGATGATGAAGATTTAGACAATGGAGAGATTGGATTTGCTATTAAATATGAACCAGCTCATGAAGAAAAAGCCTTAGTATCTCATGTTGACAAGAAAACTAAATGGATAATTGACAGTGAATGTTCTCATTACATGAATGGTGATAAGAACAATTTTTTTAAATTAGTAAATTATGATGGAGGTGTTGTAATATTTGGGGATAAACTTCCAAAATCCATCATAGGAGTAGGATCCATCACTTTAGATGGAAAGACTAATATGCACAATGTACTACTTGTTGAAGGACTGAAACATAACTTGTTGAGTGTTGGACAGTTAATGGATAAAAAATTTCAGTTAAGTTTTGTTGATGGTAAGTGATTTATCAAAAGCAAGGAAGGAAAACTTATTGCCACCGGTTCAAGATCTAGAGGTAATGTATTTGAACTAAACACATTTGGAGCCTCTTGTTTTTTTGTGAAGGTAGATGATAGTTGGTTATGGCACAAAAGATTTTGTCATGTTAACTTTGATAACATTGTGAAAGAAAGTATGGCTAATGCAATAAGAGATCTACCGAAGATTGTGAAATCTTCTAACACTGTATGCAGAGAATGTGTTATGGGAAAGCAAACTAAAAGTAGTCATAAAAGAAAAACATTTACATCAAAAGGAAAGTTGGATCTAGTACATACAAATCTATGTGGGCCTACAAGAACAAATTCATACTACGGTGAAAGGTATTTTATACTCTTTGTTGATGATTTTTCTAGAATGATGTGGGTGACTTATTTGAGAGAGAAATTAGAAGCATTTGACAAATTCAAGTTGTTTAAAGAAAAGGTAGAGAATGAATCAGGACTGAAAATAAAGTGTTTAAGATCAGATAGAGGTGGAGAGTTTACATTAGATTTATTCAATTCATACTGTGAAGCGCATGGGATAAAAAGACAAACATCTACTCCTAGAACTCCACAACAGAATAGGATAGAAGAGTGAAGAAATAGAACTATACTTGATGCCGCCAGAAAAATGTTGATTGAAGGGAACGTATCTCATGTACATTAGAGAGAGGCTATTGGAATAGTAGTATACACATTAAACATAATTCAAATCAGAGATGGTACAAGTAAGACTCCCTATGAACTATGGTTTGATCATACTCCTACTGTAAAATATTTCAAAATTTTTGGTATAAAATGTTATATCAAGAGGGATGATGAGATAGGAAAATTTGATACTAAAAGTGATGAAGGTATCTTCCTTGGTTACTCTATTAAAAGTAAGGCATACAAATGTTTCTATCTGAGATTAAGGAAGATGGTTGAAAGTAATAATGTAAGAATAGATGAGAAATTTTAGATACAAGAAAGAATGTATGACAGCAGTCATATATCAGAAGTAAAAGAAGCCACTGCTACTGTTGAAGAAGAATAACTTGTTGAGGAAGAAAGTGAAAAGGAGGCTTGTGATGACACAAGAAAGACCACTGAAACTCCTAAAACTCCAAGGTATCTAAAAAATAACCATCCTGAAAATCAGATTATTGGCAATACAAGTCAGGGAGAGCTAACTAGATCTAAAGTTAGAAAAGAAATTTGTTTAATTTCCCAAGTTGAGCCAAAGACTTCAGATGAAGCCTTTAAAGATGAATCTTGGATAAATGTCATGAAAGAAGAATTAGATCAGATAAAGAAAAATAATACTTGGGAATTGGTGTCAAGACCTAAAAATAAAAATGTTATAGGAACAAAATGGGTCTTTAGAAACAAAATGGATGAAGAAGGAACAATTGTAAGAAACAAAGCAAGACTAGTGTGTAAGGGATACTCACAACAAGAAGGGATAAAATTTGAAGAAACATTTGCTCACGTTGCTAGAATTGAGGTAGTAAGATTATTTCTATCTTATGTTGCACACAAAAACTTCAAAGTGTATCAGATGGATGTTAAATCTACATTTCTAAAAGGAGACCTTGAAGAAGAAGTATACATAGAACAACCAAATGGATTTCCTCTATGCGAAGACAAAGACATGGTGTGCAAGTTAAAGGAAGCACTGTATGGGTTGAAGCAAGCTCCTAGGGCTTGGTATGCAAGGTTGGACAAGTATCTACTTAGACTTGGATTCAGAAAAGGTAATGCAGATAGTAATCTGTACTTAAGAACTATTGAAGATGGAATCTTGATAGTAGAGGTATTTGTGGATGACATTATCTGTGGAGGTAATGATGATTTGTGTAATAAGTTTGCTAAAGAAATGGAAAGTGAATCTAAGATATCCATGATAGGTGAAATGAAATTCTTTCTTGGACTACAAAAAACTCAGAATGAGAATGGTATTTTCATTTCTCAAACCAAGTATCTCAAAGAATTGCTTAAGAAATTAGGTATGGAAGATTGTAAACCAGTACGAACACCTGTGGTGACTGGAAACAAACTAACAATTGATGATGAATAAAAATGTGTTTTTCAAACTTTTTATAGATCAATGGTTGGAGGGATATAATAACTGACTCACACCATACCAAATATTGCTAATGTTGTTGGAATTGTGGCTAGATATCAGGCAGAACCCAAAGAGACTCATCTAGCTACTATTAAAAGGATACTCAGGTATCTCAGAGGAACCATAGACTATGGTTTATAGTATGACATGAATGATAGCTTTGAACTTCATGCTTATACTGATGATGATTGGGCAAGAAATATTGATGATAGAAAAATTACAAGTGGTGGTGCATTTTTCATTGGGAAAAAGTTGGTTTCTTGGCTAAGTAAGAAACAAGATTGTATAGCACAATCTACTGCTGAATCAGAATATGTTGTTGCTACTATAAATTGAACTCAAATTTTTTGGATGAAAAAAATGTTGACAGAAATTGGCATAACTTTTAATGAGTCTATGGTTATCCATTGTGATAACACCAGCACAGGAAACATGTAAAAGAATCTAGTGATGCACTCTAAAACTAAACACATTTCTATCAAATATCACTTCTTAAGAGACAAGGTGGCAAAAAAATAAATCAACCTTGAATATATCAGTACAAAAGAGTAGATTGCAGACATCTTTACTAAGCCACTACCGAAAGATACCTTTGAATATCTCAGAGGTATTTTAGGGGTTCAGGTCCCTCCTAGTCAGAAATAAATGATGCAGAGATGCATCAGTCTAGAAGTGCTTAGAGCCTCATCATTTTCTGGTCTAAATGTAGGGATCTACTCCTCAAGGGGAGTCATCATGGAAGAAAGTTTATCTTTGAAGAAAATTGGCACCCTTTTCCATTGTTGTCAAAGGGGGAGTGTTGTTAGAGAAAATCCTCACTGTTTGGGGAGATTGATCTGTGGAAGGACTTCTAGGTTGATACAACTTTGGGATAAGATTTTCCCATATGTTGACATCAATGCCAAAGGGGGAGATTGTTTGATATTGCTAATGCATGGGTGGTGATTGAGACATTTAATATGTTTAATCACTATGTTACTAAATGGGCACTCACTGTTGTCATTTGTGTTTTGTCACTGATGTCAACATATGGTTCTATGAAGGAACTAGGATGGTAATCACAGTGTATGAAAGGTGTACAGATGTTTCAGATGCTATGAAGTCAGACAAGAGCTTAGATGGATGTTTTGATCTTATATATGAGATTGCATCATTAATGAATGTATATTAAGGAAGATATAGCTATTTTGGTAAGGACTGGTCACTAGACTGTGACAGTGAGAATTGACAGAGATAGTCTCTGAGTTTCTGGTATCAATTTTAGAAGGATTGGATTCAAGGTATGAGATCTTGAAGGATGATGGAAGAGGACCTGACGGATGTTCATTGGTCAGCGCAAGGTATGGAATGATTAGTGACGTCATCTGGGGCATGTGCTCTGGCGATGGCTTATTATGAAGCTGACTCGGGGAATGAAGTGTGTGTTTTGTTTGGCAAGCATAATTCAAGGATGTCGGTCCTTAATTATTGTAATGTAATCATAGTAAAGATGTTTGTGATATTGTGTGTATCTTAGCAAGGGCTTATGTAATTAATTAGGAAAGCCTTATGGGCCGACCTATTCTTGGTAAAATGTAATAAGGTATAAATAAAAGGTCTTTTCTTTGGATGAGACATGGATGGGATAAGTGTCATATAAGGAGGTTGAGAACTTGTGTCTATTGTACTTAGAGTAGAGGATTATTGGTGGACTTCATTGGAACTGATCAGGAAAAGACAGTTGCTAGAAAACTATTCAAAAGATTGTATATTTATTCATATACACTTGTTGTGAATTAGAGAGTTCAGAAGGTGGACTTAACCTTCTTTAGGCAATGAGCCCCCTTTTTTCTTGACTCCTAATAGGGTATGTCCTCTAACAAGGACTATGTACTATAAGGTTTCAATAAGCTCCTAACAGGGCTATATCTTCTAACAAGGATTACTATACTCTCAGTACATCATTAGTGGGTGCTAATTCCCACCGAGGTTTTTAACTTTAACAGGGTTTCCATGTAACCAAAATATTGTGTTATTGTGTTGTCGTTCATTATGTTCATTGGATCTGATATTGATAAGCTTAAAGTTTAAAGTTTAATATTCCGCCATACAACTGATTCACCCCCCCTCTCAGTTGTATTGTGGACTGTTAATCCTAACACCAGCTACTTTTTCTTTACCAAGTTTCTATGTCCAGACCGAATAGTCAATTTATATAAAACTCCTCGGTATAGTCCTCCACAGTCAAATCTTTTTTCTTCAGATTCTGCAACTTCTTAAACAAGTCAAGCTCATAGTTGCCAGGTATGAACTTAGCTTTCATTTTAGGCACCATCAACCTCCACCGATTGATCTTCATTTCACCTTCATCTTCTTAATCTCTTTATAATTCCTTCCACTAAAGAGGAGCAGGTCCTTTCAACTTAGTATGTGCCAATCGTACTTGAAGAGGATCTTTAATTTATTTAAGCTCAAAGAAGTCTTCAAATTCACCAATCCAATCAATCAAATCCTGAGGTCTAAAAGTGCCAGAGAAAGTAGAAACTTCCATTCGATAACTAGTACTTAACCGAGCTCCAAATCTATGTAACCAACTAGTTCTATCTTCACTAGATCTATCTCTCCAGTCATCACCACTAGATCCAGTAGCTTCAAAGTCTTCAGTAGCTTCCTCATAACCATCATCAGTACCAAGATTCCTCAACATACCAGTAATAACTCTCATGACCTCAATGATCATGTCATTCTTCATTAATTCCATCTCAGATTTGAAATCAACTTTAATCTTCTTTGTAAAATTTGATTCAACAACATCAAAAAGATTTGCAATCTCTTTAGGGTCCAATCTTCTTGGAGGAATCCTCAAGATTTTTGAAAACCCAAAGCAATAAGTCACCAACAAGGTCTTGGTGCAAACAACCTCAATTTGGAGATCATTTTACACACTCAAGATCTTCTCGCTCTGATACCACCTAATGTAGGATGGGTAAGGAGGATCCAATTAATGATAGTCCAAACAAGCATCCAAACACCACAATGTGGAATACCACAACAAGACAATGTTTTCAACTAAATTTTCATTAACATGCCTAGTTGTAAGGGCTTATGGGGTAGGGCCAAATACAATCAAAGGTATTTCTTCAATCTCTTAGCTAGTCCATCCCTAAAACAAATCAGCAATTGATGGAAAGCCTAAGGTAGATCTAAACTTGAGCTCACAAGCCACAAAGAAATCTCCTTCTCTCCAAGAAAACAACCACTAGCTCTGCTATTACAAACTATCAAATAACAATATGATCTTCAAGATCTCGCAAGATCCAAGTCTAATTACTCTTAAATCTAATGTCTTTGCCTTCTACTCCATCTACATAAACAACTACCCAAACACTCCTTAAATAATAATCTTCAACTACAAGTCCGCTGGAAGAAAAAATTAACTCCTAAGCCAAGTCGGCTCCTATTACACACAAATATTAAATGCAACAACAACTAGCTCTCAAATAGCCTTACAATTATTTAATTCTCCATGTTGGCCTCTAGATATACATAGGAGAATACAACAAAATCTACCAACAATAAATGCACCAAGTCGACCAACCAAACCCTCAAGAACTCCAGTTAGTAAACCAGAACTACCGAGTGCCATAGAAATAATTGAGCACTAGTCAAACAACCAACCATATCAAGCATCACTGAGCAAGCATGTCGATTGAGCACCACATGCATCACTGAGTACAAGTTCCACTGAGCACAAGAGGTTTCACCGAGTTCCTTCAACGACCGAGCTTCCTTCAATAACTGAGACCATCGGTTAAAGCTACAATCGAGTAACATAGAACTGAAACAACAAACTTCCATGTAGATTCACTATGTACCCTAGAATGCCCCTACATCAGAAAACCTATGTTTGAAAAGATGTCCTCATAGGTTGGTGAACATCTTTCAGGATTTAGCACAGAAACCCTAAACTGGTTCTTCACATACAAGTCCTTCAACTCTTCATCTTGCATACTCTTCCACTTCTATTTTCTCTATCTTTTAAAGTCTTTCTTTGATAACACACATGCTTATTCTCCATACTAATCATCCATCCTCTCAGGATCTGACAACTCAACTTGGCTACTAATACTCAGACTTCTCCTACCAAGTTTTGTATCCAAAAAAGGCATAAGGGAAAACTTCATGTCATCCTTCTCAACAGTAAACACATTCTTGTCAAAATCATACATAGCTCTACAATCATATTTCCAAGGTCTACAGAGAAATATATGACAACTATTCATCTCCACAATATCACACAATACTAGATCCTTATATTGGCCAATCTGAAAATCAACAAAGCACTACTCCGTCACTTCTAGAGCATGAACATTTTGTAACCAGTCAATCCTATAGGGATGAGGATGTTTCATTCTCTTAAAATAAAGTTTCTAAACCATATCCTCAGTAAGCAGGTTATCAGTACTACCACTATCAATAATTACATCACAAATTTTACCTCTAGACTTACACTGAAATCTGAACAAGTTACTCCTCTGACAAGGTTCCTCCTTTGCACTGATCAATGTTCTCCAAACTAGCAAGTTCTCAGATTCAGGTTCATTCTAAATGTTCTCATGTACCATAGTAGTCCATCAGTCACCAATATTTTTTATGTGTACACTCAAAAGAATACTTTCCTTCATGACAATTATAACAAGTACCCTTAAAGATAACTCTACCTATCTTCTTTTTCAATTCCATAGGTTTCAATTCATCTTCAACAATCAGTTTATCCTTCACCGAGTCATCAATCTTTTCCTTCCCTTGGGGATTACTATGTTGTCTCCTTTTCAACTTATCTTCTACCTTTAGAGCATATTGATAAGCATCTTCAACCGAATAAATCTTCAACATACCAAGCTCATCCTAAACATTAAATCTCAAACCATTCACATATCGAGCTACTTTTTCTTTACCAAGTTCTCTGTGTCTAGATCGAATAGTCAATTTATAGAACTCCTTGATGTAGTCCTCCAAATTCAAATGTTTTTTCTTCAGATTTTGCAACTTCTTAAACAAGTCAAGCTCACAGTGAGAAGGTATGAACTTAGCTTTCAATGTAGTCACCATCAACCTCCACCAATTGATCTTCATTTCACCTTCATCTTCTCGATCTCTTTGTAATTCCTTCAACCAAAGAGAAGAATTTCCTTTCAAATTAGTCTGTTCCAATCTTACTCGAAGAGGATCTTCAATTTCTTTAAGCTCAAAGAATTCTTCTAATTCATCAATCC
Source organism: Chamaecyparis obtusa (assembly GCA_027943335.1). Lineage (NCBI taxonomy): Eukaryota > Viridiplantae > Streptophyta > Pinopsida > Cupressales > Cupressaceae > Chamaecyparis > Chamaecyparis obtusa. Next base: position 80,186 of record BSBK01004953.1, on the reverse strand, counting down.
AATCAATCAAATCCTTTGGTCTCAAAGTACCAAAGAAAGTAGAAACTTTCATTCTGTAACTAGTACTTAACCGAGCTCTAGATCTATGTATCCGGCCAATTCTATCTTCACCAGATCTATCTCTCTAGTCATCACCACTAGATCTAGTAGCTTCAAAGTCTTTCACAGCTTCCTCATAATCATCATCAGTACCAACATTCCTTGGCATACCAGCAATAGCTCTCATGACCTCATCGATCATGTCATTCTTCATTAATTCCATCTCAGATTTGAAATCAACTTTAATCTTCTTTTTAATCTTTGATTCCACAACATCACAGAGATCTTCAATCACTCTAGGATCCAATCTTCTCAGAGGCATCCTCAAGATTTTTGAAAACCCAAAGCAATAAGTCACCAACAAGGTCCTAGTGCAAACAACCTCAATTCGGAGATCAGTTTACACACTCAAGATCTTCTGACTCTAATACCACCTGATGTAGGACAGGTAAGGAGGATCCAATTAAGGACAGTCCAAACAAGCAACCAAACACCATAATGTGGAATAACACAACAAGACAATGTTTTCAACTAAATTTTCATTAACATGTCTGGTTGTAAGGCCTTTCGGGTTAGGGCCAAATAAAATCAAAGGTATGTCTGCAATCTCTCAACTAGTCCAACTATGAAATAAATTAGCAACTGATGGAAACCCTAAGGAAGATCTGAAATTGAGCTCACAAACCACCAAGAAATCTCCTTCTCTCCAAGCAAACAACCACTAGCTCTGTATTACAAACTGTCAGATAACAATCTGATCTTCAAGATCTCGCAGGATCCAAGTATAATTACTCTTAAGTATGATGTCCTTTCCTTCTACTCCATCTACCTAAACAACTACCCAAACACTCCTTAAATACTAATCTTCGGCCACAAGTCAGCTGGAAGAAACAATTAACTTCTAAGACAAGTCGGCTCCTATTACAAATAAATATTAAATGCAATAACAGTCAGCTCTCAAAAAGCCTTACAATTATTTAATTCTCCATGTCGGCCTCTAGATCTACATAGGAGAATACAACAAAAGCTACCAACAATAAATGCACCAAGTCGGCCAACCAAACCCTCAAGAACTCTAGTCAGTAAACCAGAACTACCGAGCACTAGAGAAACAACTGAGCACCATTGAAATAACTCACCACACCAAGAATAACCGAGCAAGCAGGTTGACCAAGCACCACATGCATCACCGAGTACAAGTTCCACCAAGCACAAGAGGTTTCACTAAGTTCCTTCAGCGACCGAGCTTCCTTCAATAATCAAGACCATCGGTTAAAGCTGCAACTGAGTAACACAAAACCAAAACAACACACCTCCATGCAAATTCATTGAGTACCCTAGAATTCCCCTACATTAGACACCCCAAGCTTGAAAAGATGTTCTCATAGGCTAGAAGAACATCTTCCAGGATTCAACACATAAACCCCGAATTGGTTCTTCACATACAAGTCCTTCAACTCTTCATCTTGCATACTCTTCCACTTCTATTTTCTATATCCTTTCAAGTCTTTCCTTGATAACATAGAGGCTTGTTCTCCATACTGATCATCCATCCTCTCAGGATCTGACAACTCAACTCGGCTACCAATACTCAGACTTCTCCTACCGAGTGTTGTATCCAGCAAAGGCATCAGGGAAATTTTTTTGTCATCCTTCTCAATAGTAAACACATTCTTAACACAATCATACATAGCTCTGCAATCATATTTCCAAGTTCTACTGAGAAATATATGACCACTATTCATCTCCATAATATCACACAACACTATATCCTTAATTATACTAGCCAATCTGAAAATCAACAAAGCACTGCTCCCTCACTTCTAGAGCATGAAAATTTTGCATCCAGCCAATCCTATAAGGATGAGGATGTTTCATTCTCTTCAAACCAAGTTCTGAACCATGTCCTCAGCAAATAGGTTATCGGTACTACCACTATAAACAATTACATCACAAAGTTTACCTCTAGACTTTCACTAAGTTCTAAGCAAGTTACTCCTCTAACAAGGTTGCTCCTTTGCACCGAGAAATGTTCTCTGAACTAGCAAGTTCTTAGATTCAGGTTCATGCTGAATGTTCTCATTTACCATAGTAGTCTGTTGGTCACCAAGATTTTTCTGTGTACACTCAAAAGAACAATGTCCTTCTTCACCACAATTATAAAAAGTACCCTTAAGGATAACTCTACCTATCTTCTTTTTCAATTCCAAAGGTTTTGGTTCATCTTCAATAGTCGGTTTATCCTTCACCGAGTGATTAATCATTTCCTTCCCTCAGGGATTACTATGTTGTCTCCTTTTCAACTTATCTTCTACCTTCAGAGCATACTGATAAGCATCTTCAATCGAATCAATCTTTAGCATACCAAGCTCATCCTGAATATTAAATCTCAAACCATTCACATACTGAGCTACTTTTTCTTTACCAAGTTCTCTATGTCCAGACCGAATAGTCAACTTATAAAACTCCTCAGTATAGTCCTCCACAGTCAAATCTTTTTTCTTCAGATTATGCAACTTCTTAGACAAGTCAAGCTCATAGTCGGCATGTATGAACTTAACTTTTAATTTAATCACCATCAACCTCCACCGATTGATCTTCATTTCACCTTCATCTTCTTGATCTCTTTGTAATTCCTTGCACCAAAGAGCAGCATGTCCTTTCAACTTAGTCTCTGCCAATCTTACTTGAAGAGGATCTTTAATTTATTTAGGCTCAAAGAATTCTTCTAATTCGCCAATCCATTCAATCAAATCCTTGGGTCTCAAAGTACTAGAGAAAGTAGAAACTTCCATTCGGTAATGAGTACTTAACCAAGCTCTAGATCTATGTAACTGACCAGTTCTGTCTTCACTAGATCTATCTCTCTGGTCATCAACACTAGATCCAACAACTTCAAAGTCTTCATCAGCTTCTTCATAACCATCACCAATACCAAGATTCCTTTAGCATACCAAAAATAGCTCTCTTGACCTCAATGATCATGTCATTCTTCATTAATGCCATCTCAGATCTGAAATCAGATTTCACCTTCTCTATAATCTTTGATCCTACAGCATCACAGAGATCTAAAATCGCTCTAGGGTCCAATCTTCTCAGAGGCATCCTCAATATTTTTGAAAATCCAAAGCAATAAGTCACCAACAATGTCTTGGTGCAAACAACCTCAATTCAGAGATCAGTTAACACACTCAAGATCTTCTCACTCTAATACCACCTAACGCAGGACAGGTAAGGAGGATCCAATTAAGGATAGTCCAAACAAGCAACCAAACACCACAATGTGGAATAACACAAAAAGACAATGTTTTCAACTGAATTTTCATTAACATGCTCAGTTGTAAGGCCTTCTAGGTTAGGGCCAAATACAATCAAAGGTATTTCAACAATATATCAGCCAGTCCAACTCTGAAACAAATTAGCAACTGATGGAAACCCTAAGATAGATCTGAACTTGAGCTCGTAAGCCACCAAGAAATCTCCTTCTCTCCAAGCAAACAACCACTAGCTTTGCTATTACAAACTATCAGATAACAATCTGATCTTCAAGATCTCGCAAGATCCTAGTTTAATTACTCTTAAATCTGATGTCTCTTCCTTCTACTCCATCTGCCTAAACAACTACCCAAACACTCCTTAAATACTAATCTTCAACCACAAGTCAACTAGAAGAAACAATTAACTCCTAAGCCAAGTCAGCTCCTATTACAAAAAAAATATTAAATAAAACAATAGTCGACTCTCAAATAGCCTTACAATTATTTAATTCTCCATGTCAGCCTCTAGATCTACATAGGAGAATACAACAAAAGCTACCAACAATAAATGCACCAAGTCGGCCAACCAAACCCTCAAGAACTCTAGTCGGTAAACTAGAACTATAGAGCACTAGAGAAACAACTGAGCACCAGTGAAAAAATTGACCACGTCAAGCATCATCGAGCAAGCATGTTGACTGAGCACCACAGGTATCATTGAGTACAAGTTCCACCGAGCACAAGAGGTTTCACTGAGTCCTTCAATGATCGAGATTGCTTCAATAACTGAGACCATCAGTTAAAGTTGCAACCAAGTAACACAGAACCAAAACAACACACCTCCATGCAGATTCACTGAGTACCCTAGAATGCCCCTGCATTAGAAAGTAAGTTAGTCTCCCTAATGGATATGACGTAGTCCAAGGTAGGAGGGACCAAAATATGATTTATCCTACCTCACAGCTAGAATAAACACATGAAATAAACAACAAGGAATAGGAGATAAAATGCAAGATCCAATATATTAACTAAGATCAAATTGTTGGTGATTTTCCTTCATATATGTTGGGCTATAAGGCCTACCCAGTTGCAGCCTTGCAATATAGCTAAATCAAAATTCCAATCTATTACAGATCTATAATCCTACTTCTATTTCTCATTGCTATCTAGAATTACATCAATCTACAATATATAGCCATCATGACACACATGTCCTCCCTAAGAAAGATTACATTTCCCAAGAACGGGAAATGTGTTACAATAGATAGGGAAAGTCCTAATCATAAGAACTCGATCCATAAACCTTGTGAAGCCTTGCAATCCTAGATTTAGGTCCACACATGATCCAAGAACATGGAAAGATGTTCCAATGATCACCGCATGCCAAAGCTTACTACTACAAGATCAAAATCCTACCAATGGTCAAGAACAAGAAATGAACATGCTACTCGAGAATAAATGAATCCTAACTCAAGAAAAATAGATCGAAATGAAGTGTGATCATGGGAAAGTGATCCACAATAGGTCCTGGATAATATGTTATGACTCCACAAGCCAACTCAAATACATGATGAACCACCAACACAATCTCATAGAGAGAAAACAAGAATAGAAATAACATAAGTATTTTTAGCTAATGCAAGATTTCCATGAACCCAAGATGCTTGTGCATCAAAGAACTGATTCTCCTGCATCAAAGCTTCTTTACAACCTAACAAGAATCAAAATGATCCAACTTAGAATGATAAATCCAAGTAGATTCTTCAATTGGTCTATATATCTTTCCACCTAACCAAGTACTCCAAGTATTCTTTTCCTCTTGTGCTCTTTCTAATTCTTCTATCCAATATTTTTTCAACCTCATCCATCTACTTCTTAGGATAATCTTGTGTCAAATCTGAATCATCCTTGGGATTGTAATACTCATACAAATCTACAATGTTGAATATAGGTGTTATGTCCATGTCATCAGGAAACTCAACTTCAAAAGCATTACCACTATCAAATTTCCTTCAACAAAGGCATTGTTAAATAGATATGAAGTTGGACATCATTCTACAAGGAAATTATGATCATATTTGTTGTTGTTGGATGTGGTGATTTATTGTTGCTAACATGGTAATTTACTAAAGTTTATATGGTATTATTCTTGGTATGTGGCATATATTCTTGGTTTATAATAGTTGTAGGTATCTTTATACTTTGACAACTTCAAAATTGATTATTGGTAGCTCATTGATTTATTTATCTTTTTTGAGAAATGACTTCATATTCTTTCATTAACTAGGAGTGGGGTGAGTTATTCCTAATAACAGATATGTAACATCAACATTAAAGAACCATTTTTTGAAAATCTAAAGGGATTAATATAAATTTTAGTTGTTCCTTTCTTGCATGTTGGAGATAAGTAGTCAAGAACTCTTTTAGATGATGGAGTACAAATTTTTGTATGGTGATTGAAGTGATTAGAGTATAATGAAAAGTGTTATTAAGTTTCAATGTATTTGAGTTTGTGTGAAAAATAAAGTTGGTGCTTCAATAGAACAAAGTCAGTGCTTCGAGGAGGGTTGGTGCTCTTTGTGAATTGATGCTCACTTATGTAATCTGGGTTGGTTCCCATTTTTTTAATGAAAGCTATTGATCTATTGTATTTTTTATCCAGAAGGGTTTTCCACATGAAATTTGGTTTTCTCCTTGTTGATGTTTTCTATGTCTATTATATCTCTTTGTTTATGTGGTTTCATGTGTTTAAATGTTCAAAATATTGATTGAACCCCCCTCCCCCCCCCCCCCAATTTTTTATGTGTTGATTCATGGGTTATTTTTTTCCATCTAACAACAATCTCCAAACTGCTTTACCTCCTTATTAAGTCAATCTACAACATAAGATGCCACCAAAGATTCATTTTCAGACCTTCAAATAGCATATTTAACCCTCACCAAAATCACACATGCTAACAAGATGGTGCACCCAAAGAAAAGGGGTGATTTTTCCTTAATAAATTATGAATTCTTCAAATTCAATGTGTGATAGCTCAAAATTTACTACCCAACAAAGAGTTATCCAAAGAAATGATACCCAAAATGAAACACAACTTATCGACCAAGTTATGGACACTAATATAGTATTTTCTATCAATGTTTCAAATCATACTTAATGATTCTAGTTAGTGGGTTTTGGTTTGCAATTCACTTATTTTCTCTTCTCAAGCTCACTATCCTAATGATGAATCATAGAGTATGATTCAAAACATTGATAGATTAAAATACACACAATTGTGTCAGTAAGATCTCAAATTCAATCAATTTAGACCATAGAAACATAATTTATTTAAGTGATATAGTACCTAGATATTCTAAAAATGCATAACAATACTCTAAAAAACCTCCAAAACTCATCAAACTAAAACCACACTTCAAGAAAAGTCACATCACACTAAGATTGTGAAACTCATATCAGAAAATTGTATAAAACTTCATCTTCTTCAAACCCAAAAATCCGACAAAGCCAAAATATTGAACCATGGACACCAACCAACTAGTGTGGGTATCTCACCACTAAAGCCAACAAGATGAGAAGAGGTTTTTCTTTGTCAACTAGAGAAAAAAGCTCCTTGAGCTCATTCTAGCAGCATACATTAAGTTGTCAATTCATCTATATGCAAATGAGAGTTCAAACTCATATTTATAAAGTGGGGGGAAAACTAGGGCAACTTGCATTTGAATTTGAATATTTCTCCTTCTCATTTCACTTTATGAAATAACATTAAATTATCCCCAAGAGGTTTGATCCCTTTTTGAGCTCACAACTTAACTTATAAAAAATACTTTATCTCTTCTTTCATCATTTTTGGAGTTGATGTATAAATATTTTAAATTAATAAAAATCCTCCTATGCCTTGGCATCACATTTGAAGTCTAACTTTCTTTTTAGTAACAACTTGAAGCAACCACATTCCTAGGAATAGGAATATGGGAACACTTTATGAACACATCAGCCTTCACTAAGTTATAATGTAACTTAAAAAAAAACTCTTCAATGTAATAAATCAAATATCAACTTATCAAACATAGAAATCACCAAGGCACAACACTAGAATGCATTCCACTCTAAACTAAGAGAAGATAGAAGCCAAGACCTAGTGCTAAAAATAGAACTTACTAAAAATAGTCATAGCTATCTTAAGTCAAATCGTGCAACTAAAGGTATTGCACATTAAAGGTGTAATGACCCGCCAGGGAACCCAGAAGAACTTAACCTAAACATGTGACTAAGTTTGCAGAATAATTTTTTTTTTTTAAAGTTAACAATCAAAAATATCAAAGTTTACAATGCGGAAGCAAAGCACAACAATAAAAAACTAACATAGGTTACAACTCTCATGGGTTCCTTGATGAAGATTACGAAAGAGTTAATTAATTAATATAAGATAAGATATGAATCCCAAGATTACATCTAAAAGATAAATACAACATCATATGCATGATTACATAAATACAATTGGTACCATAAGGTAACCATAATAATCTGCATCCACTGCACATGTCGCAGGGTATGTGAATACAATAACTGGAAAGAAAAACAACATGATAACTTTGAAAAATATGATACAATGATACAAGATCACAAGAAAAGAAGAACAAGAATGAACAACTGCAACATGGATCATCCAGCCTCGGTGCACGAACATCAAAATCTCAAATGGTAAAAGAATCACTACCACCCAACCTCATGAACCTAAACGGTCCACTCCCACCATGCTGAGGAGATAACATCAAATCCCACTCAGATAACAAACAACAACAACAACCAAGGAAGAAGGTCCTGAAAGCTTCTAACTCAAGGATACCAAAAAGTACAACAAGTTATAACATACTCTACCAGAGGCAAACAGAACACGTAGGAAACCTAAGATGTATACAGAAAGTGTCATCACATAAGCCAACTCTAGGTTATCCTGGTAGTCCCTTCAGACCCCGGTGCCCTAGTGACTCTATGTGGTTATAGTAACCTCTCGTGTAGACAAGGTACTACCTATGCCATATCCAGTCCATATAGGCGGCAAGCATCATCTCAACTCCCATCCTAATCAAACTTAATCAGGAACTTAGGCATGGGCGAGGCACACAATATCTTATTAGGTTCATTTTAAACTCTCAATGTTTATTAATTATCACTTATTAAACTACTTGTAATGGGATCTCTTGGTAGCCACTTCCAGGCTCCAGCACCAATTCACAAGCCACTTCCTGATATACACTTAGATGACCTACCCTAGGGTTTCACATGAACAATATGATCTTTGAGTTAACACAACTCTTGAATCTCTACAACTAGATTCAACATGCAAAACCAGAAACATGCAAAACTAGATACATCATAAAACAAGTTACTGACACAACATAACATGCATGGCAACCAATCATGACAGAAAGAATATCCAAAACCCACCTCTGTATTTTAACCCCAAAAGATGACTATAACCCCTGAAAAATCAATCCAAAACTAAAATTGAGATAATACTTTACAAACCAATTGCAAAATCGATTAAAGATTCTTCACTAAAATTCACACAGGAATATATATACAAATCCATTTGACAAAGATCCTATTTCAACCTAACACTTAAATCAATTACAAGCAATCTAAATCATTACAAAGTTGTCTAACTTCTCAAATACATCTAGTAATTTAAATATCCCAATAAATACATAATTGACCCAATTCAATTTAAAATCAAACTAAGTAAATACATAATAATCTAATTTTAAAATACTAAAGTACAAATTAAAATTTCACAATTATAAACTCTATAAAAAAATCATTTAATAAAATAAAAATCAACTTTTAAACTAACTTAACAAAAGAATTAATATTTATAATTAACTAAAAACCAAACGAATTTATTCTAATACTAAATAAATTTTAAATATTAATAAAATAACAAATTTTAAAACTAAATTAAATAACAACTATATTTAATAACAAATAAAATTAACCTAACATAAATTAAGTTCTGAAATTTTAAAATAAACAAAGAATAAAAAAAAATCAAGGGAGTACCCGTGGGTCCCCACACCCCTGCTGCACTATCCTGAGGCCGGTGATAGCACCGGCGGTACTGTCGCATGGTAGTCCCCTCGGGGACTGTCATGCGTCAGTACGTTGGTACTACGCACGGCATAGTCTGCTAGGGCCCGCCAAATGCAGTGGGGTCTTTTTCAAAGCCCCAAATCATAACATTTAATAAAATAAACTTTTCACAAACACTTTCAAAGATAAACTTTTCAATTTATTATTATTATTTTTTTAATTTCAAAAAACCAAAATCAATATTAAATCAACTTATAATATGATTTTAATTTCACAAACAACCAGGGTATAAATGAATATATATATATATATATATATATATATATATATATATATATATATATATATATATATATATATATATATTCCACGTTATTATGAAGTCTCCTTAACATCAATATTAACTCCATTAATTTTCAACAATGACCAAAACCTTAATTGAATTGGGTTTTCTAATCCTCTTTTACAGATTCCTGAGAACCAACAAATTGCAAAACAGATTGGCAAAACTAATTAAATAACATTGCAATAACATATGAAACTTTTCATGCATTCAGATCTAACAGGCACAATGAAGACACGCCTTTCTTTTCTAGAGAGATCTAAAAAGGAATAGCCATAACAATACAAAACCTACCTCAAAACACAAATAAACAGATTTGATGATGACTAGAATGAAGAACGCAAAATCCAAGCTTTTCGATGAACTCTTGAAATCTGTCCCAAAACTGTCTCCAAAATCCCTCCTCCAAACTCGTGTACTTGAATAATGGCCAAAACCCATAATATTTAAAGAGACTTCCCTTTCACATGAAAAAATATAAACTCAACATCAAAAGGGCTTGCATGAAGATGCACTTCAGTTCATAGTTCAGTCTCAGTTGAATTGGAGTCTCCTTTCCTCTTAGACTTGAGTTGAAAACACATAACCAAACTTCAACTTGAATTACTAATTCAATTTCATGCAATTATGAATGTGCAACATAATGCATTCAATAAAAACATTTAGTTAACATAATTAACACATGCCAAATTAACCATTAATTTAATAAATACATTTTAATTAAACAAAGGTTAATTACATGAATTAAATAAAACATAAATGAAGATATTTAATTAATTCACATTAATTAAATATTTCAACCACACTCAAAGTAGCATATAATTAATTTTCCAATTAATTCATGCATCAACTATATAATAATTAAATAATAATTAAACTAAATAAATACATTTATTTAATTACCATTTAAATACCATGCCACTGCTAAAAATAGAATGATCTAAAAATAGAAATCACATCAAACGCCACAATTAAAGAATTGGAAAGACCTAAAGACCCGCATTCAAACTCAGGACTTAGGTGTAAACTCTTACCAATTGGACGAGTTTAGAAGGGTGGAAACACAGAATCTTGTCCCCTACTTTAGGACGATAATTGGCTTAGGTTAAGATTTGGAACTGAATATTATCTCCCCTCTTTTACCATTGAGATTAGTGATAGAGCACGCTCATCTTGACAATTCAGGGAAGTCGATGCTCGGTACTTGCGAACCTGCATAAAAGACAAGCATGTGCATATATAAAGATATAACAGACAATGGTGAGGATTGGCCAATCGTGTGGATCTTGCAAGCAACTATGACTTCGTCCCTCAACCACATCAGGCATGTCAAACATAGATATACAACAAACACATCAACCATACACATGAAAGTATGGGGTCAGTAAAATCATAAGCATCAACAAATTCCTAACATATAATCTATCATCCTAGATTAAGTACAACATTTATAAAATTAGACTAGGGGTGAGGTACTACAAAAGGTGAGAGCAGATCAAAGCTATGACAAACCACCAAAAAATAGAAGTTACTATAGATATTAACTTCTTAAAATAATAAGTAAGCCAAAACTCCTAGCTAACCAATTAGTGTCCAAACTAGCAATCACTAAAAGTAGTTACTAAAAATAGTAAATCTTGAACATGTTGTTTGAAATCACTCTGGAAAGTGTTGATTATCTCCATTGATTTGTTTGAACACATTGGCGACATCAAAATACTCCTCTAATCCTATTACACCAACTGAAAATGCTAGCACTAGCTACACTGTAGGAGAACCTAAAATAAGGGGACATTATAGTTTTGCATTCATATTGAATAGAACAAATTTTATTTTATCTCATTTATAATTTATAGCTTTTCTTTATGTTATTCAATTGTAATTAAGGTTATACTTTTAGCCAAATATTACAGTTCCAAAATCAATTTCGAGTGAAATGAAAGTGTGTTCTAGCTACTTAAAACCTCCCAACACAATGGTGTAGCCCAAAAAGCTATTAAATGTGCCATAAATTAGCACACCTAATATATTAAAAATAAAATATTTCAAAAAATGAAAAACTAATGACTACCCTAGATAAAATTGTAGTTTAATACCATATTAAAATATGTTCAAAGCAATAAAATTGAAATCTTGTTTGGAACAAACACTCAAAATATTTATTTGATAAATGACTCAAGAATCAAGCTAGATAAATAAAAATAGATTCCAAGAATGAGAGAGAAGCACAAGATTAGATGACAAGAATATGGTTCAACACAAGATACCTTATAAAAAGCTCACAAATCATGAATGAATACAAGCTCTAGGAGTAGATACATATATAAGAAAGAGAGCACATAAATATAATAAATGAGAAACGTAGTTGTTACCCAAAATTAAATGGAAGTTACTTCCATGAAAGATATCATCTACCCATATAATGACCCACATACTATAAATAAGCTAGCTAAATAAATGTGTAGGAAAATATAATAATATATAAATAAGATAAATAAAAATCTACAATAACACACCATGCTCATCTTCACCACATTTGCACTTATTCTCATACATTCACCTCATCATTAGCCTATATTTTCATATATCTATTCCTAAGCCTTGATTTCTCACCCTTTTTTATAGACATCAAAATTTGGAGTGATAATTTTTGTAGTCAATAATTAGCTATTATAAAGTTGCACATGTTATAGGTCAAATCTATGGAGAAAATCAAAACTACAACACAATTAAGAATATTGCATGTAAACTTAATTTTAAAAATCTTCAAGCAATCTTGTTTTGACTTTCATATTCTACATACAACATGAAGACTCAATTTATCTTTTTTAAATTACAATTCAAAATTTTAAATCAAAACTATCTATCAATTACTAAAATCAACCATTTTTTTTAATATTATTATTTTTAAAATTTTAAACTTTATTTGTTAATCTATCGAAGATTTTAACTTAAGATATTTTTTTGCCTTAATCTTATTTCTTGTACATCTCATGCTAATAATATGATGTACCATACCTCACTTTACCTACTTCTTCATGCCATGAAAAAGACACATTTTCTTTAATAGGTGAGTCAAATATGTAACTTTCAATATCACTTTAAAAGCGAAAGGAAACATGTTACCTATATACTAGCTGAGCTAATGATAATGACTACCTAGTGAAAGTTATCTAAAGGTTTGAATTTGTTGAGTCCTACTCTTTGCTACTAGTATCCAGAGTCGACTTGGTACATGTTTCTATAACTATTCATCATGTCTTGGTATTTAAAGACATTCATTTGAACACTAATACAAGAATAATCTCAAATAATTCAAATATACTAAACAATTACTAACAAACATTCCTAAAAACATTTTAGAGTGTTAAAAAGAAATCAACAATTGTAATAGAATTTGTATTTATTATATTACATGTTTTCTTGTTAGTAGCCAACACTTAGCCAATATTAAAAGGCCAATGTCTTAAGGATTTGACGTGGATTTGACTAAGGAGAACTTTACCTTTGTGATTTTGTAGCTTCCTCAATGTACTTATCAGTAACATCTATCCTTATGCATTAGTAGACATCAAACTTTGGATTGACACTTTTTAGTAGTCCATTACTAATCAGTATAAATTTGCACAATAAAGGTCAAATTCATGGAGATACACAAATCTACAATACATCATCAAATATACTTATTGCATTGCAAGCTCAAATTATCAAATCTTCAAAACAAGCTCGTTTTAAACTTTCTTATTCTACATACACAACAAAGACTCATTTTACCAAATCCATAAAAGAGACTAATTAGATCATCCATCCCAAATCTAATTTAAGTTAATTGCTTGTCTTAATCTTATTTCTATGTACTTCTCATGCTAATAATATGATGCACCAAACTTCACTCTACCATCTTCTTCATATGCCATGGAAAGACACATTCTTTGATAGGTGAGCCGAATATGTAACTTTCAATCTCACTTTTAGAGGGAAAGGAAACATTTTACCTACGCTAGCTTAGGTAATGATAATGACTACCTAGTGAAAGCAATTTTTGTTAGGGCATCCGTTGGGAAAGTATAATAACATTTAATATCCGTGAACAAAAGGCAAAGGCTTTTCCGTGACTTTTGCGGATTTCAAAATCACACCAAAAACAAAAGTCTCCATGCCGTTTCACAATAAAATTGTCGCGAAAGACCCGTTCCGTTCCGTTTGGAAGTTGCGCGTCACCGCTGTATGACAATACGGATATTTCATCACGGACGGTTTCGGTGTACGTGTGTTTTGCCAATAAAATTCAAGGAATATTTTCTTGGTGTGGAATTTGTCAATTTTTTTTATAAATCATTTATTGAGGGAGTTCCCAAAATGTTGAAAGGGAAAACAGGTATATATTATTATATTAGATGACTCCCATCACCATTCATGTGAATCACAAGCTCAATCAATGATGAAGATGTTGAAATCACCTATTATTATTTTATGGGTAGAGGAGCATTAAAATAAGGTTAATCAGTGATGAGCATTTGTTGTTTAATTAACTAGTTATGCATATATCAATGATGAAGATGTTGAAACGTGTAAGTAGAGGAAAATAAAACTTTCTTTTGAGTTGACCTAGGCTATTAAAATAAGGTTAACCACTAATAAGCATTTGTTGTTTTGTATTAGTTATGCATTTATAGGAGGTTCAAGGTGTATAAAGAAAAGAAGTAAAGGTAAGACTTAAATTTAATTCTTAAAAATTGTGAATTACTTTTGACAAACGTAAATTATCACAATTGTGAATGTGTGGTTATTTAGCAAACTAAAATGCAAGAATATAAGAAAAGTTTATCTTAAAAAAATAAGTGTTCCCTTCGTAAGTCGCGCTTTTTAGTTTGTTGTTTAGATATTTTTCAATTGTGAAGATGTAATCGTTTATGGGTTTTAATTTGTGTTTAATATTTTTGCATTAACATTCTGAATCAAACTTTGTGATCCATCATTGGGATAATAGAGAGCATTAGAAAGCACAATTGTCCTAGAACTCATAACATTTTCAAATGTTAATCCACTGTATTACTTTTTCATAAACAAATATAAGTCCTTTTGCATTTTCTTGAATTTGAAGGATGGCGAACTAAACAATTGTTCCCCAATCAATCAAGAGCATAGCAATTTAGTTAACTAAGTATAGTTGAGATTGATTGTTAGATAAATGTAATTGTTATTTTGGAAAATTTAAATGTGATAATTAAGGTTTTTATTTATACATTTTTTACTTATAAATGTTAATAAGAGATTTTGCAGTTAGATTGTTGATGTTCCTATTAAGTTTTAAAAATGCTAAAGTAGGTTGTCAAAGTATTAGACTTCCCCTTTCCAACATCACTTTCCTTCGACCCCTAATCCTTTCCCTTGCTTTTTAGAAGAACTAGACTTCCTCGCGTCGATTTCCTCACTTCATATCACTAATCCCACACAAGTAGGAAGAGTCAAGCATTATCCTTGACCTCTAAATTTTAGTGTTCTTTCCATTTGTATTGGTCATTCCTACCAACCCCTACACAACTAAATGTACTATTAATTAAAATATAATGTTTAACTTAGCAACCACACTAGAATGTATTTTACCACCTATAACTATACTCAAATCACTCTGCATGGATTCGCATGTGACAAAAGCAAAGAATGAATAAGGTTGATTAGGTCAACCAATTTCAATTGAAGTTGGAAAAGAGATTCATCGCTTACACACCATGACAAAACACTTATTCCTTGTGAACTAGTAATGTGATGGTTGTATTTGTGGCTACCTGTGATTTGTGGATAGATTTGAGCCATTATTTGGTGAGATCTTTTATTAGAAAATAATTTTGAGACTATCAAAAGGTGGTACATGTTCTAGTATGATGGATAATTGACAATTCTTCAAATCAATGCTTAGATACTTAGATATAAGGAAAATATCATCAAATTGATAAGAAGACAATGGATGAAAACCTTATTGGTTTCATGAGGTGGAGGAAGAAACCCCTTTACTTGGTTACACAATTTTACTGTATGTCATGAGCAAGCTCCCATTGTCATGGACTATAGTTGCATTCATGACATATTATTCATTGTTGTTGTTGGGTTGCGCATGTGAGCTTAATCACCAATCATGTGAATCAAAAGCTCAATCAATGATGAAGATCTTGAAATTCATACGTAGAGGAGCATTAAAATAAGGTTAATTAGTGATGAGCATTTGTTGTTTAATTAACTAGTTATGCCTATATCAATGATAAGATGTTGAAATGTGTAGGTAGAGGAAAATAAAATTCTCTTTTCAGTTGACCTAGGCTATTAAAATAAGGTTAATCACTAATGAGCATTTGTTTTTTTGTACTAGTTATGCATTTATAGGAGGTTCAAGGTGTATAAAGAAAAGAAGTAAAGGTAAGACTTAAATTTAATTATTAAAAATTGTGAATTACTTTTGACAAACTTAAACTATCACAATTGTGAATCTGTGGTTATTTAGAAAACTAAAATGCAAGAATATAAGAAGAGTTTATCTTAAAAAAATAAGTGCTCCCTTCGTAAGTTGTGCTTTTTAGTTTGTTGTTTAGATGTTTTTCAATTGTGAAGATGTAATCGTTTACAAGTTAATTTGTGTTTAATATTTTTGCATTAACATTTTGAATCACACTTTGTGATCCATCATCACGAAGATAGAGATCATTAGAAAGCACAATTGTCCTAAAACTCATAACATTTTCAAATTTTAATCCATTGTATTACTTTTCATAAATAAATATAAGTCCTTTTGAATTTTCTTGAATTTGAAGGACAGAAACTAAACAATTGTTCCCCATTCAATCAAGAGCATAGAAATTTAGTTAACTAAGTTTGAGATTGATTGTTAGATAAATGTAATTGTTATTTTGGAAAATGTAAATGTGAAAATTAAGGTTTTTATTTATACATTTTTATTTATAAATATTGATAAGAGATTCTGGAGTTAGATTGTTGATGTTCCTATTAAGTTTTAAAAATGCTAAAGTAGATTGTCAAATTATTAGACTTCCCCTTTCCAACATCACTATCCTTCGACCCCTAATCCTTTCCCTTGCTTTTTTGAAGAACTAAACTTCCTCGCGTCGATTTCCTCACTTCATATCACTAATCCCACACAAGTAGCAGTCAAGCATTATCCTTGACCTCTAAATTTTAGTGTTCTTTCCATTTGTATTGTGCATTCCTACCTAGCCCTTCACAAGTAAATATGTTATTAATTAAAATATAATATTTAACTTAGCAACCATACTAAAATATATTTTACCACCTATAACTATACTCAAATCACTTTGACATAAATTCACATGTGAGAACAAGAAGATAATGAATAAGGTTAATTAAGTCAACTAGTATTAATTGAAGTTTGAAAAAAGATTCATTTCTTACAAACCATGACAAAACACTTATTCCTTGTGAACCATTAATGTGATGGTTGTATTTGTGGCTACTTGTGATTTGTGGATAGATTTGAGCCAATTTTGGTGAGATATTTTATTAGAAAATATTTTTGAGGCTATCAAAAGGAGGTACATGTTCTAGTATGATGGATAATTGACTATTCTTCAAATCAATGCTTAGATACTTAGATATAGGGAAACTATCATGAAATTGAAAAGAAGACAAAGGATAAAAACCTTATTGGTTTCATGAGGTGGAGGATGAAACCCCTTTACTTGGTTACACAATTTTAATATATGGCATGAGCAAGCTCTCATTGTCATGGACTATAGTTGCATTCATGACATGTTATTCATTGTTTTTGTTGGGTTGAGCATGTGAGCTTAAATTACTATACCTAGATTATTTGTATGATACTATAGTATATCATAGCATATCATGTGTTATTTATACTATTTTAAAAAAAAAGTGTAGTGTTTTTGTGACTCATTTAATTTAGGGTTGTTGGATATTGCTAATGCATGGGGAGGTGATTGAGACATTTAATATATTTAATAACTACGTTACTGAATGGGCACTCATATTGTTGTCATTTGTGTTTTGTCACTAATGTCAACATATGTTTCTGTGAGGAGATCAGACTAGTTATCACAGTGTATGGACATTGTATAGATGTTTCAGATGCTACGAAGATAGATGAGAGTTCAGGAGGGTGTTTTGATCTTATATCCAAGACCGCATCATGTAATGTTTTATATTGGATGGGTTACAGATGTTTTGGTGAAGACTGGTCACTGACTGTGACAGTGAGAAATGACAGAGTTAGTCTCTGTGTTTTGTGTATAGCTCACAGGTGACATGGAATCAATGCATGCAAAATTCAAAGATGGAAGACAGAGTATTGAAGAATGCTCTATGAACTGCGCAAGGTATAGAAGGTAGGATGACGTCAGTTGTGGTGTATGTTCTGGAAGGTGATCTATTTGGAAGCTGACTATATAGATGTACCGTGTATGATGGATGGCGAACTTGAATTAAGGATGTCGGTCCTTAATTGTTGTAATGTAAACATTGTATACTTGTTTTAGATACCATGTGTATCTTAGCAAGGGCTTATGTAATTGTTTGTAATTAGGAAAGCCTCATGGGCCGACCTGTTAATGAGAATTGTAATAAGGTATAAATAAAAGGTCTTTTCTTTGGAAAAGATATGGATGACTAGTAGAAGATATAGAGAGCTTGTGAAAGCTATGAAATTATGTCTGTTGTATGTAGAGCAGAGGTTTGTTGGTGGACTTCATTAGAACTGATCAAGAAAAGACAGTTGCTGCCAAACAGTTCAAAAAGATTGTGTATTTCTTCATATACACTTGTGCTGCAAACAGTGAGTTTTGAAGGTGGACTTAACCTTCTTTGGGTAGTGAGCCATCCTTTTTCTTCTTCACTCCTAACAGGGTCTATCCTCTAACAATGACTATGTACTATAATGTTTCAATAAGCTCTTAACAGGGCTATATCTTCTAACAAGGATAACTATACTCTCAGTACATCATTTGTGGTTGCTAATTCCCACCGAGGTTTTTACCTTTAACAGGGTTTCCCCGAGACCAAAGTATTGTGTTATTGTGTTGGCATTTATTGTATTCATTGGATTTGGTATTTCTGCTACTTAAAGTTTAAAGTTTAATAATCTATCATAAAACTGATTCACCCCCCCCTCTAAGTTGTATTGTGGACTGTTATTCCTAACTATTGGTATTAGAGCAAGTGGTCCTTAGAGAGAAAGCTTAACAGCTTGAGGTGATTCTGGAGATGGCATTCTATAGGAAGGATAGTCCAAAATTTGATCCTGAAAACTTTGATAGTTGGAAGAACAAAATGCGAACTCACCTATTTTATTTGGGGATTGACTATTGGTTGATTACAAAGATCGAGGTGGCTATAAAGATTGAAGATGAATTGACAACTGCTACTGAGGATCAAAAGAAGATATTTTCACTTAACATGATAGCAAGAGAAGCACTGATCAATGCATTCTCTGAAGGAGAGTTTACTGAAGTTAAAGACTTGGATTCGGCATACCTGATTTGGGAAAGATTAGAAGCACTATATGAGGGAGACAAGTATACCAAACAAGAGAAGTTACAAAACTGGAAGACAAAGATGGAGAAGCTACAAATGAATGAGGATGAAATCATTAGGGCTTATGTTCAAAGGGTTACAGAAGCTTTAGTTGGAATCAAAAATTGCGGAAGCACTTATGATGAAGATGAAGTTATTGCGAAGATCCTTAGATATTTGACACCTACTTACAAGTTCAAGACTATGTCTATTCAAGAGACTATACCTCCGACTCTGAACTTTAACAGATAGATGTTGATTGCAAAGCTAACCACTTTGAAGCTACAAAATTAGGAGAGGTTGTACCTAAAGTTGAATATGCATTTAAGGCATCTGCACACAAGAAATTGTCTGCACTTCCAAGCACTAGCAAAGAAGATCTAAAAGAAGAGCTTGGTGAGTATACTAAGGAATGGGAATAGATAATGGCAGAAGAAAGAAAGATCGATGAACTTGTTGCACTGATTTCTAGAAAAGAGAAAAGAGGTAAGGGCAAGTTTGAAGGCAAGTTACCCTTGAAATGTTTTTCATGCAATAAGGTAGGTCATTTTGCATCTAGATGTCCTACAAGAGTTCCTAAGTACAAACCTAATTATGACAACATTAAAAGGGACAAAGAATGTTATTATGCTAGTGAAGGCATCTTTGATGATGATGATTTAGATTTTGAAGAGATCAAATTTGTTGCTATTAGAAATGAGCCAGGTGAGGAAAAAGATTTAGTATCTCATGTTGACAAGAAAACTGAATGGATAATAGATAGTGGTTGTCCTCATCATATGTCTAGTGATAAGAACAAGTTTGTTAAATTAGTAAAGTATGATGGTGGTGTTGTGAGGTTTGGGGACAATCTTCCTAATTCTATCATAGGAGTAGGATCTATTACTCTGGATGGAAAGACTAATACAGATAATGTACTGCTTGTTGAAGGATTAAAACATAACTTATTGAGTGTTGGATAGTAAATGGATAAAGAGTTTCAATTAAGTTTTTTCAATGGAAAATGTTTTATCAGAAGTAAGGCAGGTAAACTAAATGCAACCAGTAATAAGTCTAGAGGTAATGTATTTGAATTAAATACATCTAGAGCCTCTTGCTTTGTTGTGAAGGTTGATGACACTTGGTTATGGCATAGGAGATTTTGTCATGTTAATTTTGATAACATTGTAAAGGAAAGTATGACTAATGCTGTGAGAGATCTACCGAAGATTGTGAAACCATCTAACACTGTTTGCAGAGAGTGTGTCATGGGAAAATAGACTAGAAGCAGTTACAAAAGAAAAGCATATACATCAAAAGAGAAGTTAGAGCTGGTACACACAGACCTATGTGGACCTACAAGGACAAAATCATACTATGGTGAAAGGTATTTCATACTCTTTGTTGATGATTTTTATAGAATGATGTGGGTCACTTATTTGAAAGAAAAATCAGAAGCATTTGATAAATTCAAGTTGTTCAAAGCAAAGGTAGAGAATGAATCAGGTTTAAAGAT
Source organism: Chamaecyparis obtusa (assembly GCA_027943335.1). Lineage (NCBI taxonomy): Eukaryota > Viridiplantae > Streptophyta > Pinopsida > Cupressales > Cupressaceae > Chamaecyparis > Chamaecyparis obtusa. The sequence continues at coordinate 59,403 of BSBK01004953.1, read as the reverse complement.
TAAGTGTCTAAGGTCAGACAAAGGTGGAGAGTTTACTTTAGATTTATTCAATTCATACTGTGAAGAGCATGGAATAAAGAGACAAACATCTACTCCTAGGACTCCACAATAGAATGGGATAGCAGAGCGAAGGAACGTGACTATACTTGATGATGCTAGGACAATTTTGCTTGAAGGAAATGTATCTCATGTACATTGGAGAGAGGCTGTTGTAACAATAGTGTATACATTCAACATAATTCAAATCAGAGAAGGTACAAGTAAGAATCCTTGTGAATTATGGTTTGATCATAATCCTACTGTAAAATATTTTAGAATATTTGGTAGTAAGTGTTATATCAAGAGAGATGATGAGATAGGAAAGTTTGATGCTAGAAGTGATGAAGGAAAATTTCTTGGTTACTCTGTTAAGAGAAAGGCTTACAAATATTTCAATATGAGACTGAGGAAGATGATTGAAAGTAACAATGTAAGAATAGATGAAAAGTTTCAGATACAAGAAAGAATGTATGACAGTAATCAGATTTCAGAGATAAAAGAGGCTACTATTACAGAAGGAGAAGAACATGTTGAGACAGAAAGTAAAAAAGAGGCTTGTGATGTTGGCACAAGTGAGGCTACTGAGACTCCTAAAACACCAAGGTATGTAAAGAATAACCATCCTGAAAATTAAATTATTGGAAATACTAATCAAGGAGTACTAACTAGATCAAAGGTTAGAGAAGAAATTTGTTTGATTTATCAAGTTGACCCAAAGACTACAAATGAAGCATGTAGAGATGAATCTTGGTTAAATGTTATGAAGGAAGACTTAAACCATATAAAGAAGAATGACACATGGGAATTGGTTCCTAGGCCTAAAAACAAAAATGTAATAGAAATAAAATGGGTTTTTAGAAAAAAAAATGAATGAAGAAGGAACTGTTGTAAGAAATAAAGAAAGGCTAGTATGTAAAGGATACTCACAGCAAGAAGGCATAGACTTTGAAGAAACATTTTCTCCTATTGCTAAAACAGAGGTAGTAAGATTGTTCTTGGCTTATGTTGCACATAAGAACTTCAAGGTGTATTAGATGGATGTGAAATCTGCATTTCTGAATGGGGATCTTGAAGAAGTATATATAGAACAACCTGATGGATTTCCTATATGCGAAGATAGAGACATGGTGTGCAAATTTAAGAAACTTTGTATGGGCTGAAGCAAGCTCCTAGGGCTTGGTATGCAAGGTTAGACAAGTACCTACTTCAGCTTGGATTCAGAAAAGGTAATGTAGACAATAACTTGTATTTAAGAACTAGTGAAGATGGAATCCTGATAATAGAAGTCTTTGTGGATGATATTATCTTTGGAGGTAATGATGATCTATGTAAGAAATTTTCTAAGGAAATGGAAAGTGAATTTTAGATGTCCATGATAGGCAAAATGAAATTCTATCTTGGATTGCAAATAACTCAAAATGAGAATGGTATCTTTATTTCTTAGACCAAGTATCTCAAAGAAATGTTGAAGAAGTTTGGAATGGATGACTGTAAACCAGTAGGAAAACCTATGGTGACTGGTTATAAGCTAACAATTGATGATGAATCAAAGAATTTTTTTCAAACTTTATACAGATCAATGGTTGGAGGATTACAATATCTAACCCACACCGGACCAGATATTGCTAATGCTATTGGAATTGTGGCTAGATATCAAGAAAAACCAAAAGAAACACACCCAGCTATTGTAAAAAGGATATTGAGATATCTGAAAGGAACCATAGACTGTGGCTTATGGTATGACATAAATGATAGCTTTGAACTTCATGCTTATATTGATGTTGATTGGATAGGAAATATTGATGATAGAAAAAGTACTAGTGGTGGTGCATTTTTCCTTGGGAAAAAGTTGGTCTCTTGGCTAAGTAAGAAACAAGATTGTATAACACAATCTACTACTGAATTAGAGTATGTTGCTACTACCATAAATTGCACTCAGATTGTTTGGATGAAAAAAATGCTAACAGACATTGGAATAACTTTTGATGAGCCTGTGGTTATTCATTATGATAACACCATTACATTGAATATGTCAAATAATCTGGTGATGCACTCTAACATTAAACATATTTCTATCAAGTATCACTTCTTGAGAGATAAGGTGGCAGAAAAAGAAATAAAACTAGAATATATTAGTACAAAAGAGCAGATTGCAGACATCTTCACAAAGCCACTATCAAAAGATACGTTTGAATATCTCAAAGGTATGCTAGGGGTTCAGGCCCCTCCTATTTAGAATTAAATAATGTAGAGATGCATCAGTTCAGAGGTTTTCAGAGCCTTATCTTAATTTGGACTGGATGTAGGGATCTACTCCTCAGGTGGAGTGATCATAGAAGAAATATGTTGGAAAGTAGTTGATGACTCATGGAACCCTTTTCCATTGTTGTCAAAGGGGGAGTGTTTCTCTAAGAAAATCCCTACTGTATGGGGAGATTGTTTGGTTGTAGAACTTTGGATTGATATAACTTTGGGATGATGAATTTTCCCATATGTTGACATCAATACCAAAGGGGGATATTGTTGGATATTGCTAATGCATGGGAAAGTGATTGGGACATTTAATATGCTTAATCACTATGTTACTAAATGGGAACTCATACTGTTGTCATTTGTGTTTGGTCACTGATGTCAACATATGTTTCTATGTGGAGATCAGAATGGTTATCATAGTGTACGAACATTGTATGGATGTTTCAGATACTGAAAAGATAGATGAGAGTTCAGGAGGGTATTTTGATCTTATATCCAAGATTGCATCATGTAATGTTTCATATTGGATGAGTTACAGATTTTTTTGTGAAGACTGGTCAATGACTGTGACAGTGAGAAATGACAGAGTTAGTCTCTATGTTTTGTGTATAGCTCACAGGCCACATGGAATCAGTGCATGCGAACTTCAGAGATGGAAGATAGAGTATTGAAGATTGTTTTATGAACTACGCAAGGTATGAAAGGTACGATGATGTCAGTTGTGGCATGTGTTCTGGAAGGTGATCTATTTGGAAGCTGACTATAGAGATGTAGCATGTATGATGGATGACGAACTTGAATTAAGGATGTCGATCCTTAATTGTTGTAATGTAAATATTGTATACTTGTTTTATATATCATGTATATCTTAGCAAGGTTTTATGTAATTGTTTGTAATTAGGAAAGCCTCATGGGCTGACCTGTTAATGAGAATTGTAATAAGGTATAAATAAAAGGTATTTCCTTTGGAAAAGATATGGATGAGTAGTAGAAGATATAGAGAGCTTTTGAAAGATGTGAAATTGTGTCTATTGTATGTAGAGGAGAGATTTGTTGGTGGACTTCATTGGAACTGATCAAGAAAAGACAGTTGCTACCAAACAGTTCAAAAAGATTGTGTATTTCTTCATGTACACTTGTGTTGCGAATAGTGAGTTCTGAAGGTGGACTTAACATTCTTTGGGTAGTGAGCCCTCCCTTTTGTTCTTGACTCCTAATAGGGTATGTCCTCTAACAAGGACTATGTACTGTAATGTTTCAATAAGCTCCTAACAGGGCTATATCTTCTAACAAGGATAACTATACTCTCAGTACATCATTTGTGGGTGCTAATTCCCACCGGGGTTTTTACCTTTAATAGGGTTTCCCTGAGACCAAAATATTGTGTTATTGTGTTGGCATTCATTGTGTTCATTGGATATGGTATTGCTGCTACTTAAAGTTTAAATTTTAATAATTTGTCATACAACTGATTCACACCCCCCTCTCTGTTGTATTGTGGATTGTTATTCCTAATAAGGGTTTGTATATGATATTTCAAATTAACATTATTATTGTAGTAATAGGTTGTAATAGGTTTAGGTTAATTTGATATAGATGATTAAGAATTGTATTCATAGGCTATGTTATCTAGTATAAAAATGTTTATTGCATTTTCCAAAACCATTTCATAAAAGATTGTGCAACTTGTGTTCATGAGTTGGCATTGTATTTTTTGGCTCATTGTTGTGAAAGTTCAAATAGTTGTTCTTTCTATCTGAACAAATGGAATGTTCTCAAGTATGCCTTCATTCCTCTTTGATTACCCCTCATACAACAAAATACTTTATAAAATATAATAGATTTGATTAGTAAAGGGGAGATACAAGACAATGCAAAAGGTAAGGTTCCATAGAATATTAATCACCTATCATAAAAAAATCCACCATTATAAACACTACTATGGTATATTGTTAGAATAAATGAGAGGGGGGGGTGAATCAGTTAAATCAGTTATCCCACAATCCCATACCCTTAGATGTACAATTTCAAACTTTCTCAACAACTCGGTAAGATAAGATATCTAACTGTCTGTTCATTTACTGAATACCAGTAATCTCAAATATAGTGTTTAACAATTAATCAAATATAAAACATGTAAAGTATGATATCAAGACAATCATAAAAAATAACACATAACACAAAATATTTAATGTGGAAACCTTGCTAAGGGAAAAACCACCTAGGACCAGTAACCAAAAAAAATTTCACTCTTTTGAAGTGAGCTCAGTTAGGAGAAAACCCTATTAAAGGTTACAATGCACACTGTTAGGTGTGACCTGATTAAAGGATTTAACACTAATAGTTCTCCTTCGACCAACATTCACTATGGGATCAATAAGAAACCAATTCAAAATTCCATGAATGTCATTTGAAATACAATCAAGATGGTTAAGTCCACTTGGTTAAGAGATTTAGCTGTAAAAATGATTAAACTGATACAGTAGTGATTTGATTCAAATACAACTCAATTTGCAAGTATTCAAATCTATGCTAAGCTCATAAAACTTCCTCTAATCAATAATCAATTCACTTCATCATATCCCCTAACTTACTTCGCTCAGTGTATATATCTCTAACGCTCTATTATGCTTGCAGTTTAGCTCATTTCTATATGTAACCAGTTTGATTAGGTATGCATGAAAAATGTCTTCACGCAAAATCTCCTACAGTCTCTATCCATTCGGCATGTTTCAACAATGAAACTCATGTCTCTTAAATAGACGTGTAAACTATTTTCATATCAGCAATTAGATTTTTCCACTTAAGCCCCATCATTTGTTTTGTCACTTCAAGCTTCCTTGGTAGATGTATCAATAACACATTTCAATCTCATCATTTGGATCATCTCTAAATTTTGCCAGTCGTGGATCTTTATAACAAAATTCATCTCTTACCTTGAAATCATAAGCAATTGCCAGCTCGTCCATTTCAGACAGTTGTTATAACATTTAATGTTTTCATCCAAACTTGATTAATACTGAATGCATCGGTGATAACTAGCTTGGTTATTACTATCACTCAGTATACACAAGACTTACTCAGTGTATACAAAAATCTTCAATTACCGACCACATTGACTTGTTCAATTCTGATCTCTTCTTCATAGTAGAATAATGTAACATCCTCAAGTCAACAATACAATGTCATAGACTCATCACTAAGTTACCCAATGTATGCCTTATTCATATCTGACATGTCCATCTTTTCCTTATTTAGATACCTCATTTCTTCCTTCTTCAGATGTTTAGATGTTTGTAACTATCATGATAAGTATAGAAACAAGTTGACATCAATGACAACATATTGACTGATTTAATCATCTTACATATCACTTTTAGCATCTTGATAACCTCCTGAATATTCATCAAGATGTTCAATCAGTTTTAGATCATCAATCTCTCCCTTTGGCATTGATGGAAACACGAGCAATATGAAATATGCAATACCATACCAAACATTTGTTCTACAACTATATGGATAAATGTTGTAGCTCTCCCAAGCTTGGTATTTAATATGTTTAATCACTACATTACATCTCAACAACATTGCATGCAGACTCTCCCTCTGGATTTGATCTTCTTCATCTCTCTGAATCTTTCTCTCCATGTAGTGGATAGATGTTTCAATTTCTCTCTTTCCATGTTCTCATCAACAAATATTTTATAGAAATCTCTCTCCCTTTGACAACAATGCCAAAAGAAATAAACAGCTCTGCAATAGCCAAATAAAATTTTTGTTGTTTGGTCCAGATCAAGTACCTTCATGTACTGATATGCAATTCCTATTCCAGCCTTCACAACCTTAGGAATCTTAAATTGTGAACAATATGTATCAACAATGTGTGTTTTTCTGATAAAGTACAGGTTGATGCAACCTCCTGATCACCTTAGTGATTGATAGACAGGGGATGGACCCCTAGTCTAGTCCTCAAGTACTCAAAAGTTTCCTTCAGTAAGGGCTTAGTAAATATGTCTGCAAGTTTCTCTTTATAATTCACAAATTCTAGCTTCACTTGTTTTTCTTGTACTTAATAATGATACTTAATAGATATGTGCTTTATTTTTTAATGCATCACCAAATTCTTAGAAATATTTATGGCACTAGTGTTGTCACAATATATAATCACTGGATCAATGATCACCTTATTTATTCCTTCCAACAACTATTTTATCCATGCAATATTTGAACAATTAGCAGTAACAACAACATACTTTGCTTTAGCAGTAGACTGAGAAATACATGCTTGTTTCTTGCTTATCCATGTAACAAGTCTTTCTCCCAAAAATAATGCTCCACCTATTGTACTCTTCCAGTCATCTATTTTTCTAGTCCAATCTGCATCAGTGTAAACTTCTAGTTCAAAATTGGCTTCCTTTTTGTACCATAACCCATAATCTTTAGCTTTCTTCAAGTATCTCAAAATTATCTTAACAACAGTCATATGTGATTCCTTAGGATTAGTAGAAAATGTTTCTGCAATCCCAACTGTATGTGCAATATCAGGCCTACTATGTACTACATACATCAATTTGTCAATCATTGATCTATATAGTGTCTTATTTACCTCAGTTGATTCATCATGTTTTGTCAGTTTGCATCTGGTAACCATAGGTGTTCCAACTGGTTTAGAATCTTCCATTCCAAATATCTTCAGTACTTCCTTGATGTATTTTGATTGTGTGATGAATATTCTAGTATCTTGTTGTAGAATTTGCAATCCTAGAAAGAATTTAATCTCTCCAAACATTTACATCTCAAATTCTTTTCTCATTTTAGCAGCAAATGATTTACAAAGGTTATCATTACCTCCAAATATAATATCATCAACAAAGATTTCAGTGATAATGATCTTGTCATTAGTTCCATCTTTCAAATACAAATTGTTATTTTTACTTGTCCTCACAAAGCCAATACTAATAAGATAAGCATGTAATCTTTCATACCATGCTCTCGGTGATTGCTTCAATCCATACAGATCTTTGTGCAATCTACATGCCATGTTCTTCTGATTTGGATCAACAAAACCTTCAGGTTGTTCTCTGTAGACTTCTTCCTCAAGAATTCTATTCAAGAATGCAGACTTAACATCCATTTGATATACCTTAAATCCCTTATGTGTAGCATATGCAAGTAATATTCTAACTCCTTCAAGTCTTGCCACTAATGCAAAGGTTTCACCATAGTCAATCCCTTCTTCTTGTGCATATCCCTTGCAAACAAGTTTTAATTTTTTTCTAGTTACTTATCCATTCTCATTCAACTTGCTAAAATCCATTTAGTACCAATCACATTTTTGTCACTCATTCTCGATACCAATGTCCATGTTTTGTTCTTCTCTATGTGTTCAATTTATTCATTCATAGCCATAATCAATTCTTCATTCCAAGTGTATCTTTAACATTCTTAGGCCCAAATTCCCAAATTAAGCATGTGTTTTGTCTTAACTTACTTCGAGTCATGATCCCAACTTTCTTATCTCCAATGATCTAGTTCTGTGGATAGTGTCTCCTCAGAAATATTTCTAGCACTTGTTCTCTTCTTTGCTCATCATTCGGTTCAGATTCATTTTCTTCCTCGGTAGCATCTTTGTGGTTCTCAGTTTGCACTTGCTAATTCTCAGTAACATTTTCGTGTTGCTCGGTAGACTCATCCTGTGGCTTGGGTAGATAATCTAGATGCTCAATATATGTAAATCTACCATAGTCTTCTGGTTCCTTCCTTCTTTCTTCATTTTTCTTAGCAAACTCATCAACTTTCACATTAGTACTCTCAATCATTTTGTTAGTAACCTTGTTCAAACATTTATAAGCTTTACTCTTAGTAGAATATCCAAGAAATATTCTGTCATCACCTTTAGGATCAAATTTATCATTTCTATCATCTTTCAGAATGTAACATTTGCTTCCAAAAATTTTGAAATAACTTACATTTGGTGTGTAGCCAAACCATAGCTCATAAGGTGTCTTATTTGTATCTTTCTTCAGTTGAACTCGGTTCAAGGTGTATACAACAATGCTAACAGCTTCTCTCTAGTATGTTTGTGCAACATCCTTTTCAATCATTAGTATTCTGGCACAATCAACTATAGATCTATTTCTCCTTTCTGCAATACCATTCTATTGTGGTGTCTGTTAGTCCATTTTCCAGTAAATGTAAAAATCCTAAGAAAATGGTCTAGCCCTGCAAAATTTTGTGAAGTTGTCTTACCACATGCAAGCTTGTTTTTATCAGTGATGAAGATGTGTAAGGTCTTATGGCCTACAAGATTAACCATGGATAGTCCAAGATGTATAAAATTTCCATTCCAAATCACATGGCCTTATGTGCAAAAACCCTATGAAAACTATATGAAATTGTCATGTCCTACTGCAACATAGTTTTGATCTATGAAGAAGATCTATTAGGTTTCATGACTTGTGCCCTTAGCCATAGGTAGTTTATGATGTGTCCATGGTCCAGTCAAGAGTGCACGTTCTGAAATGCAAAAACCAATGAGATCCGATCATTTTAAGGTTTGAGAAATAGGTCAAATTCCATGTCCAGGGTTCCATAAAATTTGTCTAAGTCCAGAAAAAACCCTGGCTTTGTTCTATTTCTTCATTACCTTTTTCGGGCCACTTGGATTCCCTTTATGCACATGTTTTATTTCCTTGGGGGCTGCTATCTTTCTATTCGGTGATGCAGCGAATACAGTCAGTTATCTCATGATCTTGGCAGCTAATCTCTTAGCATTTAGTGACCTGGCAAGCGGTTAACTTTTCCTTCAGTCACTGAATCTCCAGATATCTAGTCAAGGCAAGAGGTTTTCCAAGATTAAACAGGGGCCGTATATGTAGATCAAGATCGGTGGCTATCTTTAATTCTCCTAATGTAACCCATGGTTAGTAAATAATTCAATGATCATGCGAAGTCCTTTGTTCGCATGATCTCCAAATGGCCTGGGTTAAGTCAAAGGTTAGGTCCTGGGTGGTCAAGTTTCTATTCAGTGAACCCGTGACTGAGGCTTTTTGTGTGTTCTCATGATCTAACCTGAGGTCCAGATCCAAGGTGAGTTAGGTTCTAGGGTTCAATGATTCAACGAGGACCACAAGATGAGGATAGGATCAATGACTAGTACTTGATCTTGAGATATGACTAGGGTTAAGTAAATCATCTGGTGACTTGGTGAATAAAGGCTTTCACGTGTTCTCGTGATTTAATTAGGGTCAGGCTAAATATCAAGCGATCACGAGAATGCTTTGGTCACGTGTTCGCCAGGTCAAGGATGAGTTAAGATAAAGGAATTGGAGATTGAATCTGGACCATGGATGAAGATTGATCTGACAGTGGTCATGTATTCTCCAAATGATACTCAAGGTCAAGTATATATTCAACGATCATGCGAATGCCTTGTTCGTGTGATCTCCAGACCAAACCCCAATTTAGCAAAGTGTTTCAAGATTAGTCGAATGCCTTCAGTCGCATGTTCACCAGATCTAGTATGGTTAAGACTTATCGTGGTCAGATAATGGAAAGTGGTTCCTCGTGCCAGGTGTTTCTAATGTGTTCTTTTCTAATTGGCCAAGAGAAAAGATGATGTGGCCAGACTTTTCAAAGGCTCAGTTGATTGTTATAAAGATAAATAAAGATTGTCTGATGTGCGGGTAAGGGAGGAAGATCGACGATCACATTTTAAACTTGATTAGCTAACCATTGCGGTCGGGATTTAAATTGTTTAGGGGTTTCTACAGGGTTTTTGAACGTTGAACCAGATACGACAAGGCCAAATTTGATTTGGACGGTTGTAGGTGAAAATTTATGAGTAAGATACAGGTAGCCACTATGATCTAATTTTAGTTCCTGATGTGCCATGCTGAGTTAATGGAGAACTGGTATTTTAATAGGGTGGCTAAGGTTTGATGGATGTTAGAGAATTTCGTGCCCTGATTCATGCAAGTGCAGTTGGTTCTGGCATTTAAGGTTGTTTTGTCTACAACAAGAAATCAGTGAATTATAATTACAATTAGCCTATTAGTGTGAAACCAAAATTTTGTACTTTAGATTTGATCTGATTTTCCCAGGTTTCCAGGCTTTCCGGATGGTTTTCATTTCTTGTTGTACGAGTTGGTTGTAGACCTAATTTTGACCTAAATGATGCCAAGCTTGTTGCAATCCTTTATAAGGATTTCCAAGATCAAGTAGTAGGGGTTCCTGGTTCTCTGTAATTTTCTCAAAGCTGGTTCCATAAGTGGTTCTTTCTATAAATATTTCCTTCTTCTCTTCATATAGGGTGTTCTTGTATCCACTCTGGTTTTCAGATAAGAATGTAAATTGTAACAAGTTTGTCTTATGTATAAGATTTCAAAATTTTCATACTACTATCAGATTGTCTCCATTTGGTCTTGATCTTATTAATTAGAGCATCAAGGGTGTTCTATTTTTACTATTTTATGTCTGAAGATGTCTGCAATAGAGTTTTTTTCGCAGAAATAACTAATTTTAGGACTGGTTTTTAGATGTGTATGAGTTGGGATATTAAGGGTATCCTATACTTGTCTTTTAGTGGATGTTGATTAATGTATTACTTGTTTCTAGGTCTCTTCTAAGGGGAGGGTTAAAATCCTTTGAATAGGTGATTGCATATCTGAGTACACATGTGGATTCTCAAGTATGGTCTGATCAATGGTGTATAATTGGAGTAAGGCATCAACATACTAGAATATGTTGTTTTCTTTTTCCATAGCTCTCTGTTGTAATGTTTATTTGACTATGTTGCCCATTGGATAAGGCACTGGTCTATGATAGATTTGGGGTATTTCAGAGATCCATTCCACCCAAAACTTAAATGAAATCAAATTCTAAATCTTTAAGTCAATAGTTGTGGACTTAGTAGGAAAAGCCCCTACTTTATTTGTGAGTAACTTGATAGTATGCTTAACTTCACATCCTATCTCTTTATGTCATAGATAACAAGAAGTATTATGGGCACAAATCTGCTTTGTGAGGATTAGTGGAAAAAGGTGAAATTAAGTGATCCTAATCCTAGGTGCACCCACCTGAATTCTGCAGAGTTCAAAGTGTAGAAAGCCTTAGTGCTTTGTTCATTAGTCCTTGTTCTTGTATGAAGTACTGATTCTGGGAAGTAAGCTACCCCATAGGTATATCTTTGCATTATAAAGGTAGTTAAAATATTGTTAAATCAAGAGCCAACAGTGTCCTTGGTGCAGATACCTATCTCTTAATTCCATGCTCATTACAAAAGTTAGTGAATTCATCATAAATAAACTCACCTCCTCTATCAAATCTTAAGCATTTTAAGTCTTTCCCATTTTCCTTTTCAACTTTAGCTTTATAACATTTGAACATTTCAAAAGCTTTAGATTTATTTTTTAAGAACATAACTGGCATCATCCTAGAGTAGTCATCAACAAATAAAATAAAGTATTTTTCACCATAATAGCTCTAAGTTCTCATAGGACCACACAATTTGGTGTGTACCAACTCCAAAAAATATTTAGATGAGTAGTTCTTGCTTTTAAAACTAGACTTGGTCATTTTCCCTTTCTAACATTGATGACACATGACATGCTCAGGTTTAGTTAGACTCGATAAACCTCTAACTCTTCTATTTTTACTGATCTTAACCATGTTATCAAAATTCACATGACATTGTCTCTTATGCCACAACCATTCATCCTCACTTCTAGCCAATAAACAATAAGTTTCAACATTGTCAAGATAAAATAAATTACCTTTGCATTGTTCACCAGTACTGACTAACTTTCTTATTTCATTATAGATCTTCACCTTTCTACTCTCAAATTCAACTCGGTGACCTGAGTTATTCAATTGTGCAATGCTCAACAGATTATAGTTAAGTCCTTTCACCCAATATGCATTTTCACATCTAATCTTATTTTTCAACAAGATAGATCCTTTTCCTTTTACAAGACAAGGTGTATCATTTCCCATCTTAATAGATAATCCATTATAATGCTCAAGAAATTCAAATTTATCCTCATCGCCAGTCATATGATGTGTGTAACCACTATCAATAATCCAAGTGTCATTCTTGCTAACTTTAGAAATAAGTGTTGTTTCAACATACATTTCTTCTTCTTCTTCTTCTTCTTTCCAAGTACGAATACTACCTCAATGTCGGTGTCGATGTTAGTGTTTTCTTCTTCATCTTCAACAAGGTAACATGCCTTCTTGCCTTTTTTTTATAATCTCGGTTATTCCTCCTATCATACTGTCAGTTTCCTTTGTGTTCTCGGTGATCTCTTCTGTCAGAATTTCTTTCTCCATATCGGTCATTATCTTTATCATCATCCTTCCTATGAGGACGTCTAGTTGCAATGTGGCAAATTTCTTTACAATTAAAACATGCTAAAGGTAACTTTCCTTTATACCTTCCTTTACCTTTTTGCAGCCTCCTAGCCATAAGTGCTTCAAGTTCATCAAGTTTATCTTCACTGTCACTATCACTTTCATTACTTACGTTATGTTTACTGCTAGAGTTACTAATCTTCAATTTTGACATAAAAGAAGACTCAACAATCGGTAAAATGTTGTTATCATAATTATTCAGCTCAAACATAGTTAACTTACTGATCGGGCTATCAAGTGTAAGAACACTACCAGGTGTAGATATCATTTCATGAATAGCTGAGATTCTAATAGCATAAGTCGATAGTAAGGTTCTCAAAATTTTACTTACCACAATATCTTCATAAATAGTACCTCCTACTCCTCGGATAGCATTAACTACCTCCTTGATTCGGTTAGAGTATTGTGCAATGTTTTCACCTTCTTTCATCTTCATGTCATCAAATCTACCTCTAAGGCTTTCAGCTCTGGCTCTCTTCACATTTGCATCACCAATATGAACTAGTGTAAGTTTGTCCCACATTTCTTTTGAAGTAGTGCATGCCTTAACATCTTCAAATTTAGCATCAGATAGAGCAGCAACAATCTCTATCATTTCCATGTTGTGTTCATGTCTATCTCTCAGTTGATCAACTGTCAAAGGTCCAATAGTCAATTGAATATAACCATTGTCTAGAAGTTGTAAGGAAGAATCTCCAATTCCTGATATGTGCAGCGTCATCCTACTTTTCCATATTGTGAATTTTTCCTTGTTCAGCTTAGGTACGTCTCTTTTATATAGCTTGTGATCTTTAGCTCAAGTCCTTAAAAATTTTCTCTTCAGCCACACGATTCTCTAATACTAATTGTTAGAATAATTGAGAGGGGGGGTGAATTAGTTAAATCAATTATCCCACAGTCCCATACCCTCAAATGTACAATCTCAAACTTTCTCAACAACTCGGTAAGATAAGATATTTAACTGTCTGTTCATTTACCAAATACCAATAATCTCAAATATAGTGTTTACCGATTAATCAAATATGCAACATGTAAAGTATGATATCAAGATAATCATAACAAATAACACATAACACAAAATATTTAATGTGGAAACCTTTCTAAGGGAAAAATCACCTGGGACTGGTAACCCAAAAATATTTCACTCTTCTGAAGTGATCTCGGTTAGGAGCCAACCCTGTTAAAGGTTACAATGCACCCTGTTAGGTGTGACTTGATTAAAGGATTTATCACTAACAGTTCTCCTTTGACCATCATTCACTATGGGGTCAATAAGAAAATAATTCAACATTCCATGAATGTCATTTGAAATACAATCAAGATAGTTAAGTCCACTCGGTTAAGAGATTTAACTATAACAATGATTAAATTGATACAGTAGTGATCTAATTCAAATACAAATCAATTTACAAGTATTTAGATCTAGATGCTAAGCTCATAAAACTTCCTCTAATCAATAATCAATTCACTTCATCATATCCCCTAACTTACTTCGCTTGGTGTATATATCTATGACGCTTGATTATGCCTACAGTTCAGCTCAGTTCTGTTTGTAACCAGTTTGATCAGGTATGCATGAAAAATGTCTTCACGCAAAATCTCCCGCAGTCTCTATCCATCCGACATGTTCCAATAATGAAACTCATGTCTCTTAAATAGACGTGTAAACTATTTTCATATCAGCCGTTAGATTTTTCCACTTAAACTCCATCATTTGTTTTGCCGCTTCAAGCTTCCTCGGCAGATGTGTCAATAACATGTTTCAATCTCATCCTTTGGATCATCTCTTAATTTTCTCAACTGTGGATCTTTATAATAAACTTCATCTCTTACCTTGAAATCATAAGTAATTGCTAGCTCATCAATTTTCATCGGCTATTATAACATTTAATGTTTTCATCCAAACTCAGTTAATACTGAATGGGTCGGTGATAACTAACTCAGTTATTACTGTCACTCGGTATACACAAGACTTACTTGGTGTATACAGAAATCTTTAATTACCGACCACATTGACTTGTTCAATTTTGATCTCTTCTTCATAGTAGAATAATATAACATGTTCAAGTCAACAATACAATATCATAGACTCATCACTAAGTTACCTAATGTATACCTTATTCATATCTGACATGTCCATCTTTTCCTTATGTAAATATCTCATTTCTTCATCATTTCTTCCTTCTTCAGATGTTCAAATGTTTGTAACTATAATGATAAGTATAGTAAAAAACTAGTTGACATCAATGACAACATATTGACTGATTTAATCATCTTACATATCACTTTTAGCATCTCGTTAACCTCCTGAATCTTCATCAAGATATTCAATTAGTTGTAGATCATCAGTGTATATGGGTATATGTATGGGAGGTGAGTAGAGTGGATAATATAATAGATCTGGGTAAATGCATAAAGGTTTTAAGGTATGTAAGTGTAGTTAATTCATGCCCTAGGATGTAATTTAGTGATTTTAGAAGATGCTTTAAGTGTGGTAGTACTTATTCAAGTAGAGATGGAGGAATGATGCACAAATGAGTGGTCCATTATTTAGATTGTGGGGGTCTTGGGAGGAGTCAATCTAGGAGGTAAGTGATATTAGAGAAATAAAATAAAAAAAGATAAGTATTGAATGGAGGAAAAGTAGTAATAGTGAATGTGGAGATAGTAGAGGATGAATCAATGGTATTAGTATGGTTGAAGTAGATGAACTACTCATAGTAGACATAGAAATTTTTTGGCCAATAATTCGTAAGGTCCTTAAATAATCATTCTTTTTGATAAATGTAATACCCCTCCCATAGTTTTCTTTTCAGTTCTATTGCCAAACTCTTTTAGGCCACTTTCATGTTTGTGTTGATTATTTTAGAGATACTTGAGGATATGAATGTATGACATTACATTAGATAATTGTGAAATATCACATATTTATAATTAGATTTTTTTGGTTGTTTTCATTTTGATTAAATCTGTGTGTGTGTGTGTGTGTGTGTAGACACACACACGCATATACATATACATATATAATATCATGTCATCAATGCTTATGGTTTTACTGACCCCATACTTGTATGTGTATGGTTAGCGTGTATGTTTTATCTTCTATTTGACGTGCCTGATGTGGTTGAGGGATGAATTCATAGTTACTTACTTGCAAGATTCACACGATCGTCCAATCCTTTTCATTGTATGTTATATATATTTATACATGTATATACATGCTCATTTTTTATGCAGGTTTGTAGATACCGAGCATCGACTTCCCTGAATTGCCAAGATGAGCGTGCCCTATCACACTATCTCAATGGTAAGAGAGGGGAGATGACATACAGATCAAAATCCCAACCCAATCCATTGATTGTCCTAAATAATGGACAAGAATTTGTCTCTCTACCCACCTGAATTCGTCAAGGTGACGTGAATTTGAGAGCCCCTTGGAGTTTGTTTGTTATTCGAGTTAGTTGATTTTTGTGTTGTGAGTCAAGTGAGTTTGTTGTGTAGATTATTGATTTAAAATAATTAAAATAAGATTAAGTATGAGATTAGAATAATTATATTTTATGAATATGAGAATATTAAATATAGGGATATTTAATTATGGATAATTAATTAAATACAGTTAATTATTAAAAAGACTTAATTAAAAGTCTAATTTAAAATAAAAGGATTTAATTATTATTAAATCTAAATATGAAATTATAGGCATAATTGATTTATTTAATATTTAATTTTCAATTGCATAGTTATTAATGTGCTAAAATATTAATTGATTAATTAAATATTAATATGCAATTTAACTTGCACATTTAGTTTAATAAAAGTGAATTAGAAATTTAAGTTAAAGTTGAGTTAGGAGTTGTAATTGGAAAAAGTGCATATTTTATTATTAAAATCTTAATTAATCATACAAAGGGTGTGATAAAAACTAGGTGGAGAGTTCAGTTTTGATTTTTAAGATTTACATGTTCTAGAAACCCTAGGGGGAATAGGCCTTCTTTATGAGAGGTTTCTGGTTTATTATTTGGATCACATCTATTAGGTTTTGGAGGATCTCTCTTGGGTGAATTTGGGAAAATTACCAAAAGCTTGGAATTTTGGAGGTCGAATTTGATTCTTCTTGTATTCAAATTCAAGCGTTGGTTGAGGTAAGGTTTGAAACTCTCTTTATTGTAAAATCCTTCCTTTGAAAAGATTGTTTGCTTTGTGCCTGGAATTGTTTAAGTGAATGAATTAAAAAATGGTTTTCTATTTTAATCAAGTTTATTTTTTGAGGAATTTTGGAATAGTTCTGATGTCAAAAAAATATATTTGGTATTCTATTGGGATAGTTTGAAAACCTAGGAAGATGTTTTAGGAAAACATGAGAGTTTTTCCCAATTAGGGTGTTTACCCAGAATTGATAGATATTTTGCCTCAATAATTTTGCATGGATATTTAATTGATATAGAATTGCATTCAAATAGATGTATATGTAAATATGGTTTTTATGTGAAAGTCTTATTCAGAAAAAAAAATAGTCTTATAAAAAAACCCTAGTCTTCATTGAAAGAAAATCAATTGGAAAAAAAAGGCAGCTAGAAGGAAAAAGGACATAGTACATTTTTCCGTCAGAAGTTATAAAAAAATTTAAAAAATAAATAAATAACTAAATTAAGGGGGGTGGGGGTTTCCTCTAGCCTACCCCTAGTAGCTCAAAGTTGCCACGACAGTTAGCTGCCCATGACAGATGGTTGCCCACGACAGCCTAAGCTTCCTTAGCACCTAGCTGTCGTGGCAATAGGGGTGGGGTCATGTCCCCCCTTTGACATATGGGGTTTGTTAATAAAATATTTTTTTATTAAATTTAAAATTTAAATATATTTTTAATATTTACTTTTTTATTATTATTTATATTAATATTATTATTACTAATATTAAAATTATTATTAATATTAATAAAATTATTAATATTGAAATTATTATTAATAATATTGATATTATTATTAATATTGATATTATTATTAATATTGATATTATTATTAATATTATTATTATTATTATTATTATTATTGAAATTATTTTTAATATTGAAATTATTATTATTATTAAAATTATTATTAATATTGAAATTATTATTATTATTGAAATTATTATTAATATTAATATTAATTTAGTTAAATTAATATTTATTATTAAATGATAACCAATAAATATTATTATTTTTATTTCTAATAGTTGATTATTTAAAATATTTAATTATTTTTATACTTATATATGTAGAAGTTTTAGTTATATTATGTGTGTGAATTTTTGGTTACATTGAAATGGTTATTAATTGATAGTATTTATTTGAGACTAATAAATTCTATCTTATTGTTGCACACTTGGTGTTTTTTAGAATGCATGTTATTTAATCCTTATTGACAAATGGGAGTTATGCATGAGTTATTATATGAATGTTTTATAGTCAAATTGGACATTAGAAAATAAAGTGATTATTTTAAACAACTGAGACTTGTATTATGTTTTGTCTGTCTCATTTCTTTATTGTGTTATTTGATGTTATATTTGGGAAAAATTATGTTGGCTTTAGGGGTGATACACTAGAGGCTTGGGGGGGGGAGGTTATTGTTGTCTTTTTGACATGTGTACTTTTTAGTTTTTTTAATGATGTTGACTTGGTTATGAACATTTCACCCAACTAGTTTTCTAAGCTCATTATTTTGTGAACTCTTGGAGAGGGTGTTTATCATGTTATGGTTTGAGGACCAACTTGTAATTGTGTGATTTTGTTTTGAGGACCAATGTGAGTTCCAATCATCTATTATGGAATTGAAATTGATTTCCATTCTTTATATGATTTATGAGATCTATTTATGACTTGCGAGCTTAGGAGAGGTTAAATAGGCACATCTTAGGAGAGTGGCTTACAATAGGGGTTCGAGGCCCAAAGAGGTCAATATCAAGGTAACCTATCATAAGTTTGTTAAAATAAGTGATAAGTTAGTAATTAAAATTTAGAGAGCTCATTAAAAAAATAATTAGTGTAAATGCCTCGCCCATGCCTAGAGAACTTGTATAGGCTAAGGATGGGAATGGCATGATACCTAGAGAGTAGGTATTATTAGAGTTCCCCATTTTCATGAGAGAGTATTCTAATTCCACATGGGTGTATTGAGGGTCTGGGGCCTAAAGTGGTCAGTCTAGGGTAACTCAATGCTTGAGGGTCTGGGGTCTAGTGTGACCAATCCAAGGTAACTCATGTAGATGACCATGTAATGACACTCCCATAATATTTAGCCTAAGTCTCCTCCATAGTTTTTTGCATTTGCCTCTAGTGGTGTGTCTTTGGTATTTCAATATTATTTGGTGGTATATTTTTGGTATTTCATTTTTGGTGGTTGGTATTTGTTTGATGTTTTGGTACTTGTTTGTATTATGATATTTACTATCTTTTCTTTATCATTAGTTGGTGGTACCTTTTGAGATAGAAAAACCTTCAAAATCCATTTCTTAGTTGTTTTTTTATGTTAGATTTGTTATCCTAGTGGGGTTTTTTGTTATTTCCTCAACACGATAGGAGTGGACCTTTGGTTCCACGAGGTTAGGTGGTAGTGATTCTTTTACCATTTGAGATTCTAACATTTCTATAGTTGTGTTGAATGATACTTTTTGTTGTTACATTCTTCTTATTCTTCATTGGAGGCTTGCTCATATATATATATATATATATATATATATATATATCATGTTTATATTTGTACCTTAGATCAATGTATCATATGTGATTCTTTTCATATATTGTACTATACTCTGTATTTGGTTATTGTTACATACCCTGTGACTTGTGGAGAGGATGTTGTTTCATTGTGTACATACCTTATGGTATTGGTTGTACTTGTTATTTATTTGTATATGAGATAATTAAAATTATACTTAATCTAAATAATTAATTAATTTATACATAATTCTACGTCATGGAAACCTTGAGAGTCTTTAACTATAAATGAGTTGTACTTATGTATTTGTTTGTATCTTATGTTATATTACTTCCGCATAGTTATTATTATGGTTTTGTAAACTTTTAAGAAAAAATTATTATGTAAACATAACAACATGTTTTAGGTTAAATTCTCCTAGGTTCCCTAGCAGGGCATTACACTTGGTATCAGAGCTTGAGTTTATACATTGGGAACAATGGGAGTTTGTATGCCCACTAGATGTCTAAATTATCAAAACTTAAAAACAAAAACTTAGACATTTAACACTTTGTATTTCAAACTATTATTTTATGACTATATATCATGTCTTTATTATTATTCACTAGATTTGAGATATTGTTCTTCTATTTGGTTGTTGTGGGAAAGATGGTCATTGAGACTAGACCTATTGGTAGAGGTCGTGATAGAGTACGTGGAAGGAGGAGGCTTCACATCCCTCCTATGATTCATAGAGAGGAGAGGGTGGATAAGAAGAATAGGGAACAAAACAATGGTGAGAAGCATGGTGATTCAAAGGATCCTAATGCTAGGCAGATACTTCAAACTATTTTGGAATGTCTACCTATTCATAACATGACTGAGAGAGAAGAGTCACACCATTCTGGGAATGAGGAGAGACAAATATCTAGGATTCCTAGGGGGAGGGACACTATAGTTTATCAGGGGACCGTCAAGGCTAACTAGATGAGAAACCTCCTTAGATCACTACCTCCTCCCTTTAATGGTCTAGGTACTGGTTTTGAGGTAGAGATATGGAAAATCACATTGGATTGTTTTTTTTCTATGCAATAATTTGATACCAATGTCAAGGAGAGGTGTGCCATCATGCACATCAAAGGTTTTTCAGCTACTTGGTGGAAGATTAAGGAGAAAATGCTAGATATTAGCATGACTATTATCACTTGGGATTTATTTCTTGAGAACTTATTAGAACACTTCTTATCTGATCAATGGCAACAACAACACGTAGATGAGTTCCACAATCTATGGTTGTTATCTATGAGTGTTCAGGAATGTGAGCGTCATTTCTTTGAGCTCAAGCCATATGCAAGTTATAGTGATAAATCACCATTGATAGTACAAAATTTCATTAGGGTCTTAATGGTCATGTTGTTGGGGGTGTTACAGTTTTTGAACCTAAGATTCTCAGGGATGTGGTCCTTAATGCTACTTTGGTAGAGACAAACTTGGATAGAGATCATGGTAATGATTGGTGTTCAGACTAGTGGTCCTTTTTCAGGGACTAAGGGTAATTAGTCTCAGGGAGATGTGAATTCTAGGAATCCTTCTACCTTCTTGAAAAGTAATCAAAATAAAAAAAATAGGAAATTCTTCCATGGTACTGGTGGTGGTTCTCAACTAGGGAACTATTGCAACTAGCAACGTAGCATGTGCAATCAGAATGATCAGGTAGCTCAAAGTATGCATCAAGATTTTAGTAGAGGCAGTTTCCCACACTATAGTACACCTTCAACTAGGAGAGGTGTTTGTAGAGGAGGTTGTTTTTCTTGTGGGAAGCATGGTCACATTATTGTCAATTGTCCTCAAAGATCAACACAGTTTTCAAGACAGAGGCCAACAGGTTCTGAGCCTACAGTTGGGGATGTGGGTAGATCCCACAGGGTATTTGCAATAGGGAAGGATCCATAGAGTTCATTCCATAGAGCAGGAAAGGGGCCAATGAGACCTACACATTGAGTCTTTTATGACTTAGTAGGACGTATCAATATTACGATATTTATATCTCTATTTTGTTTGTAGGCTTCCAAGAGTAAGTCTAATTTTTGGGGAGCTGGATGTAATACCCCTCCCATAGTTTTCTTTTCAATTTTACTGCCAAACTCTTTTAGGCCACTTTCATGTGTGCATTGACGTGCCTGATGTGGTTGAGGGATGAAGTTGTAGTTACTTACTTATGACATCCACATGATCGGTCAATCCCTACCATTGTCTATTATATATATTTATAAATGTATGTACATGCTCATTTTTTATGCAAGTTTGTAGGTACCAGACATTGACTTCCTTGAATTGCCAGGATGAGCGTGCCCTATCGCACTATCTCAATGGTAAGAGAGGGGAGATAACATACAGATCCAAATCCTAACCCAATCTATTGATTATCCTAAAATAATGGACAAGTATTTGTCTTTCTACCCACCTGAATTCGTCAAGGTGAAGTGAATTCATGAGCCCTTCCTAGGAGTTTGTTTGTTATTTGAATTAGTTGATTTTTGTGTGTTGTAAATCAAGTGAGTTTGTTGTGTGGATTATTTGATTTAAAATAATTAAAATAAGATTAAGTATGAGATTAGAATAATTATATTTTATGAATATGGGAATGTTAAATATAGGGATACTTAATTATGGAGAGTTAATTAAATGTCATTAATTATTTAAAAGACTTAATTAAAAGTCTAATTTGGAATAAAAGGATTTAATTAATTATTAAATCCAAATTTGAAATTATAGGCATAATTGATTTATTTAATATTTAATTTTCAATTGCATAGTTATTAATGTGCTAAAATATTAATTGATTAATTCAATATTAATATGCAATTTAAGTTACGCATTTAGTTTAATAAAAGTTAATTAGAAAATTAAGTTTAAGGTGAGTTAGGAGTTGTAATTGGAAAAAGTGCATGTTTTATTATTAATTTTTAATTAATCATGCAAAGAGCGCTTGATAAAAATTAGGTGGAGAGTTGAGTTTTGATTTTAAGATTTACATGCTCTAGAAACCCTAGGGGGAATAGGCATTCTTTATGAGAGGTTTCTGACTTATTATTTGGATAACGTCTATCAGGTTTTGGAGGAGCTCTCTTGGGTTAATTTGGGAAAATTATTGAAAGCTTGGAATTTTGGAGTTTCAATTTGATTCTTCTTGTCTTCGAATTCAAGAGTTGGTTGAGGTAGGGTTTGAAACTCTCTTTTTTGTTAAATCCTTCCTTTGAAAAGATTGTTTGCTTCATGTTTGGAATTGTTTAAGTGAATAAATTGAAAAATGGTTTTCTATTTTAATCAAAATTATTTTTTGAGGAATTTTGAAATAGTTTAGATGTCAAAAAAACATATCTGGTATTTTGTTGGGATTGTTTGAAAACCTAGGAAGAGGTTTTAGGAAAATGTGTGAGGTTTTTCCAGTTAGGGTGTTTACCCAGATTGATAGATATTTTGCCTCAATAATTTGCATGGATGTTTAATTGATATATAATTACATGTAGATATATGTATATGTAAATATGTATTTTATGTGAAAGTCTTATTCAGAAAAAAAAATTAGTCTTATAAAAAAAACCCTCATCTTCATTGAAAGAAAATCAATTGGAAAAAAAGGCTAATGGAAGGAAAAAGGATATAGTATGTTTTTCTGTCAGAAATTATAAAAAAAATAATTTAAAATAAAAATAAATAAATTATGGGGGGGCGGGGGTTTCCTCCCCCTACCCTCGGGCAGCTCAATGTTGTTACAACATTCAAAGTCGTCGTAGCGGCTAGGCTACTCACAACAGGCTAGGTTGTCATCGCGACTAGCTGTTGTAGCAGTCTAAGCTGCCTACGACAATAGGGGTGGGGTCATGTCCCCCCCCTTTGGCATAAATGGGGTTTGTTAATAAAATATATTTTTTGTTAAATTTAAAATTTAAATATATTTTTAATATTTACTTTTTTATTATTATTAATATTATCTTTTTTTTTTGGTGAAACTTTATATTTATATTATTAATAAATTGGTTCAAAGGGCTCCTAGAGAAAAGAACTAGAAAAGAAAAATGTTATATTAATAATATTATTATTAATATTAATTTAGTTAAATTAATATTTATTATTAAATGTTAACCAATAAATATTATTATTTTTATTTCTAATAGTTGATTATTTAAAATATTTAATGGTTGGTTGGCCTAGCAGTGAAGTTCAATGGTTCTCATTGAGCCCACCAGGGTTCAAATCTCGCTGAGCGCAAGCCTAGCGAGAAGACGTCTTTAAAAGGGATGAGGCCAGGATCGTGCCCCAGGCAACTTTGGCGGAATGGATACCCCTCAGACCTTGGCTCTAAGCTGAAGAGAAGCGATTTGTAAATGATTCTCAATAATATATATATATATATATATATATATATATATATATATATATATATATATATATATATATATATATATATATATATATATATATATATATATATATATATATATATATATATATATATATATATATATATATATATAGATATATATATATAGATATATATATATATATATACATATATTTAATTGTTTTTATACTTATATATGCAGATGTTTTAGTTATATTATGTGTGTGAATTTTTGGTTATGTTGAAGTGGTTATTAATTGATAGCATTTATTTGAGACTAATAAATGCTATCTTATTGTTGCACTTGGTTTTTTTAGAATGCATGTTATTTAATCCTTATTGACAAATAGGAGTTATGCATGAGTTATTATATGAATATTTTATAGTCAAATTGGACTTTAGAAAACAAAGTGATTATTTTAAATAATTGGGACTTGTATTATGTTTTGTTTGTCTTGTTTCTTTATTGTGTTATGTGATGTTATATTTGGGAAAGGTTACGTTGGCTTTAGGAGTGTTACACCAGAGGCTTGGGGGGTTATTTTTGTCTTTTTGTAATGTGTACTATTTAGTTTTTTTAACGATGCTGACTTGGTTATAAACATTTCACCCAACCAAGTTTCTAAACTCATTATTTTGTGAACTCTTGGAGAGGGTGTTTGTCATGTTATGGTTTGAGGACTAGTGTGACTTCCAATCAATTGTTATGGAACTAAAATTAATTTCAATGCTTTATCTTATTTATGAAATCTATTTATGACTTGTGAGCCTAGGGGAGGTTAAATGGGTGCATCTTAGGGGACTGACTTACAATAGGGGTCTGGGGCCCAAAGTGGTCAGTACCAAGGTAACCTATCATAAGTTTTTTAATAAGTGATAACTTAGTAATTAAATTTTGGAGAGCTCATAAAAAATATAATTATTGTCAATGCCTTGTCCATGCCTAGAGTGCTTGTATAGGCTAAGGATGGGAATGGGATGATATCTAGAGAGTAGGTATGATTAGAGTCCTCATTTTCATGAGACAGTATTCTTGTTCCACGTGGGTTGTATTGCGGGTCTGGGGCCCAGAGTGGCCAGTCCAAGGTAACTCAATGTTTGAGGGTTCAGGGTCCAGTGTGACTAGTCCAAGGTAACTCTTGAGTAGATGATCATGTGATGACACTCCCATAGTATGTAGCCTAAGTCTCCTCCGTATTTTTATGCATTTTCCTCTGGTGGTGTTTCTTTGGTATTTCAGTATTATTTGGTGGTATGTTTTTGTTATTTAGTATTTGATGGTTGGTATTTGTTCGATGTTTTGGTATTTTGTGTTTTGGTACTTGTTGGTATTATGATATTTACTATCTTTTCTTTATCATTAATTGGTGGTACCTTTTGAGATAGAAAGCCTTTAGAATCCATTTCTTAGTTATATTATTATGTTGGGTTTGTTATCTAAGTGGGGTTTGTTGTTATCTCCTCAATGCGGTGGGAGTAGACCTTTGGTTCCACGAGGTAGGGTGGTAGTGATTCTTTTACCGTTTGAGATTCTGGCATTTCTTTAGTGGTGTTGAATGATGCTTGTTGTTGTTACATTCTTCTTATTCTTCATTAGAGGCTTGCTCATATATATCTTATGGTGTTTATATTTGTACCTTAGACCAATGTATCATATGTGATTTTTTTTGGATATTGTACTATACTTTGTATTTGGTTATTGTTACATACCCTACAACTTGTGCAGAGGATGTTGTTTCATTGTGTACATACCATATGGTATTCGTTGTGCTTTTTATTCATTTGTATATGATATAATTGTAATTATACTTAATCTAAAATAATTAATTAATGTATACGTAATTCTACGTCATGGAACCCTTGAGAGTTGTTAACTGTAACTGAGTTTTACTTAAATATTTGTTTGTATCTTATGTTATATTTCTTTTGCATTGTTATCATTATGGTTTTGTAAACTTTTAAGAAAAATATTATTTTGTAATCATAGTAACATGTTTTAGGTTTAATTCTCCCAGGTTCCCTAGCGGAGCATTACAATAAACACAATGTGAATCATATTAACTATTTGCATGTAATTTTCTATATTAGCCAACTAGCATTTAAAAAAAAGCTTTTATATTCAATGAGTCTGATGATCATACTCTTCATTTCTCATTATGAGCATTGGAATAAACCCCTTGGATCATGCTAGGGTCCAAATGAGTACTTGTAAGAATCTTTGAATGATTCTTGACATTTAAAAAAATGAAGCTCAAAGTTTTACTTCAGTATTGAAATAAAAACCAAATTTGTGTTATGTATTAAATCTAAAAATTAAATTCTAATGTACTAACCAAGAGTGAATAAAAAATATTTAATAATGAAAACTAAAATTCCTAATAGAAAATATATAATGATTTAAAATGAATGATCAAAAGGCATGGTATAAAAATTTTGGTTTGAGAATGAGATGTGAATATCAAAAAATAACATTATTAAAAATCTAGTGAAAAGAAGTTATTGTAGAGAAAATCTAAAAGGAAATAAATAATTAAGTAGAGTTAACCTAAACTAATTAAGTAGAGTTTATACTTATTAAATATTAATACATCTTTATCGATGAAGTGGTTCAATATTTATGTTGGACTTATGTTCGATTAGAGGACAAGTTTGTAGTTTTGGGATGAAATCATAGTTATAGACTAGTCCTCTACGTTTGGAACTATCCTTAGGCATGATGGAGTTTCTCTCTTCAACCCACCTAATGGATGATTATTTTATTCACTCTTCCTTAAGATATATGAAATTATGGTAAATGCGATAATTAGTATGCTTAGCTTTGTGACTAAAGAATGCATGCAAATAAGGAATATTCATAGATCATACTCATGTATGCTTAGAAAATAATTCCTTTTCATCAATGAAGTGGCTCAAAATATATATTGGGTGTATGTTCCATTAGTGGAAAATCTTATTATTCTAGGGTTAAATCATAGTCAGAAACTAGTCCTCTATGTTTGGATTAATCCTTATACACAATGGAATTTTTCTCTTTGACCCACCTAATGAATGATTATTTTATCTAATATTTATGAGGATTTATAGAATTGTGGTAGTTTAAAATAACTTAAAGGGATATCAATTCATCATAATAGAGTAATTTCTCTTATATAAAGCCCCTAGAAATATGCAAAGATCAAAGATAATAGACACAAACCTATAATTCAAATTTGTTACTTTTTTTAGTGCACTGAATTGACATGTGTCATTCTTGATTACTTTGGTAATGTTCTAGAATAAGAAGAATTTGAATTATTCTTGATTACTTTCCCTTTATTGTAATTGATTTATTGATTAATGCCTAAAGCTAGTTGTTTAATTAAATGCAATGCAAATAGAGTAGAAGTGCATATAATAATCAAGCATATGAAAAGTCCTAGATCTTATATCTCAAACTAAGTACTATGAAATGACAAAATGGAAATTGGACTCACCTTGAGGGCTAGTAGAGGTCACAAGTTCAGATCTGAAAATGATCTAGCAGACTATAATAGAAACTAAACTGCACTGGATCCAAAACCTACTAGCTAAAATCTATTGACTATGAGAATTTGGGAGCTCCAAGAACATGTCAACTTAGAGGTACAGGTCAAATTGGAGGTACAAGTTAAGGTCGACATGTACCTACACTGCTAAAAAATCCAAGATCCAAAGTTTCAACAAAAATTGTAACCCTAGATTAGTCGAATCTAATCCTGAAAACATGTAGATCTTTTCCTACACACAAGAAAAATAGAAATTTGTTGGGGGAAGGGGCTTTCCTTGGCCAAGCCCCCATTTAGGAATTAACCTTGAATTGAAATAAAAGCATGTAAAAGAAACACAAATGTAAATATTTATCTCACTTTTCAAATCTTTATGGATGGATTTGAATCCACTACCCACTAAGATGAATGAATGATTGCATGTATGTTGATGTAGAATGTAGGATGTCTTCATAAATGTAATAGATCTACAAGTTCCAAATCATAGATCATGGATGTAGGTATGATTGAATTCTTGTGCAATCTTGATGAATGTAGATCACCTTCCTTGATGGCCAACTCCACTATCTCCTAGAAGAAAGAAGCTATATATATGCAAGGAAATGCTTTCTTGATTGAATAGAATGAATGCCTTGAATGAATCCTTTCTTACTTTGCTTGAACTCCCTGAATGCACCTTGGACTTGATAACTTGAAATTGATGGATATATTGCATATAGAACTTGTGGATGATCAAATGAAGTGAGTAGGTCTTATTTTATACCGATTTCAGGTGTCACAACAAAAATGGTTGATTGCACTAGGTGAGAAATCATGAAAAAACCCAAAATGGGTCCGATTTCCCGTGAAAAAAATGCCTCAGGTATAGGTCAAAATTGACCTATTCATAGGTATAGGTCAACTTTGAATTTCTCCCAAGGAGGCACAATCCACAAAAAATTCTCCAAGATCTTGGGGGTGCAAAAGAAACGGGCAATTTTTAGATAGAAAATAAGGAAAAAATGGTAAATCGAGCATAAATGAATCCACATTCTAAGATATCACTAAAATGGGGCCTAAAAAGGTCTTAGAGCTTCCAAATTAATGGGTGATAAATTTTTATATGGTACACATCCAAATCATAAACCACTCAAGTTGAGGACACAAATCCATATCATAAACATGCCACTAGGTTAGCAACCAAAAATGTTGGATAACTGATCCACACCGAACCAAAAACTATAACATTATCTTTTCTTGAACAACCAAATCAAAAGTCTTTGATCAAACATCCATAACTCACTAAAATCATAATGTCAACCTCTATAAATTGACATAAATCAACTGCAAAAATCCCTAAAACCATCTATACATTCAAAGTAGCTAATCGTCAATATAGTAGCCATACCAAACCAATCTTCTTATTGAGCATAGCAGGAAACTGACAAAAACAAAGAAATATGTTGACATCAATGAAAAAACATCAATGTCAGCACATATATGCATGATATTACAAAAATCTCCCCCTTTGGCATTTATGGAAACATGATGTGAAAAACAATCAATGCACAAATAAATCATATCAACAATACTAGGTCAGCAATATCCACAATATTATCTTTTAGAGTCTCTATAATAAATCCTCTCCCTCTGACAACAATCCCACCTCATAATCTGAATCATACTATTTTTTACATGATTATCTCTCCCCCTTTGACATCAATGGAAAAGGCACATATATACTAAACAAATTTCTCCTCCAAAATATATCTCTCCCAAATGCATGGCAAACTGATAAACCAAAGGACTAGCTACTCCGCCTGAGTAGTAGCCACCAAAGACATCAATCTAGATCAATGATAATTTCGTTAAGAATAATGGATTGATTCATATCAATGCATCTCTAGCTCTGATCAGGACTGGAAATCACCCCAAGCTTACCTTTGAGATACTCAAAAGTATCCTTAGGAAAAGGCTTCATGAAAATATATGCAATTTGTTCCTTAGTGCACGCAAATTCAAATCTAACTTTCTTTTCACTAACCTTATCTCTCAAGAAATGATACTTGATAGATATGTGCTTTGTTTTTTAATGTAATAATGGATTCTTTGAAATGTTAATTGTACTTGAATTATCAAAATAGATAGCAATATGATCATCATGTTCAATTTAGATATCCTTCAACATCTACATCATCCATACCATGTGTGTACAATTAACAACAACATCATATTTTGCCTCAACAGTAGATTGTGATATACAATTTTGTTTTTTTTCTTGACCAAGAAACTAACCTCTTACCCAAGAAGAATGCAACTCCACTTGTACTCTTTATGTCATCCACATTACCTACCTAATCCGCATCAATAAAAGAACTCAATGAAAAACTTTCATCTTTAGCATACCATAAACCATAGTCAATTGTCTCTTTCAAGTATTTGAATATTCTTTTAATAGCAACAACATGTGATTATTTAGAATCTACTTGAATCTAGCAACAATACAAACAACATTCATAATATCAGGTCTGATATGTCTCAAGTAAAATAATCCACCAATTATAGATATGTATCTTGTTTGACTTGTCTTAAGGTAATCACGATCCTTTGCCAATTTACAACCGGTAACCATAGGAGTACAAACTAGTTTTGAATATTCCATACCAAATTTCTTCAACAAATCTTTCACATACTTGGATTGAGATATGAAAATTCTTTTTTTCTAATTGTGTAATTTGCAGATGAAGAAAGAATTTCATCTCACCTATCATAGACATCTCAAACTCTTTATGCATCTCATTAGCAGACTCTTTACTCAACTCATCATTCCCACTAAAAATATTTGTTGGTGTAATTAAATATTCCTAATTACACTTTACTTAATCTTACTTAGGATAATGCTTTGCATAGTAGTTTGTGATTGAGACACCTAGGAGTGTGCACCTCATTCAAGCACATGGTGTAGGAGAATTTCCACTTTAGGTGTGATAGTTGTCTTCACATACCTCTTTGTGTGTGAGATCCACCTTTCGTGTTCTTATCACATTATCATCCTAATCCATTGCACATACTTTATTGCATAATGGAGGATGATCCACATTTGGTGGACATGTGATTACACCGAGCATAGGAGATAGCTTATCAGCTCCTTATCATTCTCTCTTATCGCCTTTCCTATATAAGGAGGCCTATTATGTAATCAATGATCAACATTCAAGGTGAATTCATTGGATCTATTGAATCCATCATTGCATTCATATCATCTCTCTTGTGCTTTTCTTTAACCTCTCGATCCTTGGTTCAATCTTTTCTATTTGCAAATTCTTACATGGTATTAGAGCCATTGGAGTGTTTTCGATTAGCTGATTTGAAGAGATCTTGATGCAAGCTTTGAAGGTCCAAATCTCAGATCTAGGAACCAGCATGCGATAGAGGCATCTTGGAGTAGATCTAACCTCACCATTGCGTCCGAGAAGCTATTTCAGTTAAAATCAACTATAAACTCACCCATATTTGGTGAAAGTCCAAATCGAGGCAAAAAAATTTTGCAAATCGGACTGTACGGCCCGATCTGCACCTCCGCAATATGATTTTTCAAATATAAATTTTTTTTATTATTTCTGTCAATTTTTCATAATTTTTCCTACAAAAAATTTGTAGGCCTGGTATGTGCCCTAGCTTTAGTTGTCTGTACCAGAGAGTACTTTTTATTCTTCGGTGAGAATGTCATGATCGAACAGGTGATGTCATCTGACATCATCAAAGAACTAGAAGCAGGCACCTGAAGCGACCCCCCGTAGAGCCCCTACCGGCCTTCTATCTTCATTTACTATTGAAGTCGTGACATTTTTAAGGGTTTGAAAACCCTTAACACGGGCAATGTGGGATTAAACCCACATCCTCGCCGCTTCTCCTCAACCACTGCTCCTCCACCCAACCTTTGCGGCCACCACTGCAGATCCTTCGTCAGCCACCACCACGTGGGCCCCCTGCAGACCCCACCACATCAGTGTGACCCTACGGATTACCGCCATGTGGTAGGGCCACACACCACCACGGAGCAGCAGCGCAAAGACCTTGCGGTGGGCCAACTCATGCCCCATCATCGCCACGTTGATGTCGAGTCACCACCGGGTGGTAGGTTCCTCAGAAGCCCGCAAAGCAATCAAACGATGAATTGTGGCCTCCTGCAACATCACCTTTTGCTGATGTCATGGGCCACATCACCCTACCATCCATACCATACAGATGCCATGCCATTTTCCACGTCACCAGAGGGGTCTAAAAATTTGTTTGCGTCACCTGTTCACAAGCCTAAAATTGATGATCATTTAGTTGTCAAAACAGTGCAGAATTGGCTTTATGTGATAGTCGTATGACTGTCAAATTTAATCCTTTTATCTTTTGACATCATTAGGGTTTGCAAATTACTCTGCCTTCACCATATGCAATTTTGATTTGACAGTCTGACTTTGGGAGGCCATAACTTGGTCATCTGGGCTCCAAATCGAGTGCATTTTTTTTTGAAATTGGGTAGAATTTCCTGAACTTTCTAGTGGTGGTGTTGATTTTGCATTTTGGTGGCCTCATTTGTCAAAAATTGCATATTTTTTTACTATTCCTATCTGTTCCTGATTTCTGCAACTTCCAGAGCTTCATTTGGGCACATACGATAACATTTTGAGGTGAAATTTTTTTTGAAAGTGCATGATTTTTCATCTACTTTCTAGATATAAATTCAGATTTTAGTGATTTTGGGTAGACATATCACTTTCAAAATTAGGTCATTTTAGGGCTATATTTGCACTTGGTTAATCCTTGGATTTCAGTTTTCTGATTTGCATCAATCATTTGAAGGAGTTATCAGTAGTTATCAGTCATTATTTGGTTGCAATATAGATAATTCAAAGGTGAAACTCCTCACTCCATATAACTACCATGAATGGAAAGTTTCTTTAAGTGATCATTTGTTGAGTCTTGGATTGCTTAGAATGACTCTTGGGCAGGATCAAGAACCTCAAACAGGTGTTTCAAAAAGGCCAAAATGGTTTGATCAAAGGGATAAAGCACTTGGCTCTCTTCGATCATCCATCTCTCATGACTTGCACTTTCATATTGCATCTTGCACACATCCTCATGATGCTTGGGTCATATTGGAAGGTCTCTTTGGTAAACCTGATAGAATGAGAAAATTTAGATTAGAGAATGAGCTCATAGGTCTAAATCCTAGTGATTTTGACAATATTCAAGACTTTTTCTCTAAGTTCAATTCTATTAGATTGGAGCTTTCTTCATGTGGAATTGTTAAAGGGGATGAACAATTGATCTTTTCTATTCTTTCCAAGCTTGATCCTGATTTTTCTATCTTTGTTTCTACATTCTATGCTACTATGGATGCTCTTGGTAGTGCATATAAATTGCCCTCTCTTGAAGAATTTGCAGCGCAACTCACAAGGGAACAAGCAAAGTTGGCACACATGGGTCAATTGAAGCCTTCCACACATCAAGCATTGATTGCAAGTGAGTCCACTTCAAAGGCTTCTAATGAAAAAGGACAGAAACATCATAAGGATCCTAAGCCTAATGATAAAGGTAATGACTCTCCTTCACATAATCGTACTGAATCCAATTCCTCTTCCGAAGAGGAATCATCTAGAAGAAAGAGAGATAAATGTGCTTATTGTAAAAAGTTAGGACATGATGAGCATAAGTGTTTTCAAAAGAAGATTTATGAGCTAACTCACATTATTCAGAAACACAACATTAAGTTTCCCTCATCAGTGTCTACTCCTTCTTCTACACATTTGGCAGCTTCTACATCTACATCATCATCCAATGATAAAGGTAAAGGACAAGCACTCTTGGCTTCCACACATCCTGAGCAAGGTAAATGGCTTATTGATTCAGGCGCATCACATCATATGGCATCTTCTATGGATATGTTTTCTTCTATTGAGCCTTGTAATTCTCCTAATATTTTGATGGGTAACAACACATTCATGAGATTTTTTGGGAAAGGTTCTATTCCTATGGGAGATGGGACATTTAATGATGTTCTTTGTGTACCATCCTTGACCACTAATCTCCTTTCTATTTACCAAATTACACATGGGGCACAAGGTAAAATTGTTGAGTTCACTCCTGATTATGTCTACATTAGGGACATGGAGACTAGAGATGTCATAGCTATGGGAGTTGTTGATCAAACATCACGCTTGTATTCTTTTTCAAATTTTGTTGATAATGATGATAATATTTATGGTGTACACATCCTTTTGCCAAGGGATAACTATGAGGAGAATTTTGGGCACTTGAATCATTTAGTTGTTGAGACAAGTGTTGATCTTCCTACTCCTCCACCTCCTACTTCTTCAAACATGGTCTCTACTATTCAACAAGATGTTCATTGTGCTTCAAATCTTGCAGAATGTGATGACTACTTGGATGCATCTTCAACACTTGTTGATTCTCATGATGTAGATTTGGAAGACATACATGAGGGGGTTTCTCTTTCCCTTGATGACATTTTCATCATAGTTGGGGATACTTATTCACCTTCTTTGGAGATTGGTGTACTTGATTCTTCTCCTTCTTCACTTGATTTGTCACATGAGGTGGTAGATTCTTTGGGTTTGGAGATTCCTATTCAGTCTTCAGAGATTCATGCATTGAGACCTACATCATCTTCCTCATTCCATTTGCACAAGGATTGGCTTCTTCATCATTTGATTTATCTATTTATTCCTAAGGGGAGACATGTTTCTTGTAAGCATTGGCTTATCTATTGTTTGCAGTTACTCTTCATCAACATGGGAGCTTCTACATTATGGGGGGGATATCATGTCTCCAACTATCCTTCTTATGGGGGGATAATTCTTTGTATATACATGATGTATGTAGTTCTTGGGGGGTCTTGAGTACTCCATCCATCCATGCATCTTGTTTTCTTCTCTCTTTTGGGGGGAGGGTTTTTCCCATGAGGTTTTCCCTCTTTCTCCACTTTATGAGAGTTATGCATTTCATGTATTTTGTACATGGGTACCTAACATGGCCTAGTTGTCGGGACCCATCTTGTATTGTGAGTTTAAGTGCATTCCCCTAAGTTGCACTTAAGGGGGGGTGTTGGTGTAATTAAATATTTCTAATTACACTTTACTTAATCTTACTTAGGATAATGCATTGCATAGTAGTTTGTGATTGAGACACCTAGGAGTGTGCACCTCATTCAAGCACATGGTGTAGGAGAATTTCCACTTTAGGTGTGATAGTTGTCTTCACATACCTCTTTGTGTGTGAGATCCACCTTTCATGCTCTTATCACATTATCATCCTAATCCATTGCACATACTTTATTGCATAATGGAGGATGATCCACATTTGGTGGACATGTGATTACACCGAGCATAGGAGATAGCTTATCAGCTCCTTATCATTCTCTCTTATCACCTTTCCTATATAAGGAGGCCTATTATGTAATCAATGATTAAAATTTAAGGTGAATTCATTGGATCTATTCAATCCATCATTGCATTCATATCATCTCTCTTGTGCTTTTCTTTAACCTCTAGATCCTTGGTTCAATCTTTGCTATTTGCAAATTCTTACAATATTTAATAATTAAAATTTTAGCACAATCAATATTGAAGTACAAGTTACTATCATTGGTACCTTTATTAAAACCAAGCTTCAACAAATACTTATCCTATCTTGCATACCAAGCTCTAGGGACTTATTTCAATCTATACAAAGCTTTCTTCAATTGGAAAACCATGTCAGTTTGATGAATCAATGAAAATCCATCAAGGTGCTCAACATAAACTACTTCTTCCCACTCACCATTTAGAAATGAAGACCTAACATCCATCTAATACACTTTGAAATCTTTGTAATTAGCATATGCAAGAAACATTCTAACAGCCTCAATTCTAGCAATAGGAGAAAATATTTCCTCAAAGTCAATACCTTCCATCTGTGAGTACCCATTACAAACAAGTCTAGCTTTATTCCTAACCACTTCATCCATTTTTTTTGAATACCCATTTAGTTCCAATCGCATTCTTGTTCTTAGGTCTAGGTTACTCACAATTTTTTGTTCTTTGATGGTCAATTTTGAGGAGCAGATGGAGGAAATTTTTGGCATCTCCCACAATTTTGACAAACATGTCATGGATGAGTGTACAATATTAATGCTTGATACATATGAGGCACAAAGGACCATCTTAATATTGGAGCACATAGAATAGGAAAATTTTTATGTATGTGGAGCCTAATTAGACTTATCCATGGGGTCTTGGGGCAGTGCCCTAGGTGGGGTCAAGGGGCCATCTATTTTTTCTATTAGTCAGAGTATTTTTGCCCTAATTTTGTTATGTCAAAAATACTTGTAAAAAGGGCTTAGGGTTTGGAGATTCATTGTAAGATAGATTATTGTAGCCTCCTATGATGGTATTGAGTTGCAAGTTTCAGATTGTAATCGCTGGATAATAATAAAGATTTTGATGATGTTGTTGGTGTTATATTGAGTAAGGAAATTCGTAGGAAAAGCTCAAGGGCATCTACATTGGGTAGTGTATTGAACGCAAAAAGCAGAGGCAGAACAAGAGATAGAGGAAACAACTCTAGAAATCATGGGAAATCAAGAGGAAAATCAAAGGGAAAAAGGTCTGAATCCAAAGGGCCAAATGATTGCTAGTACTATGGAAAACCAGGTCATAAGAAGAAAGATTGTTGGTCTCAGAAGAAAGATCAAGGAGACAAAAATGATGGAAACAAAGAGGCAAATGTGGTAAGTAACAAATCCAAAGAGGATGCTTTTCTTTTGTCTTTAGAAAATGTTGATGTTCATGGGTGTTAGATTCAGGGGCTTCATTTCATGCTACACCGCATAGAAGTTATTTTGTTGATTATGTCCAAGGGGATTTTGGGCTAGTTTATTTGGGAGATAATGAACCCTGTCAAATTGTTGGAAAAGGAAAAATCAAGATTAAGTTGCATAATGAGAATCATTGGCTACTACAAGAGGTAAGACATGTTCCAAGGCTGAGTAGAAATTTAATTTCAGCAGGGAAACTCGCTGATGAGGGTTTCACAGTTACTTTTAATGATAAAAATTGGAAGGTTTCAAAAGGTTCCTTAGTAGTAGAAAAAGGTGTGAAAGTAGGGAAAACCTTCTAGGAATGTATTGTACATCCACTGGTTGTTGTTGGTTTGACCAGAGAGATAAAAATTAGTGTACTGTTCTGAACAGTAAGCATCAAGTTGCTTCATGTCACAGAGACTACAATGATCATACTTGATTGTCCATATCTTCATCATCACTTTCTATATCAGTTATACTGATATCATCTGAATCTAAATTTTCAAAAACAACTGTCAAAGGAAGAGAATCAAGATTACCATGAGTTAATCTTCTAACTCGCTTAGACTTTTTATTCTTTTCCTTATCAGGACACTTATTTGCAAAATGAGGACCTTTGCAAATATAACAGATAGGAGTAAAATTCTTTTTCCTAACCTTTCTCTGATTTCTCAAAAATACTTTCTTCTTTCGGAAAGGTTTAGAATACTTACTGTATGCCTTCTTATCATAATGCTTAAACTTTTTCTTTTTAAACTTGTGTGATTTGCTGTGCTGCAAACAACCATAATTAGAATTACATTTACACAAGTCTGTCTTAAGATAAGGCATAACTTCTTTCTTTTTCTTCCTATTGATTCTTTCTGTACAGAGATCACTGTTAATCTCTTTGATAAACTGAACCAATTGAGGAAAAGTAACATCACTGATAGTCATATCAGGAGTTTCAAGAATACTTTTTAAAATCTTTTCCCTGTAATAAGATTGCATTTGGTAGGGAAAACCTTCTAGGAATGTATTGTACATCCACTGGTTGTTGTTGGTTTGACCAGAGAGATAAAAATTAGTGTACTGTTCTGAACAGTAAGCATCAAGTTGCTTCATGTCACAGAGACGATTTTCAACAAATCTCTTGTGAGCTGCTCTCTTTTCATTATCATACTGACCAACAAACATTCTATACAAAGAACTACAAACATCATTCACACCTTGATGGATAAGATCATCTTTATACTCTGGCTTCAGAGTATCCCATGCAGTTCTGGCTATACCAGTCAAAGCATTTAAAGCTTTTCTTAATGCTTGCTCTTGGGTTAGATTTTCTCTTTGTAACCAAGATGTCTGATCAGGGATGTGTGTACTGCTAAGGATATTGATAGGCCATTCAAATGATGTTGCACTGGTAACTGAATGGTGTAGAAAGCTTTGAATCTCAGGGTCACTGGGATG
The DNA here is from genome assembly GCA_027943335.1 of Chamaecyparis obtusa. Classification (NCBI taxonomy): domain Eukaryota; kingdom Viridiplantae; phylum Streptophyta; class Pinopsida; order Cupressales; family Cupressaceae; genus Chamaecyparis; species Chamaecyparis obtusa. The sequence continues at coordinate 21,810 of BSBK01004953.1, read as the reverse complement.
ACAAGCTTCTCGCTGAATCAATGAATCTGTTAAAAGATTTCTACCAGCAGAGAAATGACGATCTCTGAGACAAACATAAATATCCTTGGAGACATTCAAACTGTTATTACTCCAATCAACATGACTGATGAAGTTTAAAAGCAGCATAGTCACGCTTAAGAATAGTCAAATCTTGAGCCATAGAAGAATTAACAACATTATTGAGCTTAGACTCAATAGAATGCAAACTTGCAAGAATATTGTGGAAATTGGCATTAACACTGGCTTCAGTTTTCTGTCGGTTCAATTCAGCTTGTAGGGCCTTCTGGTGCATGTCGGCTTGTAGGACCAAAGCTTTTCGAATACACAGATTGGCATAATTTAACATTTTGGTCTGTGTAGTGGCTTCAGGCTGTCCTGAGGCAATTACATGATGAGGCCAGAATGGGATAGCAAACTTATCGTCATTCAGCAAAAAGTCATGTAAAGGAGGAACAGTAGGTTCTACAAAATTAGCTTCGGTAAAACTAGTTTTATTACCAGACATCAACATATGCACATGGAAAACTGGCTTAACAAAAGAACAGTGAATGCATTACATACTTCCGTCATCTAGTTCTGTGAACTGAGGATGAGGACACTGAGGACATTGCTGAGTCAAGGGATTAGTCACAAAGGGACGTTCATCAAAAGATAAATTACAGATGGTACAAAATAAAGATCCATGAGGATTAGGAACAGCATCAGGATGATAGCAAGAATGTAAAGGCTTGCGTTGTAACAAAGTAGATCCTGATCTCTGTAAAGGATGATCTTTATAATTGAAACTGGAATTCACACTGGAAGAGCTAGATGCAGACAAATGCTCAGAGGCAAATGAAATACGAGCTTCAGTAGGGGTTTCATGAACTTTGGAAATAACAGTAAGGTTCTTGGGAGAATCTAACTGTTTTAAAGCTCTTACATCTACAATCCATTCTTTAGGAACTTTGATTTCGGATAGATTGACCATTTTTGGAACAGTGAGCTGTGCTCCTTTAGTATCTGTTTGCCATAACAGAGAATACCTAACTTGGGATTTGTCACTCCTTGGATCCTTAACAATAGGGATAGTTGTGTTAAACAATCTACCATACAAGGCAAAGAACAAAGCATGTGTTCTTGATCCAGGCTTCATATTTAGGTACTGGGTTCCAAATTGAAACATCAAAATCTTATCAAGATGGTCATCTAATAGACTTATAGCAAAGTTCGGGACAACATCAAATGCTGTGGCTCCAGCAGCCATAGGTGCAGAAATACCTCCCATTATCATATCAGAATAATTGTTATGACGAGCATCAAGAAGAGTCATTAAGGCAGTAGCAGGAATGCCTTTCCTATACAAAGGTTCTATACCACAAATGATATGACCTATATGCAAATACTTATAACCATTTTTTTGCTTGGCTTGTTTAACCAAATTTTGAATCTCCTTATTACTTAAGAGATTAATGAAACTATGAGGCTTATCACAATTAACAACTACTTGCATCTCTATCAATTTACAGATAGCTTTAGACTTATAAGAAAGAAATCCTAAATCACCATATATCTCTTGCCATTTCTTTTTAGGAAGTTTAAATCTTTCACTGGGTAATTCTAACTCATTACTATCAGACTTAAAAGGATTATCTATATTGACATTTTGAACTTGATCAAAAACAGAGCTGAGACTTACCAGTTCTTCTTCTCCAGTATTGATATCGTTCGTAGTTGTCTGGGATTCAGTCATCTTGGTTCGTTCTGTTACTCGGGATTATAGTAGTGCTACCTTCCCTGCCTCTAAACACGGCTTAACACGCCTTCAACAACGAGGACTTACTTCACACAGAATCCAACCAGAACACCAAAGATTCAAGAATCGAGATCCAGACAAAAGAACACAATACTTTTAAATGGAACTGTAAGAGAAGCAACTGTTTTGAAACAAGGTATGCAAACTAGAATGAATGCTTATATATAACAACCATGCTCTGATATGTTCAGAGACTTCAAGCAAAACAGCACCCCAAGCAGAATGACTTGCATCTGTCTGTACAATTTTCTTACCTTTACCAGGTAACTTCAAGGGTGGCAGTTCTTGACATTGTTGCTTGATCTTAGCAATTGCATTGTTATGAACATCTGACCATGGAGGAGAGTTCTTCTTCAGAAGCTTGTTCAACTCTTTTCTGGCTTCTGCTATATTCTGAAAATAACCTGCGACATAATTAACCATGCTGAGAAATCTTTGTAAACTCTTTTTGTCAGTAACCTCAATCTTCTGAATATTTCTTAACAAATGATCTTAAGGATATATTTTACCATTGGGCTCAATCTTGGTGCCAATAAATATTAAACTTTCAGAACACCAACTCAACTTTGTAGGATTGAGACACAAACCATTAGATTGACAAATAGAGAGGAACTTTTTCAAGTGTTCCATATGGGACTTATGATCTTGACTGAAAATTAATATATCATCAATGTATGGTTGGATAAATTTAGCATAAGGAGCAAATATTGAATCCATACACTTCTGAAAAATAGAGGCCAATAACCCATCTATTCCAATTTCTCAGATTCAAACAGTCACCCAGACTACTGCTAAGATTGAACAGACTACCACTCAGATCCGTAGTCAACAATTAGCCGATAGCCATGGAATTTCCCAGATTATTCCTAGTGTTGTTTCCAAAGTTGAACAAGTTTTTGATTCAACCACCCAGTCCAAATCTTCCAGTACTACCTGTAATTTTCCTGATTCTTCTTATGATGTTGCTCGACTGAAAAGTCAGTTGAAAGATAAAGGCTTAGTTCTCCATACTCCAAAGCCTAAGTTAGAAGAATTTGACCCTGTCACAGGAACATGGAAATTTGTGAATATGATGCAACAACAGCATGAACCTTTACAGGTTTTCTCAGAAACAGTTCCACCTTTGATTAATTTTGATGATTTTGATCCTCTGAAAAATAAAGCCACAGTTGATGCTTTTAGAACATGGGTTGATAATGCTATTCATTCTCAGAATCTAACCCAAGAGCAAGCATTAAGAAAAGCTTTAAATGCTTTGACTGGTATAGCCAGAACTGCATGGGATACTCTGAAGCCAGAGTATAAAGATGATCTTATCCATCAAGGTGTGAATGATGTTTGTAGTTCTTTGTATAGAATGTTTGTTGGTCAGTATGATAATGAAAAGAGAGCAGCTCACAAGAGATTTGTTGAAAATCATCTCTGTGACATGAAGCAACTTGATGCTTACTGTTCAGAACAGTACACTAATTTTTATCTCTCTGGTCAAACCAACAACAACCAGTGGATGTACAATACATTCCTAGAAGGTTTTCCCTACCAAATGCAATCTTATTACAGGGAAAAGATTTTAAAAAGTATTCTTGAAACTCTTGATATGACTATCAGTGATGTTACTTTTCCTCAATTGGTTCAGTTTATCAAAGAGATTAACAGTGATCTCTGTACAGAAAGAATCAATAGGAAGAAAAAGAAAGAAGTTATGCCTTATCTTAAGACAGACTTGTGTAAATGTAATTCTAATTATGGTTGTTTGCAGCACAACAAATCACACAAGTTTAAAAAGAAAAAGTTTAAGCATTATGATAAGAAGGCATACAGTAAGTATTCTAAACCTTTCCGAAAGAAGAAAGTATTTTTGAGAAATCAGAGAAAGGTTAGGAAAAAGAATTTTACTCCTATCTGTTATATTTGCAAAGGTCCTCATTTTGCAAATAAGTGTCCTGATAAGGAAAAGAATAAAAAGTCTAAGCGAGTTAGAAGATTAACTCATGGTAATCTTGATTCTCTTCCTTTGATAGTTGTTTTTGAAAATTCAGATTCAGATGATATCAGTATAACTGATATAGAAAGTGATGATGAAGATATGGACAATCAAGTGTTCAATGTCCATCAACAAGAAACAGATTCAGAGTTAGATTTTCACTCTGCTGCATCTTCATCAGGTTCAGGTTCAGATTCAGAAATCTCTTATTTCTGTAATATGTTTTTCTGCAATATGTTTAGATCTGGTTTTGGCAGAGGTACACCTCTGTATGAACAAGGAAGACTGAGAGGTCAGTCTTTAACTCAGATGCAACCAGATTGGTTTAAACCTAGTCCTTCTGAGAAGCTTCAACAGCTTATGTTAAAAAAGAATGAATTAACTCAGAAGAGAAATCAGTTTTTGACTCCTCATCAACATGAAAAGTTGATGAATGATTTGAAAAAGATAGATTCAGATATTAATAAATTGTTTGAAGATAATCCTGAGTTATCTGAAGTATCTGATCTAATGTGTTTTGAAAAGATGTCTCTTTCACAGGAAAAGCCAAGTTCAAGTTCTTCTCATGGCTATGTTGTTAATCCTGTTGCTCAAAGAGCATTCCAGAAAAGTTCTCGGCACATATGGTTACAAGATCGTCTGGCATTCTTGTATACTGTGAGAACTGATGTGATAAAAGAAATTGCTAGTGTGCAAAAAGAAATTGCTGAACTTTCTCGTGCAGCAATTAATCCTCTTGAGGAGTACTTATTTGATAAATCCAATTCAGATGAATCAGTCCAGCCAGTTACAGAAGAAGAAGCAGCTGATCCTAAGCAAGCCTTTGCTTACCTTAAGGGTATATCTAACCCTTGTCCTGCTTTTCTGTTGACTATCAAATTACCTGGTTTAAAGCCTTACACTTTGTGTGCTTTACTTGACTCTGGAGCTGATTGAAACATTGCCCGTTCTGAATGTTTTCCTAGAGATTGTTGGAAATTTACTGCAACTTCTATCCACTCAGTAAGTCATAAGGACAATCCCATTCGTTTTCAAACTGTAATCCCTATCCAGTTTCCCTCTAATACCTATACAGCCACTTTTCTACAGTATCCTGTCAAGCTGTATGACTGTATTATAGGAAGTGAAACCCTACAGCAGTGGAGTCCTTATACAGTTGGTGTTGCAGGTTCTCATATAAGTTTTTCATTTGGGTCAGTTCCCCAAATCAATGAACACAGGATCTATTCTCCAAAGTTGTCTTTACCAACTCCTGCAAAAGTTGTTCTTCCTGGTTCCCGTGTCTGGTTTGTCAACCAGTCTCTTTTCACCCGGGGGGAATTAGAACAAATTCAGAAAGATTTTGCTGATACTGTTTTGACAAAAGATTTGAATAAATATTCCAGAAAGTTTGTTTGCACCTTTCCTTTGAAAAAAGATCTCAGTGGTGTTGAGATTACACCTAAGTGCAAAGCTAACTACTATATTTTGTCAAGAGCAGAACAGGAGCTTTGTGAAAAGGAGATTGCAGATCTACTTGATAAAGGTATAATCCGACCTAGTAACAGTCCATTTTCTTGTCATGCAATGTATGTTCCAAAGAAAGACGAGAATGGAAATGAATTAGAAGAAAAAAGGTTAGTTGTGAATTACAAGCCTTTGAATGTCTGTTTAGAAGATAATAGACATCCCCTGCCTAGCAAAGATTACATCTGGCAGCGAATTCAAGGTTGTAATGTATTTTCAAAATTTGACTTGACTAAAGGGTTTTGGCAAATTGCAGTTTCAGAAACAGACAGATACAAGACAGCGTTCTCTGTTCCACAAGGTCTGTTTGAATGGTGTGTTTTACCATTTGGTATTAAGACTGCTCCCTCTATTTTTCAGAAGTGTATGGATTCAATATTTGCTCCTTATGCTAAATTTATCCAACCATACATTGATGATATATTAATTTTCAGTCAAGATCATAAGTCCCATATGGAACACTTGAAAAAGTTCCTCTCTATTTGTCAATCTAATGGTTTGTGTCTCAATCCTACAAAGTTGAGTTGGTGTTCTGAAAGTTTAATATTTATTGGCACCAAGATTGAGCCCAATGGTAAAATATATCCTCAAGATCATTTGTTAAGAAATATTCAGAAGATTGAGGTTACTGACAAAAAGAGTTTACAAAGATTTCTCGGCATGGTTAATTATGTCGCAGGTTATTTTCAGAATATAGCAGAAGCCAGAAAAGAGTTGAACAAGCTTCTGAAGAAGAACTCTCCTCCATGGTCAGATGTTCATAACAATGCAATTGCTAAGATCAAGCAACAATGTCAAGAACTGCCACCCTTGAAGTTACCTGGTAAAGGTAAGAAAATTGTACAGACAGATGCAAGTCATTCTGCTTGGGGTGCTGTTTTGCTTGAAGTCTCTGAACATAATGGTAAGGATAGAGAAGAAATTGTCAGGTATGAATCAGGATCTTTTAAAGGATCTGAAATGAACTACCACAGTACTCATAAAGAATTATTAGCTGTAGTTCATGGTTTTGAAAAGTTTCAATTATTTATTGGTGATCAGAAATTCTTGCTAAGAAGTGATTTACAGAACTTGCCCGGTTTCTTTAAGAAGGAATCTAAAAATAAAGTTGTTAGAGCAAGATTGCTTAGATGGGCACAGTTTCTTGATACTTTTGATTTTGATACTGAGCACATTGAAGGTACTAAGAATGTCCTAGCTGACTTCCTTAGTCGTGAAGGTTGTTATTCTCATACTGTTAATTCTCTTTCTCAGAACAGTATTACTGAAGAAAATGAACCTAGAGTTATCCATCCTAATCTTAGATCTACTGTTTTAGACAGTCAACAAGATATCAGGTCTAACATTGAAATTGTTCTTGATAATGAACCTGGTGATTGGAGTGATTGGATGAAAAGATACAGAATTCTTCAGAGAGAAGAACAAATTGGTGAAAGGTTGATTGCTCAGCAAGAAAGGCATGTGAATAGTTTGTCAGTTCAAGTCCCTGATAATCCAGTGTTTCAGCCGAATCTTCAGACAGATCTTGAACATGATCAAGGTAACATTTTGTTTCATTTATGGAATAATGTGATCGACATTATTGATGGACATGAAGATGATAGATACCAAGTTATGTTAAATGAGTTTAACAATGATCAGAATAGGAATGTTCATAATGTTAACATGATTTGTCAGAGAACTGAAGAATTTAACTTCATCAGTCATGTTGATTGGAGTAATAACAGTTTGAATGTCTCCAAGGATATTTATGTTTGTCTCAGAGATCGTCATTTCTCTGCTGGTAGAAATCTTTTAACAGATTCATTGATTCAGCGAGAAGCTTGTCATCCCAGTGACCCTGAGATTCAAAGCTTTCTACACCATTCAGTTACCAGTGCAACATCATTTGAATGGCCTATCAATATCCTTAGCAGTACACACATCCCTGATCAGACATCTTGGTTACAAAGAGAAAATCCTTTTTGTGATTTCTTCCGAGGAGTATTTCCACACTGCCATGATCTAATGCCTATGGATTCTAACTATGGTTATCTGTTTAAGATTAAGTTTTGGTCTTATGCTACTAATCCAATAAACAGATATGTGTTTGATATTTTTGGTCCACAGCAGCAACAAGTTGATTCTATGCAGTTGCGTGACATCCATTCCTTTGCTTTAGAAAGGATTCCAGTTTGGTTATTCTCAAGCTTTCAGACTTTGTCAGAGCCACACACTGAAAAAGCTTTTGTTCGATGTAAAAGGAGAATCCTATGGAAAGAAGAATCCCTTGAAGATAAGTTCGACCGCATTATGCAAGGATCAAGATTCGCAGATAAAGCTGACAGCTCAGAGCAAGAAGATGATGATGTTGAAGTCGATTGGGAATCTCATTCTCCCCGATCGCATGCTTACTAAGTGGGGTTGTCACTTAGACGAGTTACTATCCTCTCGGAATAAAAGGACGCATGGATCCCACCATGGTAAAAAGAAGGATAAGGTTCTTCCTTTAAAGACCTACGTGTTACCCTTCACGTGTCAAAAAGATGCTTTGTTCTTATCTCGTATTACTGTTCATCTCATTCCTGGCGAGATTCTTGTTCGAGATAAGGTCGGTCAATAAAGTAGATGCCCTGCTACGTGTCCAATTCTTGTGGACGGATTTGAAAACTTTGTATGATGCTTTGCAACCCAAAAGTCGGTTCCTCTCCTATATAAGGAACGCAGACCTCACTTGCAAATCATAACTTCCTCGGATAACAATTCGAGAGCTCAAGAGTCAGTAGCAGAGATAGTTAGAGTGTCTAGTTTCTTGCATAGTCCTGCATAGTCTTTAGGTAAGAAAGACATAGAGAGTATGCTCTCTTCCTGAAGGAAGATCAGAAATCAGACTGTCAATCTTAATAGCATGTCTGTAGAGTCTGAGTCTTGTAAATCAGCCTGTTGTGGTTTGATGATAGTCCTGGTTATTATCATATGCATTGTAGTCTATATGTTATTGAAGCGCCCGATGTAATGAAAGATAGTTGTTCTATGTTTCTCGGAGCTTTGTCAAACCTTATATCTTTGTACAAGTCATACTGTTCCCTCTACTTTAATTATTTTAGAGAAAAATGAATGTTCAGGAACAGTTGTTGCAGTTGAGCAGGTAGAACAAGAGACAGTAGCTGGAGATTCTAAAACAACGCTGTGGCATAAAAAACTTGGTCACATGAGTGAAAAAGGTATGAAATTACTTCATTCAAAGAAGTCTTACCAGGTCTGAAATGTGTTAATATGGATTTCTATGAAAGTTGTGTGTATGGAAAGCAAAAGAGAGTAAATTTTGTAAAGAGTGGGAAGGAAAAGAAAGATGAAAAATTAGAGCTTGTGCATACAGATGTATGGGGTCCAGCTTAGGTATCTTCCCTTGGTGGCTCTTAGTATTATGTTACATTCATTGATGATGCAACTAGGAAAGTATGGATATATTTCATTAGATAGAAATCTGATGTATTTGAAACTTTTAAGAAATGGAAAAGCTTGGTTGAAAATGAGACTGGAAAAAGATTAAAATGTCTCAGATCTAATAATGTCGTTGAGTATTGCAGCAAAGAATTTGAAGATTATTGTGCCTCTACTGGTATTCGTAGATAGAAAACTATACCAAGGACTCCACAAGAAAATGGAGTGGCTGAATGCATGAACAAGACAATAATGGAGCGTGCAAGGAGTATGAGGTTGCATGCTAGGCTGCCCAAAAATATGTGGGCAGAGGCTATGAACACTGTTGTTTATTTAATCAATAGAAGCCCCTCTACTCCTTTGGACTGTGGTATTCCAGAGGAAGCATGGAGTGGTAATAAGGTGAGTTATTCTTTTCTCAAAACCTTTGGTTGTGAAACTTTTGCACTTATAGATTCTGAAAATAGAACCAAGCTGGAAGCTAAGTCAAAGAAATGTGTATTTATTGGATATGGCATTGATGAATTTGGTTATAAGATTTGGGATTTTGAAAATCATAAAATTGTAAGAAGCCGGGATGTCATATTCAATGAGAAAGTGTTGTACAAAGATCTGTTGCAATAGCATGAGAAGAAAGAAAATGATTATGTAGTGCTAGATGATATTCCAAATGCTAATGTTCTAGTAGTTCCTTATGCTCTGCAACAACAGCAACAACAAATACCACACACCCTAGTGAATGTTAGACGGTCAACAAGGCTAAGTAGACCTCCAGATAGATTTTCACCTTCTTTGTATTCTATCTTATTAATTGATGCTGGTGAACCTGAATGTTATAATGAAGCTATGTAGGTGGATACGAAACTTCAGTGGGAGTCTGCAATGACAGATGAAATGGACTCTTTGCTAAAAAATCAAACATGGGATTTATGTTAGTTACCTGCAGGAAAATGAGCTTTGCAGAATAAATGGGTTTATAGGTTGAAAGAAGAAGATGGAGGTAAGAAAAGATTTAAAGCCAGATTAGTCGTAAAAGGATTTGCACAGAAACATGGTATTGATTTTGATGAGATTTTTTCTCCAGTTGTTAAAATGACTTCTATTCGTACTATTTTAAGTATTGTGGCTACTGAAGATTTGCATTTAGAGTAGCTTGATGTTAAAACAACCCTTCTTCATGGTGATTTGAATGAAGAAATATATATGGTACAGCCACAGGGATATGAGGTCAAGGGTAAGGAGAATTTAGTGTGCAAATTGCAGAAAAGTTTATATGGCTTGAAGCAAGCACCTCGGCAATGGTATATTAAATTTGATACTTTTATGCATGAGAATGGATACACTCAATGTAATTCTAACCATTGTGTTTATTTCAAGAGGTTAAGTAATGATAGCTACATTATTCTATGTTTATATGTTGATGATATGTTTGTAGCTGGTTCTAACATGGATCATATTAAGGGGTTGAAACAATAGTTAGCAAAATCTTTTTCTATGAAGGATTTGGGGGCAGCCAAGCAAATCCTTGGCATGAAAATTTGCAGAGATGGGAAGAACAGAAAATTAACTCTATCTCAAGCTGATTATGTTGAGAAGGTGTTGCAGAAATTCTACATGAAGGATGCCAAAGCTGTCACTACACCTTTGCCTAGCCATTTGAAATTGACTAAAGAAATGTGTCCAAAGACACTAGAAGAAGAGGCAAGAATTTCCAAGATACTTATGCTTCAACTGTAGGGAGCTTAATGTATGCTATGGTATGTACTAGGCTAGATATTGCACATGCAGTGGGAGTCGTTAGCCGATATATGAGTCACCCTGGGATTGAGCATTGGAATGCAATCAAATGGATTCTCAGATATTTGAGAGGTACATCCAATAAGTGTTTACACTTTGGGGGCTCTTCTACTACTGTTCATGGCTATGTTGACTCAGATTTGGCAGGAGATATTGATACCAAATGGAGTACTAAAGGTTATTTATTTACTATTGGTGGGACAACGGTGAGTTGGATTTCTCGATTACAAAATGTGAATGCTTTATCTACTATAGAGGTAGAGTATGTTGTTGCTACAGAGGTAGCCAAGGAGATGATATGGTTTCAATTCTTCATGGAAGAATTGGGACATCCACAGGCAGATAATTATTTGTATTCAGATAGTCAGAGTGCCATTCATCTTGCAAAGAATTCTACTTTGCACTCAAAAACAAAGCACATCCAGTTGCGATATCATTTCATTTAGTTAGTATTGGATGATGGATAGTTAAGGTTGGAGAAGATACATACAGATGATAATCCAGCAGATATGTTTACAAAAGCAGTGACAAGGGAGAAGCTGAATTCCTGTTCAGCTTCGGTTGGTCTTCTAGACTGAACAGAATAAAAGAACAGCTGAGTCCAAGGTGGTTTCATTATTCCAGTGGGAGCTACAGTTTTTGGTCGATCAGTCTCCAAGTGGGAGGTTATTGTTGTGGAGTCTGATCAGTCTCCAAGTGGGAGATTGTTATGTATGTGGAGCCTAATCAGACTTATCCACGGGGTCAAGGGGCAGAGCCCCTTGCGGGGTCCTGGGGTAGTGCCCCAGGTGGGGTCAAGGGCCAAAGCCCCTGATGGGGTCAAGGGACAGCACCCCTCGACGCTAAGAATGACTTAATAATATTGTATTGTGTCGGCCATCTATTTTTTCTATTAGTCAGAGTATTTTTTCCCTAATTTTGTTATGTCAAAAATACTTGTAAAAATGGCTTAGGGTTTGGAGATTCATTGTAAGATAGATTATTGTAGCCTCTTATGATGGTATTGAGTTGCAGGTTTCAGATTGTAATCGCTGGATAATAATAAAGATATTGGACTCGCTGTGGTGGACGTAGCCCAGGGATTGGGTGAACCACGTTAAACTATATGTTATTGTGTTCTCTCTTGTTTGTTAATATTTGCATTTTCTTCTTATTATCCTAACACAAAGGAAGCTCTAAAATAAGCCAAGTTCTGGGTGCAATTGGTCAAAAGACTATATGAGGAGTCCATTAACGAGTGCATCGTAAAGTTTGAGTAGCATAAGGCATCTGCCCCAGGGTGATTGACCCCCATAGCCTCCATTATTTCATTCTTTATTCTTTAAATCAAAATGGAATTTAGGATTCTGGATCCCTATGTTGTACCCAAACTCTAGTATTATTTATTCTTTCATTCTTTATAATGTCATGATCAGGGCTTACCTAACAACACAAATATTCAACCATTTGTATCCATACCCCCATAGTAAAAACATTGTCTACAACAAGGAAGGTATAGGTACAATTGTCAGAGAGAATTGATAGGTAGGATGGCATTCACATGCATTACCTACCATGCTAGTTGAGTTTCATTTATTCATTTAAGACAAACTATAGGTAGTTGGAAAGGAGACAATCCGCCGATTCAATATTAATGAGACAAGTTTGAGATTCAAAAGATGTACAAAGGACAAGAGAATACTTGCACACCATCAACACACCCCTCCTTTGAATTCAAACCTCTAGATTTCCTTCTGCTTCCCCCTTCTTCTTCCCCTCTCTCTTTTCTTGGGATATGTAATCATATAGGGGTAAACCCCAATAAATGTATCATTTCGTGCCATAGTTAGGGTTCACAAAGTTGATGACTTTTAAGCACCATAAGTTGTAATAGACTAGCTTTAGTATTATGAACACTTTGCTCTATTTTAATCTGTATGCTCCCTGGATTTTGTATTTTCAAACCAATGATGGTTGGAATACATTATCTATAATCAAAGAAAAATAATGGTTTACTCAACTATCTTGAGCACACTTGTTTATCGGTAAAAGTGTTTTCATTTTTATTTCATATTTTCCTTTACCCTAGAATTCTCAAGTATTCATTGTGTTGAATATCATTGGTGTTTCTAATGTGAAATGCATCTCTCTTCCTTAACATATGTTGGTCGATGATCATATATGTTATTGGTTTATTACTTTATTCTTGGGTATAGTTGATGATTTGAAATGATGAAATGGTAATAGTTAGCATTTGGTTATTTTCTAACTCTTCTCTATCTTTTTCTATTTATTTATTACCTTCTCTAACACTCATTTTTAGGAATCCAAGTATTCAGAACCTTCCCAAACCAACAAGCCCCTTGTGTTAATATGATTTAGAACAACAGAGATGGGGGGTGAATCAGTTGTTCTCAGCTCCTGATGTATAAAATAATCTCAAAAACTTTTCCTTAAATCAGTTAAAATAACCAAAACAAACTTGGTCATCACCGATTCAATAAAAGAAACATATAACAATGCAGTCCACTACCTAGCTATAACTTAACTTGTAAAACATAGTAATGTTCAAACTAAAACATTCACACAAGTATTAACACCAGGATTTATAGTGGAAACCCAATTTGGGAAAAACCACTTTGTAACATGCTACTATTATTTTCACTCTTCTGAAGTGAGCTCAGTAAAAAGCCAACCTTGTCAAAGGTTACAATACACATTGTCAAGTGTGACCCAGTTAAACAATTTTAATCACCCTGTTAAAAGTAAGCCTAGTCATAAGACTTACATACACTCCATTAGAACACAACGTTGTTCAAAGGATTTAACATATGACTGTTAGGTCAACCTATGTTAAAAGGATTTTGACTGTTACAATGGTTAGAAAGTAGCAACAATATTTATCTGAAAAATATACAACTCACTTTGCAAATATCAGATCTGATTCGGTACACTAATGTTGGTTTACTAACTTTGAAACTTTGTCATCTCCATCTCTGATCTGCTCAGAACTTTTCTTCAAGAAACCACCGCAATTCTCCTTCAACTTTTTCTGCTTATTCAGTCAATAAAACTTTACTGATCTTCCAGCATTCTCTGTTCACCCATGCACTTGCATATCCAAATGCTTAGGTCCATTAATTCTTTCATCAATTAGGTTAACTCATCTTTTGCCTCTCAATCTCATTCGTAGATCTTAGGGTTAGGTGAGATTCATTGAATCTACCCACTTCATGTTCTTCGGCTCCTTTTCTAGAATCATCTCAAATTCTTAAAGATTTACAATAAAATGTTTTACAATGCATTTAATGCTTCCAAACAATCAATAAATAAAGTCAACACATTTTACATAATCCAAGAATTCAACAATGTCGGCTCCAAAATTAAATTCTCTTCAAATATAAAATTACTGATGCTCAATCAATACTATGATCAGCTACTCGATCTTCATGTAGAAAGCTCGATCATTACTAAAACTGTTTACTCAGCTTACACTGTCTTCCTCAACAATTAACTGTTGTTCGGTTGACACTATAATTTTTCTCGGCATATACTAACTCGGTCGACACTAACATTACTCGACTTAAACATGATTTTCCATTCTTTGCTTGGTCAAGTCTACTAGTTTAGTCTTCAGTCTTACTAAGATAAACAATACATTGTCTCATCATTGTGCAACATAGTCAAGTACAATTTGCAGTATCAAGATAACTCAACCTTTCCTTAGGTGCTATTGTTACCAACCTTGCTTAGCCCCTTAGCAACACTCAAATAGATATAGTACTTTCCTAAGTAGCAACTATCTTACCAGTTAAGGTTTGACATCAATGACAATACAACAATTGTTTCAATTATAGTTTCCAACAATCTCCCTCTTTGGCATTGATGGCAACACCATATGATATCACCTGAATAACACATGGATTACCAACCAATCCAAAAACTTATCTGTCCATCAGAGAATTATTTATAATATCCTTAGCTTCATTCTGATTCAAAATCCTATAAGCCTCACTTCTGTGACTGTTAGAAGTATTCAGATCTCCCTCTATCTTGATCCTTCATTTCAGTTCATCATCCTCTTACCTTTCAGTTTCATGTGTTATCATATCAGTTCATCTCCCTCTTTGACAAAAATGCCAAAGTAGCAACTTAAAACATACATCTATCAGATGTAGATAATATTTGTGCAGCTTAGTGTTTCTCCCTCTATCATCTTGCTTATGACTAATTCCTTGTCTTTGCTTCTTTTCACAACTCTAGGCCAGCCCTAAAGTGTGACAATCTTCTGCATCAATTTGTCAAATATTTTGTTGTAACACATTTGATGCAATGCTCCTAGCTTGTCTAGGTAGCCTCAGTTAGGGGAAGAACCCCTAATTGACTTCTCAAATACTCATGAGCTTCTTTGGGTAAAGCTTTAGTGAATATGTCTGCTAATTGTTCTTTTGTATTCACATATTCCATTCGGACTTTTTTATCTTGTACTAATTCTCTCAAGTAGTGATACTTGATTGCAATGTGCTTGGTCATAGTGTGCATCATTGGATTCTTAGAAATATTGATAGCACTTGTGTTGTCATAGAAAGTAACAATAGGTTCAGTGATTTATTCTTTCATGCCTATCAACAATTGTTTTATCCATACCAAGTTTGAATAGTTTACTACAGCAGCAACATACTCGGCCTCGGCAGTAGATTGGGAAATGCAATTTTGTTTCTTGCTTGTCCAGGAGACTAATCTCTGTCCAACAAAGAAAGCTCCACCATTAGTACTATTTCTGTCATCTACATTTCCTGCCCAATCAACATATGTATAAACTCTAAGCTCAAATTTGTCATCCTTCTTATAATATAGACCATAGTCAGCAGTTCCTTTCAAGTATCTCATAATTCTTTTCATGGCCATCATGTGTGTTTCCTTAGGATTGGCAGAGAATCTTGCCACAATCCCAATAGCTAATCCAATATCTGGTCTACTATGTACAGCATACTATAATTTTCCAATCATGAATCTTTAAAAAGTCTAATTCACTTTTGCAGCATCATCATTCTTAGATAACTTTTGTCCAGTAACCATAGGAGTTCCCACTGGTTTAGCATCTTCCATCCCAAAATTTTTCAGTATTTCATTAACATACTTAGACTGTGTAATGAAAATTCCATTCGTCCTCTGATATACTTGTAAACCAACAAAGAATTTGATCTCACCAAACATACTCATTTCAAATTCAATTTGCATTTCATTTGAAAAACTTTTACATAATGCATCTTGTCCACCAAAAATAATGTCATCCACAAAATTTTTGCCAACAGGATACCTTTACCTTCTTCATCCTTCATGTACAGATTACTTGTGTCATTTGTTCTTAAAAATCCAATCTGTATCAAGTAGCTATGCAACCTCTCATACCATGTTGTGGGAGCTTGCTTCAATCCATATAATGCTTCGTTCAGTTTGCACACCATGTGTCTTCTGTTTGGATCAATAAAACCTTCTGGTTGTTCTATGTAAACTTCTTCTTCTAGCATACCATTTAAAAATGCAGACTTAACATCCATTTGATATACCTTGAAATCTTTATAAGCAACATATGCAAGCAGAGTTCTTACTCCTTCCAATCTAGCTACAGGGGCAAATGTCTCCACATAATCTATTCCTTCTTCTTGTGCGTAACCTTTGCATACCAGCCTAGCTTTATTTCTAGTGATTTCACCATTTTTATTCATCTATTCTGAAATACCCACTTTGTTCCTATAACATTTTTGTTTTTAGGTCTCGGCACCAGAGTCCAAGTATCGTTCTTCTCAATCTTGTCAATTTCTTCATTCATTGCTTGTATCCAGTCTTCATTCTCTAATGCCTCTCTAGTTGACTTAGGTTCAAATTCACAGAGTAGACATGTTGGATCCTTAGTCTTACTTTTGGTCTGAATTCCAGTATTTTTGTCTCCAATTATATGTTCAGGCTTGTGATGTCTTCTTACATATTTTTCCAAAACAGGTTCAGCTCCTCTCTCCTCTATTTCATCATGTTCCTCAATAAGATTGTTAGATTCAACTTATGAATGCTCGAAAACCTCTTCCTAATATTCAGCAACATTTTCTTGTAGCTTGGCATGATCTTGTTCTCTCTCGACACTGTTTTCCTGATGCTCAGCAGCATCTATCTATCGCTCGGCATTGCTTACCTGAGACTCGGCATCAGGTGCAAGTCTATTACTTGCCTCTTCTTCTTCCTCAATGTACACAAAAGATCTATAATCTTTTGATTTTTTTTTACTGTCAACTTCATTTCTTTCTGTATACTCATCAATTTTGACATTCATACCACAATTTTGTTAGTGTTAGAGTTCAAACACTTATAAGCTTTACTTTTTGTGGAGTACCCTAGGAATATGCCCTCATCACTCTTAGCATCAAACTTTCCATTCCTGGTGTCTTTTAATATATAGCACTTACTTCCAAAGATTTCAAAGTATTTAACACTCGGTGCATGCCCATGCCATAATTCATAGGGTGTTAGATTTGTACCTTTCTTGATTTGTACCTAGTTAAGAGTGTAGACAACAGTGCTTATATCTTCTTTCTTGTATTTCTGTGCCATATTCTTTTCAATCATCAATTTCCTTGCGCAATCCAAGATAGATCTATTTCTCCTTTTTGCTATACCATTCTGTGGAGGTGTTCTAGGTGCAGACATCTATCTTTTAATTCCTCTATCATTGCAAAATAGATTAAATTCATTTGATGTAAATTCTCCACCTCGGTCAAATTTAAGACATTTCAGGTTCCTACCTGTCTCCTTCTCAACCTTAGCCAAATACCACTTAAAGAATTGAAAGGCTTTAGATTTTTCTTTTAGAAACATCACATGCATCATCCTAGTATGATCATCAACAAATAAGATAAAGTATCTAGCACCACAGTAACTTTGTACAGCCATAGGTCCACAAAGGTCAGTATGAACCAAATCTAAAATGTTTTCAGAAGTAAAGGATTTTCTCTTAAAACTTGACTTTGTCATTTTTCCTAACGCATTCCTTGCACATCACATTCTTAGGTTTCTTCAATCTAGGTAGACCTCTTACCTTTTTCTTCTTACTTATCTCTACCAGATTGTCAAAGTTAACATGACACATCCTTTTATGCCATAACCAAATATCATCAAGTTGTGCAATTAAACATGTTTCTTCAGATAGGTCAAGATAGAACAAATTACCTCTAGTATGATCTCCACTTGCAATTAGTTCACCAGTAGCATCAAATATTTTAGCTTGCTTGTGATGAAATTCCACTCAATAACCAGTTTTGTTAAGCTAAGAAACACTTAACAAATTATAATTAAGACTTTCAACCCAATATGTATTTTCACAAGATATCTTATTAGTCAATTTAATCAAACCCTTTCCTCTAACAGGACATGGTGCATCATTACCAAATTTTACACTTTTACCTCTATAATGATGTAAGGTCTCAAACTTATTTTTGTCACCAGTCATGTGATGTGAACAACCACTGTCAATAATCCATTTATCATTCTTGTTCACATAAGATATCAATCCAGTTTTCTCATCCTCATCAGATTCATCTTTCATTGCAACATAGACTACCTCAATTTCAAAATCATCACTATCAGTGTCAGTTTCTTTTTTAGCAATTTAACAACATTTCTTACCTTTTCCTTTGTAGTCTTTGCTCCATCGGTAGCTTCTATCATCTCTTCTATCTTTGTGTTTTCTTTTCCTTTCATCATCTTTATCCTTTCTATCAAGACATCTAGCAGCTATATGACCAACTTTATTACATGCAAAATATATAATAGGGAGTTTACCTTTATACTTTCCTTTTCCCCTTCTCAGTCTTCTAGCCATAAGAGCTTCTAGATCTTCTAGGTCTTCATCAGAAGTGTCACTGTCACTTTCACTGATGCATCTTTCTTTTTCTTTCTTTGGCTTGTTCAGAACTAGTTGTGACTTGAAAGCAGATTCAACATTGCCAATGCTTGCAACAGTGAAATTATCATAGTTAGAGAGTTCAAAAGCAGTAAGCTTACCAAAAAAACTTTCCAAAGTAAGCACATTAGCAGAGTTACACCTAGATTCCTGAATATCTAAGATCTTAATAGCATATATAGGATGCAGGGTTCTTAGTACTTTCCCAATTATAATTTCATCATCAATAACCCCATTTTCTCCTCTAATAGCATTCACAACTTCTTTTATTCTACCACAATATTGTGCAATGTTTTCACCTTCTTGCATTCTCATTTCATCAAACTTACCTCTAAGACTCTCGGCCTTTACTTTTAGCACATTTAGGTCACCACCATAGATCCTTGCAAGTGTGTCCCACATATCCTTCACAATTGTGCAGTCCTTAATGTCCTCAAATTCTGGATAGCTTAGGGCAGATGCAATTTCGAGCATTGTCTGATTATGTTCTTGCTTAGCTCTCATTTCTCCGGCGGTCAAAGGTGTGACAAGTGAGACATAGTTATTCTCAATGTAGTACTTTGCAGAGCTACCAATACCGGCCATATGCAACTTCATCAAGCTTTTCCATGCAGGGAAGTTTTCCTTGTTTAGCTTCAGTACCTCCTTCTTTTACATCTTGATCATTTACTTCAAGCCCCTTTAAACTTGATTTCTGTCAACACTAATAATAAGCAACAAAGCTCTAATACCAATTGTTAATATGATTTAGAACAACAGAGAGGGGGGTGAATCAGTTGTTCTCAACTCCTGATGTATAAAATAATCTCAAAAACTTTTCCTTAAATCAGATCCAATAACCAAAACAAACTCGGTCATCACTGATTCAATAACAGAAACATATAACAATGCAGTCCACTACCCAGCTGTAACTTAACTTGTAAAACATAGTAATATTTAAACCAAAACATTTACACAAGTATTAACACCAGGATTTATAGTGGAAACCCAATTTAGAAAAAATCACTTTGTAACATGCTACTATTATTTTCACTCTTCTGAAGTGAGCTCGATAAAAAGCCAACCCTGTCAAAGGTTACAATACACACTGTCAGGTGTGACCCAATTAAAGGATTTCAATCACCCTGTTAAAAGTGAGCCTAGTCATAGGACTTACATACACTCTATTAGAATGCAACCTTGTTCAAAGGATTTAACATATGATTGTTAGGTCAACCTCTATTAAAAGGATTTTGACTATTACAATGGTTAGAAAGTAGCAGCAATATTTATCTGAAAAATATACAACTCACTTTGCAAATATAAGATCTAATTCTGTACACTAATGCTGGTTTACTGACTTTGAAACTTTTCATCTCCATCTCTGATTTGCTCGAAACTTTTCTTCAAGCAACCACCACAATTCTCCTTCAGCCTTTTCTACTTATTCAATCAATAAAACTTTACTGATCTTCCAGCATTCTCTGTTCACCCATGCACTTGCATATCCAAATGCTTAGGTCCATTTATTCTTTCCTCAATTAGGTTAACTCATCTTTTGCTGCTCAATCTCATTCGTAGATCTTAGGGTTAGGTTAGATTCATCGAATCTACCCGCTTCATGTTCTTTGGCTCCTTTTCTAGAATCATCTCAAATCTCTTAAAGATTTACAATAAAATATTTTACAGTGCATTTAATACTTCTAAATAATCAATAAATAAAGTCAACATGTTTTACATAATCTAAGAATTCAACAATGTCAGCTCCAAAATTAAATTCTCTTCAAATATAAAATTGCATATGCTTGGTCAATATTGTGATCAGCTACTCGGTCTTCATGTAGAAAGCTCAATCATTACTAAAACTATTTACTCAGCTTACACTGTCTTCCTCAGCAATTAACTGTTGTTCGGTTGACACTTTAATTTTGCTCGGCATATACTAACTCGGTCGACACTAACATTACTTGGCTTAAACATGATTTTCCATTCTTTGCTCGGTCAAGCCTACCAGTTTAGTCTTCGGTCTTACTAAGATAAACAATACATTGTCTCAACATTGTGCAACATAGTCAAGTACACTTTGTAGTATCAAGATAACTCAACCTTTCCTTAGGTGCTATTGTTACCAACCTTGCTTAGCCCCTTAGCAACACTCAAATAGATATAGTACTTTCCTAAGTAGAAATAGTCTTACCAGTTAAGGTTTGACATTAATGACAATACAACAATTGTTTCAATTGCAGTTTCCAACACCTTGAACAAATAGTTGAGTGTACAACTAGGTTAATCTAACACCGTCATGGCCCAACATCTAGGTGCTTGGGAGGATAGGAACCCCAGTTCTTTCCCCTCTTTCAAGAAGAGTTGGTTAACAAACACATCTAGCTCATCTCTCTATTGGCACGTACACAAAAGTTGTATCAGCAAGTACATTCATGTATTAAAATTGATTGGTTTACATAAATTAATACACACTAATTATAGAATATTACATACATGCAGATATATGTATGTGTGTGTATGTGTATGTGTATGTGTATTTCTGTGTGTATGTGTATATATGTGTATGTGCATGTGCACCTATACACACACATGTATATCTATATCTATACATACATACATATATATACACATACACATACATATACACAGCACACATATGTACACACACACAGATATATATATATATATATATATATATATATATATATATATATATATATATATATATATACATATGTGTATATATATATATATATATATATATATATATATATATATATATATATATATATATATACATATGTGTATATATATATATATATATATATATATATATATATATCTGTGTGTGTTTACATATGTGTGTGTTTACATATGTGTGTGTGTATATGTGTGTATATATATATATATATATATACACATATATATATATATATACATATGTACATGTATGTATGTATAATTGTGTTTCACTTATAACTATTAAAATTGTATAAACTATTTTATATAGCTATTTTTTTCAATAAATTCCACAACACACATACAAGTCTAGTAAGAAATACCTCACTATTATGTAGATTAACTCATTGTCATCTCATTTCATGCTACTGAAATTGTAAAAATTATGGTAGTTGCTTATTATGTTTCAATATGATTCATTTTCTCCTACATCTCCTAGAACATATACATTAGCTTGATATTTATAAATGACTCACTATCATATAGATGACAAATTGATCATTGTTTTATTTTTGTGCATATATATATATATATATATATATATATATATATATATATATATATATATGTATACATGTATATACATGTATACATGTATATATATATATATATATATATATCTATATA